>OZ024908.1:3393179-3742469 GCA_964017125.1 Flabesymbios commensalis
ACCGACAAAACTGGGCTTCTGTAATCGACGAAACTGAGATCTCGTAATCGACGAAACTGACGGAACCGATTTCATATAATCGACGAAACTGACGAAGACTGGCTTCCTGTAGTCGACGAGACAGACAAGACGAAACTGACGAAAACTGGCTTCTTGTAATCGACAAAACTGACTACACGGAACTGAACAAAACTATGGGTTTTTTCAAACACATAGGTAATGAAATATTAGGATATCTCGAAAAAACCCTCGACCCCCGACTTTAATTTATTTTAATTTTTTATTTAGTATATGCCAAATTGTAAAAAAACGAGAACCAAGTTTCGTCGATTACAGGAACGCAATTGCATTAGTCTCGTCGATTACAAGAACTCAGTTTCGTCAGTTTCGTTCATTACAGGAACCCAGTTTTGTCAGTTCCGTCGATTACAGAAAACTCTTTAAATTTACTGATCAGATAATCTTCTCTTGGTGTCACATAATCAATAGTGCTAGCTCCCATGGGTGAGTAGTATGTATAGCGGCCGATACCTTTATTATCAAACACCTTTATCATCAAACAGGGCTCGTCATCATTACATCGTTCATTTAAAACAAATTTATCAGATTTTCCAATATATCTGAATATACATTTTTAAGGGCTCTGATAAAAAAAGTAAATTTATTTTGATGTTTACCAAGAGCGCTTCACAAATAATCCATCATCCTGTAATGTCCCATTGTAGTAAAAATGTGTCAGCCGTTGGGCCATTAATTATGTCAATGTTGGTTCAAAATAGCCAAGCTTATACATTGCTAACATACTTTATTTTGATTTTAGCCCAACAGCACCCCTTTTCAGCTCCAGGGCCATTCCAAATTTGATTACTGACGGCTATTTTTCACCATGGCCGCCAGAATATACATGTCTCAATGTCTCAGTTTCTAGTTCACCTAAAAAAATCTTGGTGTCTAAATATACATTTTCAAGTAGACCCCTAACATAAAAACAAAACAATTACAAATATGCAAATTGAACTTTTGCTCCTAATGGTGGCAATTTTTCAAAAGGGCCACTGAAATATATTATTTCCGTATCTCAGTTTCTAATACAGATAGAAAAAATCTTGGTGTCTGAACATACATTTTCTGGACCAAGAATTAAAAAAAAAACATTATAAATGCCCAAATTTAATATTTGATGGTCAATTGTTATACATGCTTCAATATTTCAGCTTCTAATTGATGAAAAAAAATGGTGTCTAAATATACATTTTCGGGACCACCGATTCAATACAAATACGCTATTTTATTATTTTTATCTGAATGGTGATCATTTTTCAAAATGGCAGCCAGAATATACATGTTTTATTATTTCCGTTTTTAATTCACCTAGAAAAAAATATTGTTTTTTAAAATTATTTTTTTAGAACCAAGACCAAGGATAGGGAAAACAATCAGAAATACGTATCTAAATGATTCGACAAATGTTTGTTTGATCGTTTTTTTTACAAATCATTGCCAAATTATTAGGAATGCAGATATGATATGCACAGTAGAGTTTTTATGTTCAAACAGGCTTGGATGAGCGTTTAAAACCAATAAGGCAAAATGGCATGCAGGATGTCATTTACAATTTAATAAAAATAAGCTTGAAAAAACTAACAGGAGACAAACAGTATTAGCAGACAATACATATATTCCTATAAAGTATACGCCCTATACTCGTCAAAATAGTGCCATGACATTTTCCGGAAAAAATATTTAAAATTAGCAAATTTGTAAAATCGCCGCTAGTTGGGGTCTGTAATTTTTTTTGTTGGTTTAAAATATTTTAACATATTGTTTTTGTTATCGTTGCCCTTGAAAATTGCTGTCATTTGAGAACTTGCTCTTTATGAGGCTTTGGGTATGAAACGCATATTTAGTATTATTATGGAATAGGGCCTTGGCCTACCCACGGGCACTATTGCATTCTGGGGTACCCTTGTCCTGCAAAATTTGACAGTTGACCATATCTTTCATTATCCTTTCAGAATCCATGCTTTTTGTGAGACATCCACATTCATACGTTTTTGGCTTGTGAGATATCATAATTTACGTATTATTGTTTGATCAACTAATTATTTCTTTCCCTCAGTTTTTATCTAGTTCATTGCAATATGTGATATCTGTGGTGCTAATATTTCCAATTACTTATTATCCCCCAGATAAATCTGCGCGAGTGAGTGAATAATCTTAAATCATTGGTAATGATTTATTCTGATTTATATGGCTAGCGCAAAAACTACAGTCAAATTCACATTAATCGTTTTAGCCTTGTACCGGGGTGATTACCGACCTTTTGTCAATCAGCTGACAATGTATTATCATCCCAGCTATCACAAAATGTTGGCGAAACGCGGGTCCAATTTTCGGTCATTCGTATCCATATTTATGACAATATATACATGTAGCAATATATATATTGTATAGTCTGTTGTGGCAGGCTAACTCACCATTATCTTAGTTTAAGTCATCAAACAAGATATATACCAAATAAAAAGAGTCGATGCAAATGCCGTTTAGGTTATTTTAATCTGGTGGCTACTTTTTCTATCTGGCTTACTTATTGAGTTCGCTTACACTATTTTGTTCATGGACACAACCCGATTGTACTTTGTCCAGTATACCTCTGGGCATATTTTAAGACCGGTTGTAATCTTGTAGTTTACTTGCCAGTCAGGGGAGCAAAGTTTTTTTGATGGAAATGTGATATATGGTGTCAAAGATGCTAGAAAATGCCAGATGCTAAATTTTAAATGCTTTAATTAGCATAATTAACGGAGGAATTCAAAAATGAGCTTATATTTAAATTTCCAATGACAACAATATTAAAAGAAAGGTTTCAAGACTATATGTTGAGTCCATCAAATGAGTGCAATAAAATTTACAAATTTAAAAAGCAAAAATTCAAAATGGCCGCCAAAGCACATTTTTTATTGCTAAATCTTTACAATATATAGGTGGAAAGCACATTATATTGATTTGCCTCACTACATGTATAGTGAGAATATAGCGAGAATTATTCCGAGATGGCCGCCATATGTGCAAGTTCAAACGCTAAAAATTATTGATATATTTTTTGGCAGATTCATGATTTTGGTGTCGACTATAGAGTTTTTAAGGTATGCCTGACTCGAGGAGTGTAACACAAACGTGCCCCAGACGTGAGTGTTAAATATTCCTTTATTCTCGGACGTTGTGAAGACGTTTATAAAATGTACTCGCGGAAATGTAAACAAATTCTTAGAAATTTTGATAAAACCCTAGAAATACCTTTTTACAATAGAGTTAGACACGGAACAAATTCATTTTTATTCTTGGCCCCAAGGATCTGGAACAATCTACCAGAGGAAATTCGTACACTAATTGATCTTCCCTCTTTCAGGAAAGCCATAGCTACTGGCCTGTACACAACAATAGATTAGAACTTAACTTCTTTCAAAATGTTTTTTTTTTCATTAACACCTCCGTTTGTCCAGTCTCCAGCTCCATGCAGTGTGCCTTCTGGTGTGCTTGTAGTGTGCATGTTGTATCACCTTACAATTTTTCATATCTTTTAACTCTTATATTATATTTTAACTTTTATATTGTTACTTAGTACGAATGCGCTTTTGTATAACCTTTATATAATTTTACCTAAGCTCCAGGTATCTGCAGAACCGAGTCAGCAAACTGCTTGTTTCAGATGTTATTGCTATGTCATGTTTTATATCACAAATCGCTTAAATAGCTGTTGTTATCTAATGTTTTACTGTTTACACTAGCGACTATAAATAAATCTTATCTTATCTTATCTTAGACGTCCGAATCTGACGTCTGGAATACGTTTGTGTAACGTCAAATTCTTGATGTTATACAAACGTATTCCAGGCGTCAGGGGAACGAGGGCAACAATAAAAACTGGGGAATGAAACGTCTTTTGGACGTTTAAAGCACGTCACCAACATGAAATATAAGCCACACGTCTTTCCGATGTGTGGGAAACGTATTAAGGACGATACTAACACATGACAAACCGTCAGCAAAACGTTATTAGCACGATTTAGTTACGTCGCTAAGTTGTGGCGTCATACAAGCGTACTCCCGACATCGACTATGATAACATTTAAGTCACTTAGACGTGTTGGAGACGTATCAGACACATCGCATACAAACGTGTTCCTGGCTTTGCGCTCCTGACGTTAGTTCCGTAAAATGTGTTAGAAACGTGTTTATGACGTCTAATGCACGTCACCAAGATAAGAAGGCAGTCACACATGTTCCAAACGTGACGAACACGTGGGCTGCATGTATTCTGATTAATAAAACGTACTTACGTTTTAGGTACTTAATCAGAATGTTTCATTGTGCCGTCACACAAACGTGATCCAGACGTCATGTATATATAGGCTTACTAACTTGTACTCAGAAACATGCCAAATATTTTTTTTAAATCAAGAACACATGACGTCATACAAACGGTTTCAAGATACATGTACCATATTCAGATAAACAGGCCTGATAATTATAATGATCATATTCATAGTAAAATGACAAAAGTGATATATATATAATTCCAGTTGATCTAAAGCTCCACTTATGGCACACCATATGTCGCCCTGTTTTAACCTTCGGGCTTGAAACCGTTTATTTAAATGGAACAATCTATAGCAAGCTCGAATCACTGCAGGGCACAATTGTTAAATCTTTTCTTGGTCTGAGTAGGTACTCTCACCAATCCAAGTTGCTGACGCCTCTCGTATCTTACCTATTGAAGAAAGTATTAAATCTATGTCCGTAAGCCTGATGTAAAAGATATTTTTAGTGAATTCTCCAGTACGAAGTATGTGCTCATTTTATGTATCTAAATATTTATTAACCGGAAATTACAGCAAAACATGCTCTTCGACATACTACTTGACATGGGTCTATCACCCCTCTCTGCATTTTCAACATTTAAATATACTAAAAAGTATTCTGCTAGAGACGGGGTGGTAGACTCATTGCAAGGCGTGTTGTATAGAGATGACTTTTTGAATAAAAACTCTACCACGCATATTTTAGCTTAATTATTGATTCGCTTTTAATACATATATTGTGATATTTATTTTCTGTGATACGTTTGTATGTATGTAATACACACTATGGTATGTTTTCCTCACTTTAGGGGGTTTTAACCCTTTAATCCCCCACGATGCATCAATGCATCATTTTACATACTTGAAAATACAATTTATTTCGCTAAAACTAAGGGTTTTAAAAGGACAATTTCCATGAAACTGGTTTACCAATACATGACAATTTTCTTTAATTTTTCACTCACACCAAATCATCTTCATCCACTACAAGTAGAGAATTGCGGCAGCAATTCGCGGCTTGTAGTGGATGAAGATGACAATGGTAAATTCAGGGTTGAAAGGGTTAATGAATAAATAATAAATATAATAATGATACAGAATTTTACATTTAGTAAAGGGTTTAGGGCGTTTTTAGATATTCTAACCCTTCATTACACTCAGTAGTACAACAATGGCATAGACATAATTATCCCAATTTAATATTACCCAAAATTTCTATTTCAGAATATTTTATCACGTGTGCACATAATCCCTTCTAATTCATAGTTGATGCTATCGATAAGCTGTCCCTCACAATATGTTACCTCCTCTCGAGTTGTGTGGACTACGTGACCATGTATCATCATGTATCCCCGTATCGTGTTTGCTGAGTCCATTCAATTGTGATGCTGGGCCAGCATTAAGCCAGCATTGGTTCGACATCTTGAATTTATCACAAGGCTTGCCTCGAATCATCGTTTAAAAGCGAATATAATTTGAAAGGAAAATAACTTGAACTTTAACTTTTGAAATTTTCATTCTTCTATATCTCATGACCATTTATATCAAATTATTAGACAGATGATAGAGGAAAAATACATTTTTTGACAGAATTTACATTTTGTCAAATAAATAAAGACCGAAAATCAGCCATTTTGAACTTTATCGAGTTGATTTTTTCGGGGTAGGACTGCATACTTCCTTAAAGTCGCATATTTTGTTTTACAGTAATGGTCTCGCTATCTATTAAAAAAAAAGACAAATATATTGCTCAGAATAATCCTTGTTTGAAAAAACAAATCAAAAGGAACTTAAATTTGTATATATGGTCTCACCACCCTAAGCGAGTCGAAATCCAAGGGGTGGCTACTATATAGAGAATCCGTACAAAAATTATTGCTTTATAGAATTGTTTCCGCTTCTGATGAATTAAAAAACACAGGAATGTTGTAATTTTGCAGATAATGTACAAGCACACATTGTTTTCTTTATGCTGATTTGTGTTTTTTGTCTGAGAATTGGCGTAAAAATCTTTAGAGAGATCCGGGAAAAGTTTACCTGATGTTTACCCACAAGGAACCTATTTTTTTCAAAGACAGCTTGGGTTTGATTATTTTGTGGCACATACGGGGTTATTTGTAACGAAGGTGGTGAATTCGGCCCTCATTTCTAGTGACATACCAGTACATTGTAAACATGTTTAGAAGCAGTTTAGAAGACGTTGCAACGCATTGCCAAACAACGAGGTATGGGACTTTTTGAGATTCTTTGACATGACCAGTCTTGCAGTCTTCTCTTATTTTTTTATCTACCTGCCAAAGCAGACAAATCTAGGCTGTTGGCATCTGAGTCAAAATAATTGGTCATCGGTGAATAATTTAAAAACTCACGTCATTTTGGACTTCATGTCAAAACTAAGACAAATGCAATTATCCAACTACAGTACAATTGGTGGCGTCACTCGCCAAGTAATTGCCACAGCAAAACACGTTTGTGAAAATGAGTTGTTGCATGTCATACTTGACTCCTACTCTGAGATGTCACTGAAAGAGGGTAACCAGCTACGGAGATCAAATATTACTCCCATTGACCTTCTCTCTATGACCGAAACTGTTCCCACAATCTTGCAACTAGACACAATTTGGGCATCCATAGGGCCTACAGAAAAAGCAGGGATTAGGCCCACAGCTATTGGCTCGTGAACTTATGAAGGAATATGACATTGTCCTTGATGTTAGTTCGTTTTTACCGCCTCCCGTTATTGCATTTCACAATTAGAAAAATGGATTGAAGAGGGACGTTTTAGAATTGTTCCTCATGTACGGTAGCTTGGGATATAATTAAGTCACGGTTTTGAAAGGGCAGTCACTCACAATATGGCTTCAATTTTGACCTGGTGAAAAAAGATTAAAGGGACTGGCCCAGGCTAAAATCATAAAAAATCGGTGATTTTATTTTGGTTCTTAATATGACCATATGATGTAAACATGTCCATAGACTAGAACTGCAAAAGTTTCATAATTTTTGTGAAGCGCATACACCAGTTAGGCTAGATATAGAGACGAAATTCCTAATTTCTAATTATTGACAACCATTAGAAATTATTGACAAAAATTAGAAATATGGGAATTTCGTCTCTATATCTAGACAATAGACAAAATGGTTCCGCAGATATTACTATTAGTGTTTTAAATATGGCCGATGGCGGCCATTTTTCAAAATGGCGTCCCAGAGCTACTCGCCCCGGCTTTGAAACGTCTACTCTCGTCATTTTCATTGGGAAGGCATTATTTTATCAAAATCAGGTGAGACATGCCGTATTATGGGAGTTGTAAGCGGATCTTTATGGCAGGGACAGGACTATAAGGCTGTGCATCTGTCCCGCAGTGGCATGACTATAAAACTCGGGGTCTGTCCTTCCACCAGCAAGCATCTTATTAAGCTGTACCTTATTTTTAGTGACGCCGAAGATTAAGGTTCTGGGTGGTAAGGGCATTTCAACAGTACACGATCTCCACCATTTGACGGAGCATGCGCATGTATGATTTTGTACTGTTGGTGTAACAAAACAAAAACATTTCCCTGAGTAAAGCCATGTTTACCAATTGATTTAGATATCACGATGAAATCACCCAGAGTACGTACCTGCATTTGATGGCCAATATATTGTCCACAGCACAGCAAAGCATATAACAGTGGTTGATTTCCTAAAGGATCTCCCAGACACATTTACGCGCAAGTCATTCTTGAGTGTCGACTTTGTGGCCATTCGCATCATGCCTGTGGAATCAAATATGGAACTAGGGTCGGGAGCCAGTTCTGTTGCCAGACAGTCATCAATGTTGATCTCACGTGAAGATGACATAAGTCCTACCATGCATAAATCAACTCTTGGTCATAAACCTTCTTGTCACCAACATCATCATCCTTTTCGTGATGAAAATACAAGAGCTTTGTTGTCTGAGACCTTAAAACCACAATATTGGCTAAGCTAGGAGAGGAGAGTTTCACGGCTGCGTCACCAAAGAATATGCACACCTCATCCACCAACATTCTGATTTTCGCGCCTATGAGCTCGGGACAGGAGGATTAAAACGCTATAGAATTTTATGTATTCATTCATTCAATCATTGTCTGCGTGGTGTGTGATGTGAATTATTGTACACTTTCCAGTTCCCACACAAGAATCAATCATCCTTCAAGATTAATTACATCATACTGGGTTGCTGCATGCACTATTCTCGACAATGATCTGCCATACATTTATTATGTATTTTGCTCTTCTCGTATCATTTTTAAGACATATAGTATTATCGGCTCTACCTATGTCCTATGCTTTCTCCGTGTATGTCAATACAATGTATATTGATTATTGTGTTCACAAAATCGTCATTGGTGGGGTTATCACAATTGTCAAATGTCAATTATAAATCTTTTCTGATATATTTAACCTGCTTGCTATAATAATCAGAAAATACATTAGGATTTAGAAAATATATCTAAGGTAGGCTATTACACGTGACAATTACATGCACTTTTTTTATCGAAATTACAAAGTAGTTTTCGAAATTTATCTCCACGGTATATTGTTTCTGTAATATTATTAGTATTGATGAAAATATATTAGATAGCTATTTTCTCCTACAATGCAGTACTTTTCACACATGTATATAGGCCTACATCAATTTATATCGCTATGTTTGCCATTTAAACTCATCAATTTTCTCAAAAGTAAGACAATAAGGTATTTTAATTGTATTTTTGGACCAAAAAACTTTGGATTTGGTGAAGAGATGGGATGTGTATCTTAGCTGACAATATATCTGACCATTAGATCACATATGTCATTTATGGCGGCCATCTTGGATTTTGCTTTTGACAAGTATGTGCCATATTTAAGAATATTGTAATGTTTTTTTTGTGACCCACGATAATATTTTTGACAGAAAAGATAAGCCATGTAGCAAATAAGCCTATACAATATGCCATTTTAATAGAAATTGCGATCATCTTGTATTTTATGTTCCGGTGCTTTCGTCGAACATTAAACAAGTTATTCCCTTGCGTAACTTGTTCCGGGCCTATACACAAATTTTAAGTCTTGCCCTGCGAAATAATTCTTCAGATATGTGTGCATACATCTGAATAGTCATGTCTCAAAGTAATAATGGGCATATTTCCTATAAATTTTAAAAGTGTTGTTAATCTTTTTCCCCAAGATATTTTTTTCACTACCTTTTTCTGTCATATTAGAGGTATTTAAGAACCTAAAATAAGTCTGGTATGATTGATTTTTTTTCCGCGGGTCGTTCCTAACTGACTAGCGTATTGAAGAGTGGAAGAGATCATTCAATACTGGCCATATGTAAAGAGAATAACAATTCAATTCCTCTTTGTGTGATGAATGATTCACAGAAGTGATTAGACTACCTTTGATACCATTGAGTGAACTATTGAGCCACACTGGTAACACTCGGGCTTGATAATCTCCGGGCTAAAACTTTTAAAAAAATTTTTAATTATATTTAATGTAGGCCTAATATAGCCCTGCCGTTACGCATAGCTGTGTGTTGTATATTCCTGAATATTGCAGTTGAAAACACTGCATCCGGCATACTATTTCCATCAAAAAACCTTGTCGTAAAAGACATTTTGGTTTTAACACATTATGTCAATGGGAGGGGCTAATAGACTATTGTATTTTCATGGAAAACATTTTTTTATCAATAAAATGTAGAAAAATTACATAAAAACGCCCTTTTGTAAATAGACAATTAAAAAAAATATCCCATAAATTTGAACTTTACATTTTGCAATTTATTTTTCAGATAAAAATATACACAAATAACCCGGGAGCATACGTCAAGTAACAATATTTTTATTTGACCATAGCATACCGAAATGGTGACGTGATTACAAAACTATTATTCCATTTATCTCCAAAAACTAATGAATCACGGAAAATAATTCTGTTCAATAAAATACTAGGTGGATATGTGATACTATGCCATCAAGAGAACAAATAATAAATATAATAATACAAAATGTGATCATAATGTGAAAAAATGTATAAACGTTACATAAAAACGTAATTTTTTTGAAAATGTAAAATTCGAAGAAGAGCCCATAAAGTTGAAATTTGCCATTTTGTAATTTAATATTAAGACATCATTATTCAAAAAAATTACCCAGTATTATTAAAGTGGCAATATAGATTCTACAGACTAACAATCACTTGTAGGCCTACAATGGCGAGATTTGTGAATGATACACTAAGTTATATAATATTAGGTAATATATATATATCATTATTATCACACTGATGAAAACAGTAAATTTATCAATGTTTGCTCTGAGTACTTCACAAGACAAAGAGAAAACAATCCCTTCCCTCCTACGTTGATGAACTTTTGCATTAATACCAGTTAATAAAGACGTCCATCCGTGACGCTGTTGTGACGCCAACACGACAAGGCCAACGTCTACGGACGGGTCATAAATTAAGTTTCCATATTCACTGAACAGAACTCCATTACTTCAGGTCGAACGTTGTGTTTATTTAACCTCGTCTGTGTAGAAGACATGGAATATAAATAACATTTTACATAGGCATTTCACCTTGCCTAACCATGACAGAGAATCTAAGCCCGTAGGTTTACAGCTTGGTTCTAAAGTAAAGCGTGCCCCACGCACGGCACTACTGCCCTGCTCTGCCCTCCGGCCCACCCTCCTGCCCGCACTCCCGGCCCGCACTGCCGCCCGCACTACGCCCCCGCACTACTCTGCCCACAGACTATTTATTCCCACATGCTGTCTGATTATGTGGTGACTGATCACTTTGTTGTTTGATATTGGCATAAACCCCTAAGCGCAATCATGTTTGCTGTAATGCCACAGGAGCAGTACGCAGGAGGCCTGTGAGACTATGATCAAAAAGGCCACTGATGACAAAGCTGAGGTTTGTTTATTAGGAGCGGCGTATGCTGCAGGTTTAAGTGAAACATAATTTATGTCACTTTGACTAGGTGGTGACTGATTAAGAGATGATGAACAATATTCATTACTTACCAGTATCTTTATTATTTACTGTCGTTGCAGGAATAAATTTAAAAATATGCTTAAACTTTATTTTTGAACTTTGAGTTAGATATATGTCGGGTTTAAGTTGGCCCAGCTGAATCCATCAAATGTTTTGTACATTGGGCCAATGTTGACAAAATAGAAGGTTTCACGTATAAATTACGCAGGACGAAGATATCTCTGTACATTGGCCCACCGTTGGTCCAAATCGCGTCTCTTTGCCGGAACCCTTATAGATCTCAGACTCGACAATACTTCGAGCGACTAATTGCAATAGGTCAGAGATCTTAGACATTTTTATCATCAATATTGAATATTGTCATATTTATAATCACATATAATAAAAATTATTATATATATGAGGCACGAGGGATGTTGGAAAATTTGATTATACTAAAAAAAATGTATGGCTTATACTGTTAGATCTTTGCACTAGGGGGGCTTACCTGACCACAGCTTAAAACTTCCGTGAATAATAATGTTCATTTGTTTCTGTTGCAGGTCGTCTCATACACAGATGACCAGTGAGATTGATCCCATATTTCTCACCTGTGATACACCTGATTGTAATGAGCTACTCACTCACACATATATTCTACCTTGCCTTCATACTTTCTGTGGTAGGTGCGAAAACTACGATTTTGAAGAAGACGAAAACAAAAGCGAAGACGACGATGATGAAAAAGACAAGGACCAAAGCGAAGACGACGATGATGAAGAAGACGAAAGCAAAAGAGGAGACGATGATGATGACGAAAACGACCGACCATCACGGATAGTGCTGTGTAGACAATGTTGCGAACAATTTCCATTATTATGCATCAAGAAAAATACATTTATAGCGGATTTAGTAAAACGAATAAATAAAAAAGATCTACGCCTTTGGGCTGATGGATTTAAAGATACCAAGAAATATATCAAATTGAGTGAAGTGGACCATATTTACTGCGCAATCCATACTAGTAATATTATCGACAAGTATTGTGTGCAATGTGATATAGCTACATGTGGTACTTGTCTCCTACATAATCACAGACATCACAAACTGGTGGATTTAGAGGAACAAGCTGCAATCAGCAAACATCAGTTACAGGGTTTGCTACAAAAAACCGATGTAATAATCAAACGAATAGACAATAAAATACAGTACACTGAAATCAATGAGAAACGTTCAACCAATGATATAAACAGCCTCAGGCTTCAAAGAAATTTAAATGATGATTTGTTTGATATAGAGTACAACAAAGAGCAACAAATAAAGTTCGTACGCGAAGGACAAGAGCGTATCAAACATACTGTGATCAGTCTACGGACTTACATTGAGAACATTCTGCATCACGGCAGAGACATTGACCTAGTGCTGCAGATGACAGACATTCAATCAAGGCTGGATACATTGAATAAAACTAGGATCCATACTTTTGTCTGGAGTCGCTATGATGAAGGGGATGACGAGGAATCACCATGGAATAACAAAAAGGTGGCCAATGTATCTTATACATTACAGGGTGACGGAGATGATGATTATAAGTGGGCTTTGCCTCTTGGTATCGAGGATGTCATAGTAAAAGAAATTCCTCTCTCCATGAAGTGCATGATGTGCATAGAGCTGCTGGGTGATACACTGATGGTTGTGGGAGGACGTAAATCAAAGATAAAAGCCTACGATACGTCAGAAGATTTTCATATTCCGGAGACATTACACATAAAAGGAATGTCTGACCCTATAGACATGGTGAGGTTCCCTCCTGGACAGTCACAACTCGTAATTAGTGATTATGACAAACAGTTACTGTGGATCAAACTTGAACAGCGTGATGGTGTTTGGAAGGTGACATCAGAAAGGGCAGTGGAGGTCAGCTATCGTCCACTAGGTCTAGGTGTCCGTGACAACCAGCTGCTGGTGTGTGATAATAATATGATACATGTATTGTCTACATCAGGTGAGGAGACACACAGAGTAAACATGCTTCCACGGGGTGTGAGACCATGGAAGGCTGTGGCTCAGCTCACATCACCTGGATTTGTCATCATGGACAATATCAACGCGCTGGTTGTACTAGTGTCTGTGAAAGGTATCATACAGCGGACATACAAAGGAGATTATTGGCACAACATTCATGACATCGTCTGCTTCGGTCGTTCTATCTACGTTGCTTCCCGTCAATGTACCTTAGATATGTTGGGAGATGAGGCATGTTTCATCAGGAATCTGACTTACAATGTATCTTCCAGTATTGGTCTAAGCCGGAAACTATGCGTAGATGACAAAGGTCGTCTGTATTTGGCGTGTTTTGACGACTATTGCCAAAATTCCGTGAGGGTGATAGAGCCAGTAGCCATACCTACCGACATACTTCACACGCTTGAATACAGCATAAAGCTCATCGTTACCTGGGAATAAATATGCATTAACAAACATTAACAAACAAATGAATAAATAATAAAGGACACATTGATTTAAAACATACAGCTTTTTTAGATAGGCCTAGGCCTACACTTATGAGTTATACTCTATTAGATAGGCCTAGGCCTACACTTATGAGTTATACTCTATTAGATAGGCCTAGGCCTACACTTATGAGTTATACTCTATTAGATAGGCCTAGGCCTACACTTATGAGTTATACTCTATTCAATTGCATAAATAATGATTAATAGTTATCTAAATTTTAATGTAGTTTTGTTTTGTAAGACAATTGAACTTTTTGTTTACCAAGTCATGTTGGTACAATAAGCAACATAGTCAAAGAGTTTGCAAAGGAATAGTCTATCCTTGGACAATCCACCCCAACGCAGGTGATGGAAAACCAACTAAACACTGAATACCTTTAAAAGAAGGCTTGACAAAGACTAGAAAAACATGATGTGGGCTTTAGAGGACCCAACCAGTGAAGTGGTCCTATAAGACGGACAGGGCTTGTGAAATAGGCCAGGGGTATTAGTCTAAAACTCATAGAGACCTGGAACAAATTCGTAACAACCTGAAAATGTCAGCATATATTGGTGAGACAGCATAAAAAAACATATCAAAAGTCCTCTAAGATCGCCTTGGTATTAGTGCCCGAAATTGGGGTAATAAGGGGTAAATAGGGGTGATAAAGGGTCTAATAACGATAACTTTAAAACTATTTAACCTGGATCCATAAAATTTGTATCTAAACATATGTTTAAGCTCCTGCGGAATCCATTAACCTTTTCACTACCATACATGACGGAAATTTCCGTCGTCATTCGTCAATGAACGTAACCATAAAATGACACAAATTTTCGTCAAATATATACTACATTTATGTATTTTTCGTCATTTGAAGCTGGAAATTGCGTTAGCAATTCCAGCTTCAAATGACGAAAAATAGAACTCCTACACCAGTATATCTGGATCCTGGCATGCACTCCGGCCTGGAAGTCAAAGGGTTAATAATATTTGTATTAATTTTTAGCCACCTCTTCATTTTTATTAAAGCACTTCTAAAATTTGGCAACTTCCCATCAATTATCAACAACAAATTTGTATATCAATTTGTAATCACCCTTTCCACTCCATAAGTGGTAAATATGGGTAAACTGGGGGGTGATAACCATAGCTTATGAACTATGTGGTGTAGAGTTACAAAATTTGTATTCAAACGTATGCTTTAGCACCTAAGGAATTCATTACAATTATTTATATCAATTTTATATCAATATTTGTCCTAGCATAAAACAAAAAAGTGTAGGCCTAATTGAAAGAAATACCAACCACATAGCTGCGCATTGAAGCGACCAACGTGTTGTGCTTCATCTCCAGGAGGCACAGAATATGCTGAAGGTACAGCGTACATCCCCGTTCAGGAACAGCCGCCTTCAATGCAAGGGAACTTTTATGAATTGAAGTACGGCTATCTTTTCGTGTATTTGTTTTTTCTTGGTATATGTTTTTTTTATTTCATGCCGACTTCTCATCCAAGGCCCTTCTAGCTTTGCACTTCATTGAACAGTATCTTCTTCTGCCGTTGTTATTTGTCGCCTTGTCAATATTACTACAGTCAACAAGAGGAACGTCATCAGGCTTATTGACAGTGGCATCATTATTATCAATATTCAGTCGATGTTGGCACTGCTGCTGGGGCATTAGTGGTATTTGGAGCCTCTGTGTCATCCTGGCCTACTGCATTTCTACAGTTTATTGGCCTCTCTTCACTAGCAGGTGACAAAGGCGGGAATTCTGTGAGGGATACAAGCATCTGTGAATCAGAATCTACGTGTAATCCATCATTCAGTATTTGTCTCTTTGTCATTTTTCTTTGGCGCCTTACCTTTACGTTCTGTATGCGGCTGAGGCGATACTTTATCACGACATTTACATCATGTTGTCGCTGTGATCTTATGATTTTTTGGGGGGTGACTTAAGTAATCTGCTCTGTATGGCTTGCATATGGGTTTTCAGGCTGTCAATTTCTTCTTTGTGGGATCTATTTTCAGTGTCTATTTCTTCATACAACTGCTCACACGTACTTGCTACACGTGCAATGTAGTCATACAACTCATTAATGTCTTTTGACACAGATACATCTTAGGGTAGGTAAGGAGGTGATCTAGACCCTGGGATATTGTTCAAACTTACTTCCGATGTTGTGGGAAATGATTTGTCACTTGTAGGGCTTTTCAATTTCTCATTATCAATCCCCTCACTAGAGTTAGTCGCTGGATTTACGAGGCTATCGACATTCTGGCTCTGGGCTCTCAAAATGTTTCTAGGGAATACATTTTGTGCCCCACATAATTATATATAGGTCGTATATATCTCTTGCTAGAGATACATGTTTCCAATGCGGTTTTTAGCCTAGGTCGTACATCATAAGCAACATCATTATTTTCCAGAGCGACCTCACTGTAAAGTCTATTTGTGGCATATTTCAGTAAAATAGGCCTATACCTTGTCGCTTGTAGGTCTTCAACATCTTCGTCGATTGCGTCCACGAGAGCTTCTATGGTTTGAGCTTTCGGGTTGACATCCACATTCTGCAATACACTGGCAATCGCAACGTCAATATGTTGCATAACCTGGTGGTGTATTAATCCCCAGCTACAATCACTCTTGCTTTCACATCTGCCATACTGCTGTACGTTGATCGCCCCTGTATTGGCAACTAACCTTCACTCCTGTTCAAATCCAGTTGATCAAGCTGCAAATATGCTGTCAAATTTGTTGATGAATTTTTTTACAAAAATGACACAACATTGTCCAACTTTTTGAAAAATGATTTCACATACACGATCTATATGCATTTATAGCTACATCAGCAAAAAATAGTTTAAAATATAACAACATTTCCTATAGAAAATATCAATTTTTATCGCTGCTCGTTTGTTGTGTGTTGACGCTTTGCCATGACTGAATAAATAAAATACATAAAATAGTCAGAATTATAGGTATAAACGATAAACTAAAAATCACCCTTCCTCAAAATATTCTTATTAATATCTACAACTCTCCAATAATACCACACACTAACTATTGCATTATTGTATGGGGCAGCGAAAACAATCGAATTTCTAAGTTACAAAAAAGAGGAGTACGAATAATACGTAAGGAATCTCGCCTGTCGCACACAGATCCGATAATAAAATAATTGAACCTCCTAAAAATAAACGACATATATCGTCTCCAACTATTAAAATATTGTTTTAATGAAAGGTGCTGTGCCTTCAATGGTAACGACATAAATGGGTTTCCAACTCAAGTCGAGCTTATTGGATAATAAGTAGTGAATACTAATGAGCCTCTAAGCCAATAGGAATGATATCTGAAAACGAAATAACAGGCCAAAAAATGTCTATAATTGGCCACGCCCACTAGGGTTCACATGCAAATTTTTGAGGTGACATGCAAATTTTTCTAAGAAAGTCATGAATTTCGTTTTGCTCATTAACTTTGGCTAGCTGGCTCGTGATTGGCTCTTAAAGAAGGCCTCTGATTGGTGCATCTTTCGAGGCCTGTCACGTGATAAAAGAGCCCAGAATTTGTGTATATAAGACACAGCCCCAACACATAACACTTTGTCAATTTCCAACTCGAGAAATTTTTATTCTCTTTCTAGAAAAGATATCTTGCTGTTCGATTTTAACAAATCCTACTGTTTTACAAACACTGTTTCTACTAAGCTTGATTATACTAAGCTTGATTATGAGCAGCAAACACATTGAAGAGACGAGGAGCCGTTCTACTGAGAGATCTACTACAGGAGCCCCTACTGCTCCTTCGGCTCCCAGGATACCCTCTGTGGTAGTACAGATTCCCTGTGCTGCTGCTCGGGTTCAATCCTGGACCCCTAGCTCTCAGGGGGACAGGAAGAAGATGGAGAAGATGGAAAAGGAGAAGAAGGAAAAGGAGAAGATGGAGAAGAAGGAGAAGAAGGAAAAGAAGGAGAAAAAGAAGAAGCCAGCTGCTACGATCACTCTTAGTGATCTCAAGCGCGCTGGGACACCTATGGGTGCCCAGAATGCTTTACCTCAGTGCCATGGGTCATCTATGGGTGCTCAGACCACTGTGCTGCGTCCAGACGATCTGACTCAACTGGAGGGTGCTATCTTTGATTCAACTATGTTTGAGAAAGGACCGATTTTGCCTCTTCCTCCCACTCCTGTGAGGGTGGTTAGCTTGCCTGTACAACAGCAGCAGCAGCAGCAGCAGCAGCAGCAGCAGCAGCAGCCGCCGAGTCAACTGCATCCGCAGTTCAGGGTCGCCATGCCGGCACCCTCTTCTTCTACTCCTCCTGAGGACTGGAGAGACGAGATGAGGAGAGAAATGAAGGCTCTGATGAAAGATTCCATGAGAGAGATGATGGCACTGCTGCCTGAGCCTAACCACGTTACGGCTCTTGGATCTGGGTCCCATGGGGCTCAGAGTCCTCCGGTAGGCGTCCCTCGGGATGCTAACATAACAAATCCTATACTGTTTGCTGAGGGGCATGCTATGGCTCCTTCAGCTTTGCACACTGGAGGGGATTCCCTTCCAGTGGGGCAACCGGTGGCTGTCAGGGCACACGTCCTGGAGGATGAAGACATTCAGGCAGACGTTCATTGGAGAGAGGACGACCCTATTGACGATGGAGAGGACCAGACGACCGTTGAGGAAGAATATAACCCTTTCCAGGGGATCGAGGGCCTAGACGGGTACAGTTTGACCGGTCTAGGTTCGGCACTACCACGACAGAAGGTGATGGTTACACCGTCTAGCAGACAGCTGTCATTGTGGCGACAAGTGAGAGGCGGACGGACAATGGACGCTCAGATCAAATCAGACATCGTAGAGAAGATCTATGCTAGTGATCCTGCGGCTAAGCCTTTCATTGACTCGGAGGCACCGATGGAGATCCCTACGTCCACGAGGTTCCAGGCGGCGGATGGCTTACTCAGACGAAGGCAGAGAGACATGGGCGTCATTGCACATGCCTTAACTACAGGCCTGGATGATTTGGAGGGTGCGGCTAATCACCTTATATCTGCAACCAATGAACTGGAAGAGGGACCAGTGAAGGACAGACTGCTTCAAGCTCATAGAGAAGTCACTCAGGCATCCACCCACCCTCTGGGTCATGCTCTGCGTATCATAGCTTCCAAGTTCAATGACATAGCCAACCAGAGACGAGCGGCTTTGGCTTCAACTACAAATGACCAGGTCCTGGCTCAACAGATTAGGGCGACTCCTCTGGGGTTCGACTCCCTTCTAGCCAATTCCCTGCAACCAGCGATTCAGGCCAGCAGCTCAAGGAGGCAACAAGTCCTTTTGATGGCAGCCCTCAGGAGTAACTCCAGATCAGCCAGACCGGCTAGAAGGGAACGCAGCCGTTCTCCAGTCAGAAGATCTCATCCTGGCCAGGGTCAACAGCAGACGCAAAGCTCTCGGCATGGTCAGCAGCCCTTTCGGACGTCCAGCCGCGGTGGCCGCGGCAACCGAGGGGCCAGAGGCAGCAGAGGCGGACGGGGTACACGACCCTCTTTCTCCAGGCGATCCTGACTTCCTGGGCCGTTTGGAGACCAGCAGGCATTGGTGGGACACGTTCGCCAGGGATGCCTTTGTCAGGGAAGCAGTCAGGGGGCACAAACTCGAGTTCGAGTCGAGGCCTCCGGTGTCCTCTCCAGATCCTCCACCAGTTCTTCCCATGAGCAGGGAAAAGCAAGTGGTCCTACAGAAGGAAGTGGACTCCCTACTGAGGAAGGGAGCCATAGAGAAGGTCAAGGACTCTCACAAGGGCTTTTACTCAAACCTGTTCCTGGTGAGCAAGAAAGATGGGGGACTCAGGCCGGTTATCAATTTGAGCGGCCTGAATCTATACATCAAAAAGAAGACTTTCCGAATGGCATCTTTGAAAAACGTCTCACAGACTCTGCGCAGGGGAGACTGGGCGGCGACGATCGACTTGAAGGACGCCTATCTGCACGTCCCTATCGCGTCAGAACATCGACGGTTCCTTCGTTTCTGGTGGAGAGGAAACAGGTTCCAGTTCAGACGTCTTCCTTTTGGTCTCAGCTCAGCGCCACGGACCTTCACACGTCTTACTTGGCCGTTGGTGACTCTGTGCAGGGCAAACGGAGTCAGAGTAATCGTTTACTTGGACGATTTTCTAGTCTTAGGTCGCAACAAGGCAGAACTCACTCGTCACACAGCGTTCGTCTTGGACATTCTGAGGAGAGCCGGATTCCAGAGAAATACCAAGAAATGTCATCTGGAACCCAGACAATTGTTCGAGTACCTCGGTCTGCTATGGAACTCAAAGGAGTTACGAGTTTTCCTGCCTCAGGAAAAACTGGACGATTTCAAGCGGCTAGGACGCACCCTTCTATCAAATCCTTCTCTGGCTCTTGCTCAGAAATTCCTAGGCAAGGCCGTCTTTGCTCGACGGGCAGTACAGCTCGGGAGGTTACTACTGCGACCCCTTCAGATGGCGGTGATACAGGCCTTGAGATCCGGCGAGCTGATTCTGGACAACGAATCCAGGCTTTCAATCAGATGGTGGACACGCCCTCCGACAGACGGGATGGACCTGAGGTCTTACACTCCGCAGCTGTCAATGACTACAGATGCTTCCAATTCAGGGTGGGGAGCGACTCTGGACGACAGGTCGGCCAGCGGCAGATGGTCTACGGCGGAGAGGGACCTCCACATCAACCATCTGGAACTGTTGGCGGTGTTCAGGGGAGTCAAGAGCTTCAGACGTCATCTGAGGAACAGGAGAGTGACGGTCCATTTGGACAACATCACTGCTACAGCCCACCTTTCCAAGGAAGGCGGAACACGTTCGGCGCATTTAAACAAGTTGACGATGGAGATCTTGTTGTTTTGCAAAAACCATGGAGTGGTTCTGACTCCTGCCTATCTCCCAGGGATTGCGAATCTCGGAGCGGACGCCCTATCCCGAGGGAAGGAGACCAGCGAATGGTTCATCAATCCGATAGTGACGAGACGGATGTTCAGACGGTTCGGTCATCCACAGATCGATCTCTTCGCTTCAAACAGATCAGCTCAAGTGGAGACCTACTTTTCACTAGACAGAAGAGACAAGCTCTCCGCTGGGACGAACGCTCTGAACCAGACCTGGGCGTTCAACCTGATGTATGCTTTCCCGCCTCCACAGATCATCCCTTTGATACTGGCCAGGATGAAAGAGTGCAAGGGGACATTGATTCTAGTCACCCCCTTTTGGTCCAGGGCAGCTTGGTTACCAGAACTCCTGCAGATGTCAGTTCTGGCGCCTCTACGCCTTCCTCCGCATCAGAGTACGGTGAGAGACCTGACCACAGGAAGGAACCTGCCATCTTTGCAGAAGCTCAAGCTGACAGTATGGCTTATCTGCGGAACACCTTCCAAGGCCAGGGGACTGATCACACCTTGGCGGAGTTCATCTGTGGATCCTGGAGAGATTCCACGAAGAATCAATACACCTGCGCTTGGCGGACATGGTCAGAATGGTGCGGGGGACACGCTTTATCAAGAACTACTCCAACTGTAGGACAGTTTGTGAATTATCTGTGGTTCCTTTTCAACGAGAAGAGTCTGGCGTGGTCAACTATTCGACTTCACAGAGCGGCTATTGCTATGATTGTGGACCCTTTAACAAAGACTCCACTGAGTCAACATCCGATGATTAGTCGTTTCATGAAGGCGGTTTACTTGGCACGCCCACCTGCACGGAAGGTGAAGCCAATTTGGAGTGTTTCGTCGGTATTGGTGATGTTACGGACTTGGGGAAATCCTGAGGATCTCACTAGAGCAAAGTTGACATGGCGATTGGCAATGCTATTGGCTTTGGCATCAGCACGCAGAGCGATTGACCTGTCCCTTCTAGACATAGACGACAAGAATCTGTTGAAGTCTGATGATTCATGGAGGTTTAGCTTGGTTTTCGGGGCAAAGCAGGACCGTCCGGGACACTTGCCTCAAGACATTGTTATTTCTAAGCAAGTCTCTCGGGAACTATGTCCCATCGAAAATCTTAAAGAGTATCTCAGAAGAACAGAGGGGGAGAGAGAAGGCAACACGCAGCTACTACGCACTACGGTGCCTCCTCTGAGACCAGCATCTAAACAGACGGTACGGTCATGGTTGACGAAGGTGCTGGATTTAGCAGGTATACAGGCTCCGGGAGGTTCAACTAGAGCCGCTTCTGCCACTTGGGCCGCAGCCAGAGCAGTCCCTATTTCGACCATTATGGCTGCAGCAGATTGGTCTTGCATCAAGACGATGTCTCGGTACTACATTCGCCCCCTTCCTCAAGGGGCTCCGGTCTCTGAACATATGTCTGTTCAGAGGGCAGTGCTAGGAGATGTTTAGATCCTAATAAAAAAAAAAAAAAAAAAAAAAAAACTTTTTATCAGAAGATAAACATTCTGCTGTTATAAATTTGGAGGATATATGGACATATATCTGAATCCAAGGAAACATATGTATATATGTTTTCTTTATGGAATTTTTTTAATTCTATCTTTTGGGTACTTTCGACGTTGCAACAAATCCCATTTATGTCGTTACCATTGAAGGCACAGCACCTTTCATTAAAATATATCAATTTTGACGCGAAGCGTATTAAAATTGTTGTTTTAATAAAGGCTGTGCCGAAATGGTAACGACTTCGCTGTCGAAAGTCATTATATTAGCGAAAATTTCTCTCGCTTGTAAAATTAACAAAGTGTTATGTGTTGGGGCTGTGTCTTATATACACAAATTCTGGGCTCTTTTATCACGTGACAGGCCTCGAAAGATGCACCAATCAGAGGCCTTCTTTAAGAGCCAATCACGAGCCAGCTAGCCAAAGTTAATGAGCAAAACGAAATTCATGACTTTCTTAGAAAAATTTGCATGTCACCTCAAAAATTTGCATGTGAACCCTAGTGGGCGTGGCCAATTATAGACATTTTTTGGCCTGTTATTTCGTTTTCAGATATCATTCCTATTGGCTTAGAGGCTCATTAGTATTCACTACTTATTATCCAATAAGCTCGACTTGAGTTGGAAACCCATTTATGTCGTTACCATTTCGGCACAGCCTTTATTAAAACAACAATTTTAATACGCTTCGCGTCAAAATTGATATACTTTAGATATGAGCATAATTCACTCCCAAAATACTTTGATGTATTTAATGTTAGGCTTAATTATGAAATCCATGCTCATAATACAAGAAATCAACATAAATTGCGCATACCTTTTGTAAAACATAATTTTGCCAAAGCTGTGTTCGATATCAATTGCCAAAAGCTGTAAATAGCATGTCACGATCAATATAAACCGATAAGGTACACACTCATAGTTTTAACGGGTTTTCTACGTGTGTCAAATTAACATTTATAGGCACATATGGTACTGATTGTAATATTTCAAACTGTTATGTATGCCGTATCAATTCTAACTACCCTGATGAATTGCTCTGCAGGGCAAAACGGCAGGATCTGCTTCCTTGTATAGTAGGCAGATGCTGCCTATTGACTTTGCACGGCAGAATCAAAGTTAATTTTACCAAATTTATTTTACTATTATACTTTGTTTTACTTTATTATACTACTCATAATTTCAAAATGTTATATGTTTATATAGATGCCATCATGGGTGGTTTCCATGCTAGCGATCTTGTGGTCTTAATGGAGGTCTCCCAAACCACCCTGTAAATTTTTTACTTATTTTCATGGTTGAATAAACACTTTTTCATCTTCTAAGATATTTATGATGATTTCGAATTAAAATAAAGCCTTTGGTCTCTATGATTTATACAAAAAATAATTCAGCGCTTTAAGGGTTAAGGTCACGATATTTTGTGCTGCTGGAATCACGCGTTTAGCTTTTCATGCTCTAATAATTCCCAGCTGGTTTTTATTACAGCCACTCCTATCCCGGAGTCAATGTTAAATAGGCCATGGGCTAGAACCACCCACTATGCACCCCCCCCCCCCACATTTCACCCACACCAACTTTTTAAGTTTTAAACCTTGATATGTCTAAGACATGAAATGAGATGTTAACAGCAAAAAAATAGGGATGAGCTTTATATTTTGACCCCTTATAGGGGGTTACCCCCTAACCTGTCTAAAATTAGGGGGTAGTGTTACGCAAACGTCTGTCGTTGATGTCTTTGTTAACCATTTTGCACATGCGATATACCATATAACAGCTAATTAAATTCCCGTTCTTATGATATATCACACATTGCAGTAGAGTTAGTGGTTGTCTCTCCACATACGCTCAAGCATGATTTTTATTATAAAATAATCAAAATGGACAACAAAACAAACGATTCAACATGGTGAAAGAAAACGACCTAATAACATGTAATTATTAGACATATCCATATGTGGCCTATATTTTCTGAACCCAGATATGTGCATGCTTAAAAATGAGTGCTATTTATATTTATAAATGTCCTAGATTTTTTTTAATGAAAGCATATTGAAGCCTTACTTGAAAATATTTGTATTTAGCATGGGCTGATATCTGAAACATGATTTTTTTCTCGGAATTTTTGTGTATAATTTTTAATCCACTTGTTTTTACATAATTTGTATGTGCTGAATTCGAATCTGTCGGATAATATTATATATTTCATGACCTTCACCTTCAAATTAGAAAAACTCAAAATGGCTGCCAAAATTTAAAGAAACCCCCGTATTTTCAATGTTTTTTTTCGCTCAAGAAAGCACAATTGATGATTTCTGTAAGATTGTTATGATATATTTTTTTTCTAGTGTCTTTGGAAAGCCATAATCTTTATTTGACCTTTAAATACAAGATGTCCATCGTTTTTTATATATTTACTGTTACTATCAGTATACCGCTAAACATGTTGACGATAGTATGATGTATTTCTGTTAACATAGCAGACCAGAAATAAAAGATACTGACGAGTAAATTTGAATGAAAAAATCCAAAATGGCGGCGAAACAAAATGACTATCAAAATGTAAATTAAACACTTTCATTTTATTTTTGGCACGAAATTGCTCAATTTTTTTTATTTTGTATGACTTGGGGCCGAAAAAACATTTCTGGTGTTTATTGTTCATCGTCTGACCTATAGTTTATCGTAAAATCCTAGATGGACGCCATTTTACATATTTACTTTAAAAATAATGACGTCATTTTAAATACTTAGCAATTCAAAGCATGTTATAATATACTGTGATTAAATACAGTTTCGAATGCTTTGCAACCTTATCTGCCGTATTACGTAGTCTATTTTTTAGTTTTCCATTAAACAAATGTTGTTTATGACATTATAGTTCACATGCACAAAAACAACTTTTATGTGTGTGTTGGCGGTAACCATTTTGAACTTGAAGGTCAAACAAAGGTCATTTTGATCGAAAAACATGAGACAAAAAATTATCAACTCGACATCATGCAGAAACCAAAAATCGTGCAATATATAACAAAAATATAAAACAGATGTGGTTTTGGCGGCCATTTTTTGTTTTGCTTTATTGAAGGTGAATGACACCAAAGATAGAATGTTAACCGACATATTCGAATTCAGCACACCCAAATTATGTAAAAACAAGTGCAAACAAATAATTAGCACTCAAATGTCGAGCAAAGTTTTATATTTCAGCCTACCTAAATACACACATTTACATAAAAAGGCTGCAATACTCTCTCATTTAAAAATATATATGCCATGTACAAATCTAAATGACACTCAGTTTTAAGCAAATACACATCTGGGTTCAGAAAACATAAGTTAAATATGGCCAATGATTATGTTTTACTAAGTCGTTTCCATTGACCATGTTAACTAGCTTGTTTTGTTGTCGATTTTGATTATTTTGTAATAAAAGAACATGTTTCAACGTATTTGTAGAAAAAACCCTGTAATCTATTGCATCACACAATACATCATTAGAACGAAAATTTAATTACCTTTTATATGGTATATTACATGTGTATATTGATAAAAATGAATAGCTACGATAGACGTTTGCGTAGCCCTACCCACTTATTTTAGACGGGTATGGGGGTACCCCCGTATAAGGGGTCAAAATATAAAGTTCATTCCTATTTTTTTTTGCTGTTACCATCTCATTTCATGTTTTAGACATATCAAGGGTTAAAAAAAAGTTGGTGTGGGTGAAATGTGTGTGTGGGGGGGTGCATGGAGGGTGGTTCTAGCCCATGGCCTAGAACAAGATCTGTGAGCAAATTTAAATACAGACCCAAATTTGTGTTCAATTCTAATCCCAAGGTTGCCTGCAGGCGAACCTGGTCAGTTCTATTATATATGGATGGCGAAGAACAGGACAATAATTATTAACAAAGACCCTGTACAATAAGATGGTCGACTTACGGATTTCACCATACAAATGCGTGTAATACATTGTGCAGTGCTGTCCCCTTTTAACGGGAGTTGGAACTATGCTTTGGCCAGTGTATCATCATATAAAACAAGTGATAATTTCACCACTTTAGCCTCTAAGTAAAAAATAATGTTTGTCCAGGTTTGACAGTTCTGACAATATCTCTGCAATATTTATTTTTGGAACGAAAATAACTGCTGATATAGCAGAAAAGTCATGTTATATTAGCATACAATTTTAGGGATTAAAATGTCTTCATTTAAATAACAGAAGAGCTGTGTACAGAAAGTACGCAAATATGTGAGCACAGAACGGGAGGGGAGTAACGATATGTGGTCAAGCATAGCGACCAAAACGGAGAAAAAACATTGGTAGCAACCAAAACTGGTAGACGTGTCTTTTAATTCAAATTTTTATTATTTAAACAAATATATTTAGAACACAAAAGCAATATTATAAAATTATAATATGTAAGCCGTCTCTCTCGGACCACTGCCATCAATGTCACTGAGGACTGGAGCGTTACCAGTATATTGATATCTTGAAAACAAGACACGTTCATTTTTATGACACAATTTATTAATAGTTGAATTCTAATAATTTTCTATTTCTCCTGCCGTTACTGGTAATAAGGTGTTCATTGTTTTCCCGCGGTACATGGTGTAGCCGAATGGGGGCATAAATATGTAAAATTAACGTGAAACATTCACTATTTGCACGTGATTTAGTGTCTTTGATGAACGTGATAATTTGATCTCAGTTGTGACTCCTATGTAGAATGTGTTCAGGTATATTTACGAGAATTCGTTCATTTTAACCAATTAATTGTATTAAGTTTTGACGTGGAACAAAAGCCACACACCTTGAATATTCAAATATTGCTTCTTAGACAGAAATGTATGAATATGAAATGTATGAAGCAAAGGTGTCAGAGTGATATTCTACCTTGACGACATTCTGGTGCTGGCGAATACGAAAACGTTGGTGTGCCAACACAGAGACTATGTGCTGAAACTATTGTTGCAAGTGGGGTTCAAACGCAACAAAAAGAGGTGCAGGTTGACACCGTCACAGACTTTTCCATAACTAAGACTGGAATGTAGCTCAATCACAATGCAAGTTTCACTACCTCAGACGAAACTCGATCTAATTCGCCAACTGATCGTAGTTTTACAAAGAACACCTACAGTCTGCACGAGGGACTGTATGGCTCTGCTAGGCAAGGTGAATTTCGCGACAAGAGCGATACCTTTGGCCCGCCTACATTGTCGGCCATTACAATTCTGCCTACCTCGAATGAACCATCAGAACCTGACAGATTCACGAATTCGTCTATCAAAATAAGCTCTAGACTCAATGCTTTGGTGGATGTCGCCACTGAAGAATGGACGAACATTGAAAATGAGTCTACCAACTCGAGAGATTACCACGGATGCATCCCTGACAGGATGGGGTGCTCAGATGGAGCAACAGTCCATACAAGGCCTGTGTTCGGACACAGACAAATTGAACCATATCAATTACCTGGAGCTGAAGACTGTTTTGTTTGCTCTTCAGCATTGGAAACATCAGCTGAGAAACCAGGTGGTTTCTCTACAGTTGGACAACACTACAGCTGTTTCTTACCTTCTAAAGGAGGGGGGGCACTCAATCCAGATCGCTACATTACCTAGCGGTGGAAATATAGATGTTAGCCGATCTACAGGACATATCGGTACGACCAAGCTACCTACCCGGTCAAATGAATCTTCAGGCAGAGGCTCTGTCGCGATCGAAGAAGGCCGACAAATGGATGCTTGCCCCGGGGGTAGCACGGAGGATTTTCTCGATCTACGGCCTACCAGTAGTAGATCTATTTGCGTCAGAAAGAAGCAAGCAGCTACCTTGCTACTTCTCAACCGATCGGAGCGACCCCCACTCCCGGGGGACGGACGCTCTTCACCAGAACTGGGCTTTTCAGAACAAGTCGCTATACGCATTCCCTCCCCCCAAATTGATTCCATTGGTGATAGGGAGAATTCATCATCTCAAGCCACAGATGATAATGATAACACCATGGTGGCCGAGGGCTCCATGGCTACCAGAATTGATAGAATTATCGGTCTGATTGTCTTACCGGTTACCGGAGTCGCGGGACACGATATTGAACTTAACGACCAACAGAGGCCTGTCAGACTACCACAAGTTGAACATGATGGTATGGCTCATCTCCGCTCGTCCCTCCGAGACGGAGGGGTCGAACCTGCAGTGGCCGGTTTCATTCAGAATGAATGGAAACCTTCTACACGAGTCCAATATGCCGCAATATGGAGACAATGGACGGCATGGTGTAGCAGAGAGGGCCTTGACGCAGTTACCCCGTCTGCAGTGAATTTACTTCATTTTCTATGGTACTTGTACAATGATCGCCATTTGGCATGGAGAGCATGGGTTCACCGCTCTGCTGTGGCGACCCTTTTACAACCCTATGCTCCTGAGACTATCAGTGAGGTCTGACGCTAACCCTTGTGTCACTAGGGCTGAATATAAACGGGTTATTGTTTGACATTAACCCTTGTGTTACTAGGGCTGAATACAGACGGTTTATAGTCTGACGTTAACCCTTGTGTCACTAGGGCTGAATATAGACAGTTTAGAGTCTGACGTTAACCCTTGTGTCACCAGGGCTGAATATAGACAGTTTAGAGTCTGACGTTAACCCTTGTGTTACGAGGGCTGAATATAGACGGTTTATAGTCTGACATTAACCCTTGTGTTACTAGGGCTGGATAAAGACAGTTTAACCCTTGTGTCACTAGGGCTGAATATAGACGGTTTATAGTCTGACATTGACCCTTGTGTTACTAGGGCTGAATATAGACGGTTTATAGTCTGACGTTAACCCTTGTGTCACTAGGGCTGAATATAGACGGTTTATAGTCTGACATTGACCCTTGTGTTACTAGGGCTGAATATAGACGGTTTATAGTCTGACGTTAACCCTTGTGTCACTAGGGCTGAATATAGACGGTTTATAGTCTGACATTAACCCTTGTGTCACTAGGGCTGAATATAGACGGTTTATAGTCTGACGTTAACCCTTGTGTTACTAGGGCTGGATATAGACGGTTTATAGTCTGACGTTAACCATTGTGTTACTAGGGCTGAATATAGACGGTTTATAGTCTGACGTCAACCCTTGTGTCACTAGGGCTGAATATAGACAGTTTATAGTCTAACTTTAACCTTTGTGTTACTAGGGCTAAATATAGACGGTTTATAGTCTGACATTAACCCTTGTGTTACTAGGGCTGAATATAGACAGTTTTTAGTCTGACGTTAACTCTTGTGTCACTAGGGCTGAATATAGACAGCTTATAGTCTGACGTTAAACCTTGTGTTACTAGGGCTGAATATAGACGGGTTATAGTCTGACTTAACCTTTGTTTCACTGCATGAGGCCGAATATAAACGGTTTCCAGTGTGTCAGAAATTTCAGCTTTCAACCAATGAGAACCATTGAGAATAATTTGATTAAATGTTTAATTTAACCCTTTTAGCTCTAAGCACGACTATAGTCATTTTTAATCCGTTTTATTAGGCGTTTAACGTGCAGTTGTTGAGAACAAAATGTGTGTTTAAACATCAAAATTTGCAAATGTTTAGTCTCAAAATAACCAATGAGAACCATTGAGAATAATTTGATTAAATGTTTAATTTAACCCTTTTAGCTCTAAGCACGACTATAGTCATTCTTAATCCGTTTCATTAGGCGTTTAACGTGCAGTTATTGACAACGAAATGTGTGTTTAAACATCAAAATTTGCAAATGTTTGGTCTCAAAATAAACAACAATGAGCAGCCTTGACCCACTTGAATTTGTGGATCGCGGTAGCGAGACACTACTTGAAGTGGGTGAAAATTTAGGTTAAATTAAGTTACTTAATTTTGGCACTATAAGGGTTAAATCCAGTTGACTCATTCATCCAGCACAATACAGTTTATTCTTATAACGCGGAATTCTTATTGTTTAAACCATGGCGACTAAAGGGTTATTTGTAATTTGATGTCATTAAAAATGTCTTAGTTAGCTCTGTCCGGCCATTATAAATATCGGCGATCGTCTTTAGACGTCATAATCTGACTTCTATGGACGTCAGATTCTGACGTGTAAAGTCGATCCCCGCGCTGTAAGAGTTAAGGGATACGTGGTATATAGTACCACAGTAAAAACCTGTCAGAATTCGCCGCAAAGGTGGCCTAAAACACCATTGATTTCATTTAATTTGCATTCCGCTTCCTTGGTCTTCCTCTTCTTATCCAAATCTCTTTTTTATTTTATTTTTTTTAATTCCATACATGATTTATATCTGATTTGGAATGTAAATTGTTTGTACATTAGACATATTGTGAATTATGTTCATATGTCCCTGCTTCCTGTGTTTGTACATTAGACATATCGTGAATTATGTTCATATGTCCCTACTTCCTGTGTTTGTACATTAGACATATCATGAATTATGTTCTTATGCCCCTGCTTCCAATGTTTGTATATTAGACATATTGTGAATTATGTTCATATGTCCCCACTTCCTGTGTTTGTAGATTAGACATATCGTGAATTATGTTCATGTGTCCCTGTTTCTTGTGTTTGTACATTAGACATATCATAAGTCTATGGACGGCAGATTCTGACGTGTAAAGTCGATCCCCGCGCTGTAAGAGATACGTGGTATATAGTACCACAGTAAAAACCTGTCGGAATTCGCCGTAAAGGTGGCCTAAAACCCCACTCATTTCATTTTATTTGCATTCCGCTTCCTTGGTCTTCCTCTTCTTATCCAAATCTCTTTTTATTTATTTTTTTAAAATTCCATACATGATTTATATCTGATTTGGAATGTAAATTGTTTGTACATGAGACATTTGTGAATTATGTTCATATGTCCCTGCTTCCTGTGTTTGTACATTAGACATATCGTGAATTATGTTCATATGTCCCTACTTCCTGTGTTTGTACATTGGACATATCATGAATTATGTTCTTATGCCCCTCCTTCCAATGTTTGTACATTAGACATATTGTGAATTATGTTCATATGTCCCTGCTTCCTGTGTTTGTACATTAGACATATTGTGAATTATATTCATATGTCCCTGTTTCTTGTGTTTGTACATTAGACATATCATAAAATGTGTTTTTCTGCCCCTGCTTCTTGTGTTTGTACAGTAGACATATCGTGAATTATGTTAATATGTCCCTGCTTCCTCTGTTTCCTTTATAAATGAATAATGTTATATTTAGTAAGAACGGATAAAAAACTGTTATAGCATTTGAACCATATCAGGCTACCTAAAATGTTTTTTTTTTACAATCCAATTAGTGACTTAAACCGTTTGTCAATTCACATAACAGGCGAACCTGTAGGAATTTGTATGGTGGTACACAAACATGATGGTGGGAAATGGGGGTAATCAGCAATTATTGTTAAAAAATGAGCAATAATAATGAAAGTGTCAATTAGCTCATTCTTGTAATTGCGGGTGTGTTTGATTTGTCTACCTAGACCTCACGCTACCACCGGCTTTAAGGGCAGCTTTAGAATTCACATATCAGTGAGTGTGAAAGCAATAAACACTATTTCCCAGAAGTCGGTGGTTAGAGGAAGATATCATTGACAGGTATGACACTGATAGGCCGTGAAATATAATAGGTGGAGCAACATGGGGCAAACCCTATCAAGTTATAAAAATGCATATACTAAACATTATTTCGGTAATTATTGATCACCCACGTGCTAAATATCTTGTTTACTCTTAATGTTAATCAGTTAATATATGTATTGTACAGCACTCAACTATTATTAATAGCTAATATTTTGTATGCATTTTATATCTATTGTAATGGATTAATGTTACTCCAATTTACATATTATTATTATTATTAAGAGAAATAGCGTTTAAAAATACATCTGGCAACCCTGTAGCCATAACTGTGACAGGTGGCGCCATGTCTTGACTACGTACATATGAGCATTATAAAAGTGTTTGTTAAATCCTGCAAATGGCTTGAGAGAAATAGCGTTTGGCGTAAAGTGTCACTTGGAAACTTAAAACGGCCATAAAATCTGAAATATGCAGGTGTCACAACCTGTAACACACTCTATATACACCCCAACCTGGTGAACATTATGTAAAAGTTTGCATGAAATCTACTAACATGTAAGACTCTTTTCACGAATTGTGGACGGACGAACGGACGGCGGATATCGCGCCATGACAAAATGTGGGTATTTATTCATATTTCGACGACATTAACACATATATAAGGGATATTTTATGAGAATACATTGTGACTGACGCACTGTAAGAGTTAAGATATTAGTAATGGCCATAACATAGTAGGCCCCTAGACATATTCAAATAAAGCTGAAATAGCTAACTAAAACTTCATGGCGATTTTAAATTGAAAAAACCCTTTGGACTTTTTATAAAACTATATTTCAGCCTTGTAAGGGTTATGCTATCACTGCTTTGTAGTTGCCGTTTGAGGTGGGTACAGGTTTAATGTTTGATCCGCGTTGCAGATGGAGGCCTAACATTAGATCAACGTAGGTACAATATCACATAACCATATTTCCATATAATTTGATTAAACCTTTAAATGATGATCAACTGGCTGTTTCTAGAGTGGGTTTTAAGATGAATGAAATGATCTTTTCTGTTGCGACCCCCCCCCCTCCCCCAGGTCTGGAATTGTATCCCTCAAGAAATAAAAACATCTAAGACCTAATATTTCGGCCAAATTTTTTCATCCTAAATCATTATTGTCCCAGCATGTTCCATCAACAAATTGGAATGATGAATGGACAACAATAATAAGCCTAATTCGGATTTGCGGCGCCTCTGAGCTCGGGACACCAAAGTGCTCAAATTAGTGTAGCCTACGTAACTGTTTATGCTACTATACATTATAAAAAGCACTCTTTTCCACTCATTCAGGGGCACCCATCACTCATTCACAAACACACACACTTATCACATACTCGCTCCTTTATCACTCACTCACTCACTCACTCACTCACTCACTCACTCACTCACTCACTCACTCACTCACTCACTCACTCACTCACTCACTCACTCACTCACTCACTCATTCATTTATTCATTCATTCATTCATTCATTCATTTATATCATTCATTCACTCACACGCTCACACGCTCACACACTCACGCACTCACTCACTCACTCTCTCTCTCTCTCTCTCTCTCTCTCTCTCTCACTCACTCACTCACTCACTCACTCACTCACTCGGTCGCTCGCTCGCTCACTCACTCACTCACTCACTCACTCACTCACTCACTCACTCACTCACTCACTCACTCACTCACTCACTCACTCACTCACTCACTCACTCACTCACTCACTCACTCACTCACTCACTCACTCACTCACTCACTCACTCACTCACTCACTCACTCACTCACCCACTCACTCACTCACTCACTCACTCTCTCACTCACTCACTCACTCACTCATTCACTCACTCACTCACTCACTCACTCACTCACTCACTCACTCACTCACTCACTCACTCACTCACTCACTCACTCACTCACTCACTCACTCACTCACTCACTCACTCACTCACTCACTCACACACTCACACTCTCACTCACTCACTCACTCACTCACTCACTCACTCACTCACTCACTCACTCACTCACTCACTCACTCACTCACTCACTCACTCACTCACTCACTCACTCACACACTCACACTCTCACTCACTCACTCACTCACTCACTCACTCACTCACTCACTCACTCACTCACTCACTCACTCACTCACTCACTCACTCACTCACTCACTCACTCACTCACACACTCACACTCTCACTCACTCACTCACTCACTCACTCACTCACTCACTCACTCACTCACTCACTCACTCACTCGCTCACTCACTCGCTCACTCACTCGCTCACTCACTCACTCACTCACTCACTCACTCACTCACTCATCCGTGCTTGTGGGGAGTGATGAGTATATAATGATGATAATAATTTATTAGCAATAACTGTGACAGGTGGCGCCATGTCTTGACTACGTACATATGAGCATTATAAAAGTTTTTGTTAAATCCTGCAAATGGCTTGAGAGAAATAGCGTTTGGCGTAAAGTGTCACTTGAAAACTTAAAACGGCCATAAAATCTGAAATATGCAGGTGTCACAACCTGTAACACACTCTATGTACACCCTTACCTGGTGAACATTATGTACAAGTTTGCATGAAATCTACTAAAATGTAAGACTCTTTTCACGAATTGTGGACGGACGAACGGACGGCGGATATCGCGCCATGACAAAATGTAGGTATTTATTCATATTTCGACGACATTAACATATATATAAGGGATATTTTATGAAAATACATTGTGACTGACGCACTGTAAGAGTTAAGATATTAGTAATGGCCATAACATAGTAGGCCCCTAGACATATTCAAATAAACCTGTAATAGCTAACTAAAACTTTATGGTGTTTTTAAATTGAAAAAACCCTTTGGACTTTTTATAGAACTATATTTCAGCCTTGTAAGGGTTATGCTATCACTGCTTTGTAGTTGCCGTTTGAGGTGGCTACAGGTTTAATGATTGATCCGCGTTGCAGATGGAGGCCTAACATTAGATCAACGTAGGTACAATATCACATAACCATATTTCCATATAATTTGATTAAACCTTTAAATGATGATCAACTGGCTGTTTCTAGAGTGGGTTTTAAGATGAATGAAATGATTTTTTCTGTTGCGACCCCCTTCCCCCCCCCCCCCCCTAGGTCTGGAATTGTATCCCTCAAGAAATAAAAACATTAAAGACCTAATATTTCGGCCAAATTTTTTCATCCTAAATCATCATTGTCCCAGCATGTTCCATCAACAAATTGGAATGATAAATGGACAACAATAATAAGCCTGATTCGGATTTGCGGCGCCTCTGAGCTCAGGACACCAAAGGGCTCAAATTAGTGTAGCCTACGTAGCTGTTTAGAGCTCATTCAGGGGCACCCATCACTCATTCACAAACACACACACTTATCACACACTCGCTCCGTTATCACTCACTCACTCACTCACTCACTCACTCACTCACTCACTCACTCACTCACTCACTCACTCACTCACTCACTCACTCACTCACTCACTCACTCACTCACTCACTCACTCACTCACTCACTCACTCACTCACTCACTCACTCACTCACTCACTCACTCACTCACTCACTCACTCACTCACTCACTCACTCACTCACTCACTCACTCACTCACTCACTCACTCACTCACTCACTCACTCACTCACTCACTCACTCACTCACTCACTCACTCACTGTTTCATTCATTCATTCACTCACACGCTCACACGCTCACACACTCACTCACTCACTCACTCACTCACTCACTCACTCACTCACTCACTCACTCACTCACTCACTCACTCACTCACTCACTCACTCACTCACTCACTCACTCACTCACCCACCCACTCACTCGCTCGCTCACTCTTTCACTCTTTCACTCACTCACTCACTCACTCACTCACTCACTCACTCACTCACTCACTCACTCACTCACTCACTCACTCACTCACTCACTCACTCTCACTCACTCACTCACTCACTCACTCACTCACTCACTCACTCACTCACTCACTCACTCACTCACTCACTCACTCACTCACTCACTCACTCACTCACTCACTCACTCACTCACTCACTCACTCACTCACTCACTCACTCACTCACTCACTCACTCACTCACTCACTCACTCACTCTCACTCACTCACTCACTCACTCACTCACTCACTCACTCACTCACTCACTCACTCACTCACTCACTCACTCACTCACTCACTCACTCACTCACTCACTCACTCACTCACTCACTCACTCACTCACTCACTCACTCACTCACTCACTCACTCACTCACTCACTCACTCACTCACTTACTTACTCACTCACTCACTCACTCACTCACTCACTCACTCACTCACTCACCCGTGCTTGTGGGGAGTGATGAGTATATAATAATGATAATAATTTATTAGCAATAGACATTACAGTCTGTGAGCATACAATACAATAATAATATATAGTTATTCACGCTTGGAGGAGCTTCAAGTTATTATTACCGCTACAGTCCGCAACACCGGGTAGTTCTCATAATTTATTATGTGCGTTTTGTAGCCCAAGACTCACAGGCCAGCGTACGGGCCAGCGTTGCCATCGTTGACCAACATTGGATCAGCATAGCTACAATGTCTCTGTTTCTGAATGATGAGTATATATCTTCTTGGTTTGAGGGATCACTAGTTAACACGCTAATGTAAGAAAATGTAAATTTCCAAGGTTGCCCCGCCAATACTGCAAAGCCAAAAGGCAGTATCTGCTTACTTGTATAGTAAGCAGATACTGCGTTTTGATGTGCACTGAAAAATAGTCGCTAAATTTTCCTCGCCAATAGTGACTATTGAGTATTTATATGTAACTCTATGGACATTACAGGGTTAATCATCAAGATTTCCAAATGTTTGGTATCAAACAAAAAATGTTTCTTCCCCATCCACGTGTGAAAGTCAATATTGTGGGGAGCCTCTGTGACCGAGAGGTAGCGTGCTCGGTCTCAGACCGCCAGGGCTCGAATTTCGAATCCTGTGTCTGGAGGACAGTGTCATCTCAATCATCAGTTTAGCCTATGTGTGCACAAAGGTGGCCTAAAGCCCGATTCACTTCATTTTTACCGCGACCGAGAACTTCAAGTGGCAGAAAAATATTTATATTTGTTTAATTTGAGATCAAATATTTGCAGGTCTTGTTTTTTTTAATGCCGATTTCGTTCCCGATAACTGTGATTTGATCGGCTGATAAAAAAGAAACGAGTATAGTCGTCATCAGCGCTTTAACCCTTTAAGCCCTCACGATGCATTAAAGCATCATTTTACATCCCTGAAAACAGACCTTTTTTCCTACAACCAAGGGTTTCAGAATGAATATTTCCATGAAACTAGTTTACCAATACACGGTAATTTTCTTCAATTTTTAAACCACATCAAATCATCTCCATCCACTACAAATCGGGAATTGCGAGAGCAATTCGCGGCTTGTAGTGTATGAAGATGACAATGACAAATTCAGGCTTGAAAGTGTTAAGGGTTAACCCTTTCACTGCTGATCGCGACAATAGCCGTTTTTAATCTGTTTTATCAGTCGATCAAATCACTGTTATTGGGAACGAAATGAGCGCTTAACCATTTAACCGCCGGTGGCGCATATATTCGGGTTTTCGTTTTTTATTAGCATATTAAGTACCACATTTTAAACATGTTAAAGATAAAATGTGACATCAATCAGCAATATTTGAAAACAGTTGACCTCCATTTTGTCAAATGTGAATAATTTTCACTCACTTGAAGTTGTGGATCGCGTCAGCGAGACAAAACTTCAAGTGGGTGAAAATTCAGATTGAATAATTTGGCGGTTACAGGGTAATCATCAAGATTGACAAATGTTTGGTATCAAATAACACGAATATGTGTAATTTTCACCCACTTGGAATCGTGGTCGTTTTGAATATGTTTAATTACCCGTCAAAATCACTTTTATTGAGATTAATTCTATTAAATAAGTTTTTAAACATCAAGATTTAGAGGTCTTTGCTCCCAAATCAAACAAGTATATATAAACAATTTTCACCCACTTGAAGTTGTGGGTCATTGTAGAGAGACTCAACTTCAAGTGGGTAAAAGTTTACCCTTTCTGCACGGGCACCAACTTTACACGTCAGAATCTGACTTCTATAGACCAAGAAAGAGCTGACTAAGATATTGATGATGATTTCAAACTAAAAGCTAATCTGAATGAGCCACCGCGACATGACCATAAACCAGACGTTGATAATGTGTGAGAAATGTCGTGGCGAAAAATCAGACGTTGGCTGCATGATGGTTTAGTGATGGATCAACATCGTAGACCATGGCCCATCATTAAAACAACATGTCTCGTGTTACGTGAGCTGTAACGAGTTCATTAATTTCAGAACTACAGGTGCGACACGGAATGTGACGGTGACCAGCAAACAACAGTAACTGAATCAAAGTTGTTTTAATGTTGATTCACCGTCAACGCCTGACATTAAAACAACATTGGGTCAATGTCTCACATTGGCTGTGTGCCACTAACGTTCATTCAACCAAGTTTGAAGACACTCATTATGCACAGTAAACTCCAGGCGTTGTATATATGTTGGTATAATGCTGGGCCGCTGTCTGAGATGCTGGCCAAACATTAAGCCAACATGCCTGGTGATCACTGGTTTGTGACGCGCCACACGGGCATACTGTCTACAAGGAGCTACCCAGCAAACACGGGGCATTCACCCACCACAGCTAACATCACACCACTGTAGGCTACTCCATCAGACAATGCAGTCCATACTGATGCAATTTATACAAGGTAAAATAGCAGTCAATTGTACTAACTTTGAAACTTTTTTGTAACTTCGTGACGGTTTGATTTGTTACAGCAAGCCTTGTTAACTTACTGATGTCCGGGCGGTGAATGGGTGGCAGCTGATAGCCTTGATTTGACCACACGAGCCACACGAGCCACACGAGCCAGGGTCTTTGAACAGAAGGAAGGCTTAGCTAGCATCAAAAGTCTGTTGTTACTCTACTTATTGATGTACTTATCCACGTTGTGTGGTTTGGACAGGGGGAGGGGTGTTGAGGGCCAACTCTTCGTATTTGTTGGCTCTTAGGGCATTCTGTACATGTTGTAGTTCGGCGTGTAGATTGTCTGGTGTCGTCACATATAACTCAGTCCTGTTGGTCAACGTTCAAATTACAAATCGTTTATGTACCGGAAATGGTGAGACGTAAATTTCAGGTGTTGATCTGTGTGAGTGGGTTTCGTGTGGATGGTGATATTTGTACCACCATCATCCATCACATTAAAACATGGATCAAGGATAGGTGGGTTACTAATGACTTCTGGCTCGATGATAAAATTAATGTGTGGATCAATATTGCATATATGTTGAGACAGTGAGTCCACTGCTTATTCACAAATTGTTTGATTATTCGCAAATCCTGTCATCTACGTAATGTAGTCTCAGAGATGGACAGTGCGGTAATGTTCCATAATATCAGTTGGTCACTACAGGAAACACTGGGAATCTGATAGTAGCACAGTAGGTTTTTTAGTAGAAACATCCATTGTATTTGAAGGAGGTCATTTGTAGACTGATAGAGCTGAGCGCTGTAACGGGAATGTCGTCCCCTTCCAGTTTAGCTGTAATAACCTAGAGAGCCTTAATTGTCTTGAGACGCTGGTAGGGTTGCAACGTCATAGAAAACCGGCTTTTGGTGGTGCTTCTAGTCCTGCTGGTTATTTAACCCTTTAACCGCCAAATTATTCAATTTGAATTTTCACCCACTTGAAGTTGTGTCTCGCTGACGCGATAGTCGGTATTGTGGGGAGCCTCCGTGACCGAGAGGTAGCGTGCTCGGCCTCAGACCGCCAGGGCTCGAATTTCGAATCCTGTGTCTGGAGGACAGTGTCATCTCAATCATCTCACCATCCTCAGGAGGTTCTCCTGGCCCAGTTTAGCCTATATGTGCACAAAGGTGGCCTAAAGCCCGATTCATTTCATTTTCATTTTTTGACGCGATCCACAACTTCAAGTGGGTGAAAATTACTCAGATTTGACAAAATGGAGGTCAACTCTTTTTAAATCTTGCTGGTTGATGTCACATTTTATCTCTAACATATTTAAAATGTGGTACTTAATGTGGTAATAAAAAATGAAAACCCGAATATATGCGGCGGTTAAAGGGTTAACAAACCCACCACTATTCTTCACGCTGTGGATGATGTTACCCACTAAGCGGGAGAGAATAGATACTTTTTGCATACTGCATCGTTGGGAAGGCGAGATGGGCTCATCTCAGCACAAGTCACCACATCAAACCCGAGCGTTTAGGTGAGGGCTTGATTTGGTGACGAGTGCTGAGATCAGCCCATTTCGCCGTACCCAACGATGCCGTATGCATTTTCTCGTACGACTATCTATCTGAAGCGGCAAAATTAAACTGTGCAGTGCAGCGAAAAGGAGAGAGTGCGAGATGGGCTGATCTCACCATACATCTCGTACTGAAAGCCAACAGCATAAGTGTGAGAATAAATCATTCCGTCAATTCCCAGGTCATTCTGCAATGTCTAAGACTATCCATTGCCAGGACATCAGTATGTCATCAAGGTTTACTGTATCAAATTGAAATGTAATCATTTTAAAATTACTACAATTTAGGCCTAGTGCTATCTTTTTGATTCTTGTAAGCCTGAGTACCTTTTTTTCAACAAATGTATACAAGGTGTCCTGAGAGAAGACATGGACAGTTGATATTTTCTAGTCAGCTTCAGCTGCAGCATTAACAAACGTATAGGGCCTACAAGGTATCTGGGAGAAGACATTGACATTCAGACACCCTCTAGTCAGATTCAGATGCACCATAAAGTACAGCAAGGTGAGAGAAGAATAAAGGCTGTAAGGCAGGCTAAACACCAGGCACCATCCCGGAACATCCAGGTGACCCCAAAAAGCAGCCGCATAAATCCAAAAACAACTGGTGAACCCAAAAATGAAAAATGAAATAAAAGTGGGATAAGGTAATACAATAAATAATGATTTCTGTTGTCGAAGCCTCCAGTAAAATATCGTTCCACAGACTAACATTGTATATTTTTAATAGATATGCTAACATGTCTGTGAGCAACCCTGTTACCATCAACAAAGATACGAAATCCTGAGAATTAGGTTAACGAGATAAGGCCTTATGGAGGATTTCAGAGATGCTCAATCAACTCACTTTCTCTATAGTTATATGCCTACAAGAAGAGGATCTATGTAATTGAAGTGATGCCTAAATTATTGTTAATAGTGTGTCTTACAATATTACAGATTAGATGCAGACATGGCTAGTAAGAGGCTGTTTACAGATTAGCTGCAGACATGGCTAGTAAGAGGCTGTCTGATCCATCAGACCTCAACTGTAGCATTTGCCTCCACGCCTTCGCGGATCCACGTGTGCTTCCATGTGTTCACAGTTTCTGCTACAGTTGTCTGGAGGGATGGATCAAAGAATCTGGATCAAGTCAAACTATAAGGTGTCCTCTGTGTATGGACGTATCCCCCTTGCCATCAGGCGGACTAAATAAGATAAAAAGCAACTACTTTCTCACATATTTAGTTGAAAAAATGCATAAGAAAGACTTAAAATCAACACACGGAGAATTTGATAGCCCCAAGGAAAATATACCATTTAGTAATTTATCCTATATTTATTGTCATATTCACGCAAAAAATACCATAGACCATTATTGTGTTGAGTGTCATCTCGCTGCTTGTGATATTTGCCTCCTACAGTATCACAGGCAACACAATCTGGTGGATTTAAATAAGCAAGCTGCAATAAGCAAACGAAAGTTACAAGGTGTCTTCATGAAAACTAATGTATTAATCAAACTGATTGATGAACAAATAAATGAAAGTGGAAAACATTATGAACAATCAACTATTGATATAAAAAAAATCAAAAGTCAAATCAACAACGTCATTGACGGGATGAGTTCCATAGCAATCCATCAAATGATATCTAAATTAAGCCATCAAAGACAACAAGTATTTTATTCTTTAAATGCAATTCATGAGCAAAAGGAGAAGGTGATGATGACAGTACATGATGGACAAGAGTTTAGTAAAGCTGCCGTGACCAGTTTGAGGACGTACACAAATAACTTGCTGACTCACGGCAGAGATTATGGCATAGTTCAGCAGGCGGGGGATATACAATCACGGCTGGTGTCCATATCTAAGGCCAGGGTGCGCTCTTTTGTCTGGAATTATCATGAGATGGACTTGACTAACAGGATGTCCTTGTTTGCCTGGAGTCATCTTGCTGACAAGGGGGCACCACTGAAGGATGACATAACAGTGGCTAAAGTATCCTTGGCGACGGATGTCATAGATACAGAAGCTAAAAATAGTCTTGTCACTGATAATGTAGTTAGTAAGATATCCCTGACAAAGAGTGGCACGGTTATAGGCCTGGGGGTGGTGAATCAGACTATCTGGGTTGTACACATACACGAGTCATCGTTATATGCCTACTCCGTGACGTCACCACACCGACCACGGTCGCTATTTATAAAGGGGCTCTCTGACCCTGCAGACATAGTGAGATTCCCTCCTGAAGAGTCACAACTTGTCATAAGCGATCGCGACAAGAAACAGTTAGTGTGGCCTAAACTAGACAAGTGTGGTAAGGTGAGGAAAGTGGGGCTAGTTCTTAATGGTTCGTGGAAGGTGACTTCACAAAGGACACTGATGGTCGGCTATCGTCCACTAGGTCTAGGTGTCTGTAAAGACCATCTGCTGGTTTCTGATATTGATGATAACGTGATACATGTATTGTCTACGTCAGGTGAGGAGAAACACAGAGTGAACATGCCGCAGGGTGTGAAGCCATGGAAAGCTGTGGCTCAGCTCACATCACCTGGATTTGTCATCATGGACTGTGACAACGAGCAGGTTGTCCTAGTTACAGAGCAGGGAGATATACAGCACATGTATCAGGGTCAGGAGAAGATTTGGCCTAGTGACATTGTCTGCCACAGTCACTCTATCTATGTCACTGAATATTACAATGATCGTGTAGATCAGCTGAATGTTAATGGACGTCACGTCAGACAACTGATCGATCAACAAGGTGTGGATCGGCCAACCAGCCTATATGTAGATGACACAGGTCGTTTGTATGTGGCGCATGGTGCAAATGGGAAAAGGGAGGTGTGGATAATGGAGACAACAGTCACACCAACTGACACTGAAGCCATACCTGGTGACAGAATACTTATAAAACAGACCAGCATGAACCTCAGCGTCACCTGGTGCAATTAACCCTCCAAATTCCAAATCATTTAAACTCCCAGTTCACTCTCAACTATTATGCTAGCCTGTAAGGCTCGAAACTTCATATATTCAAGTTGATAACGTATCCTTCATTTTGTATAATACATGAAATAGGACATATGTGAAATCTATCTACATTTATGATTACCTATATGTAAAGAGGCAATAAACCCTGGTTCACCATGTGGGTGTTCAGCCATTCGGTCATCAGGTGAAGCCATCCCCAGTTTCTTTGTACTGCAGGTCACGGGACTCAGTTGTGAACGAACATTTGTCGCAGACACATGTCAGGCTGCGTGTTCACATCTGTGAGTTTACCCTTTCTGCACGGGGACCGACTTTACACGTCAGAATCTGACTTCTATAGACCAAGAAAGAGTTGACTAAGATATTGATGATGATTTTAAACTAAAAACTAATCTAAATGAGCCACCGCGACATGACCATCAACCAGATGTTGACAATGTGTGAGAAATGTTGTGGTGAAACATCAGACATTGGCTGTATGATGGTTTAGTGATGGATCAACCTCGTAGACCTTAGCCCATCATTAAAACAACATGCTTGTGTTACGTGAGCTGTAACGAGTTCATTAATTACAGAACTACAGGTGCGACACGGAATGTGACGGTGACCAGCAAGCAACAGTAACTGAACCAATGTTGTTTTAATAATGATTCACCGTCAACGCCTGACATTAAAACAACATGGGGGCAATGTCTCACATTGGCTGTGTGCCACTAACGTTCATTCAACCAAGTTTGAAGACACTCATTATGCACAGTAAACTCCAGGCGTTGTATATATGTTGGTATAATGCTGGGCCGCTGTCTGAGATGCTGGCCAAACATTAAGCCAACATGCCTGGTGATCACTGGTTTGTGACGCGCCACACGGGCATACTGTCTACAAGGAGCTACCCAGCAAACACGGGGCATTCACCCACCACAGCTAACATCACACCACTGTAGGCTACTCCATCAGAAAATGCAGTCCATACTGATGCAATTTATACAAGGTAAGATAGCAGTCAATTGTACTAACTTTGAAACTAAGTTTTTAAGACTTCATGACGTTTTGATTTGTTACAGCAAGCCTTGTTAACTTACTGATGTCCGGGCGGTGAATGGGTGGCAGCTGATAGCCTTGATTTGACCACACGAGCCACACGAGCCAGGGTCTTTCAACAAAAGGGAGGCTTAGCTAGCATCAAAAGTCTCTTCTTATTGATTTACTTATCCACGTTGTGTGGTTTGGACAGGGGGAGGAGTGTTGAGGGCCAACTCTTCGTATTTGTTGGCTCTCAGGGCATTCTGTACATGTTGTAGTTCGGCGTGTAGATCGTCTGGTGTCGTCACATATAACTTCCTGTTGGTCAACGTTCAAACTACAGATCGTTTATGTATCGGAAATGGTGATATGTAAATTTCAGGTATTGATCTGTGTGAGTGGGTTTCGTGTGGATGGTGATATTGGTACCACCATCATCCATCACATTAAAACATAGATCAAGGAACGGTGGGTTACCAATGGCTTTTGGTTCGATGATAAAATTAATGTGTGGATCAATATTGCATATATGTTGAAATAGTGATTCCACTGCTTAGTCACAAATTGTTTGATTATTCGCAAACCCTGTCATCTACGTAATGTAGTCTCAGAGATGGACAGTGCGGTAATGTTCCATAATATCAGTTGGTCACTACAGAAAACACTGGGAATCTGATAGTAGCACAGTAGGTTTTTTAGTAGAAACATCCATAGTATTTGAAGGAGGTCATTTGTAGACAAAATTCTAACAGTTAAGCTGATAGAGCTGAGCGCGCTGTAACGGGAGTGTCGTCCCCTTCCAGTTTAGCTGTAATAACCTGGAGAGCCTTAATTGTCTTGAGACGCTGGTAGATAGGGTTGTAACGTCATAGAAGACAAGCTGTTGGTGGTGCTTCTAGTCCTGCTGGTTGTTTAATCCTCTAACCGCCAAATTATTTAATTTGAATTTGCACCCACTTGAAGTTGTGTCTCGCTGACGCGATCCACAACTTCAAGTTGGTGAAAATTACTCAGATTTGACAAAATGGAGGTCAACTCTTTTTAAATCTTGCTGGTTGATGTCACATTTTATCTCTAACATATTTAAAATGTGGTACTTAATGTGCTAATAAAAAATGAAAACCCGAATATATGCGGCGGTTAAAGGGTTAACAGGCCCACCACTATTCTTCACGCTGTGGATGATGTTACCCACTAACCGGGAGAGAATCGATACTCTATGCATACTGCATCGTTGGGAAGGCGAGATGGGCTCATCTCAGCACAAGTCACCACATCAAACCCGAGCCTTTAGGTGAGGGCTTGATGTGGTGACTTGTGCTGAGATCAGCCCATCTCGCCGTACCCAACGATGCCGTATGCATTTTCTCGTACGAATATCTATCTGAAGCGGCAAAATTAAACTGTGCAGTGCAGCGAAAAGGAGAGAGTGCGAGATGGGCTGATCTCACCATACGTCTCGTAGTGAAAGCCAACAGCATAAGTGCGAGAATAAATCATTCCGTCAATTCCCAGGTCATTCCGCAATATCTAAGACTATTCACTGCCAGGACAACAGTATGTCATCAAGGTTTACCGTATCAAATTGAAATGTAATCAAGTTTTAAAAAAAGTTCAAAATTACTAAAATTTAGGCCTAGTGCTATCTTATTGATTCTTATAAGCATGAATACTTTTTTTTCAACAAATGTATACAAGGTGTCCTGAGAGAAGACATGGACAGTTGATATTTTCTAGTCAGCTTCAGCTGCAGCATTAACAAACGTATATGGCCTACAAGGTATCTGGGAGAAGACATTACCATTCAGACACCCTCTAGTCAGATTCAGATGCACCATAAAGTACAGCAAGGTGAGAGAAGAATAAAGGCTGTAAGGCAGGCTAAACACCAGGTGACCCCAAAAAGCAGCCGCACAAATCCAAAAACAACTGGTAAACCCAAAAATGAAAAATGAATTAAAAGTGGGATAAGGTAATACAATAAATAATGATTTCTGTTGTCGAAGCCTCCAGTAAAATATCGTTCCACAGACTAACATTGTATATTTTTAATAGATATGCTAACATGTCTGTGAGCAACCCTGTTACCATCAACAAAAATACGAAATCCTGAGAATTAGGTTAACGAGATAAGGCCTTATGGAGGATTTCAGAGATGCTCAATCAACTCACTTTCTTTATAGTTATATGCCTATAACAAGAGGATCTATGTAATTGAAGTGATGCCTAAATTAATGTTAATAGTGTGTCTTAAAATATTACAGATTAGCTGCAGACATGGCTAGTAAGAGGCTGTCTGATCCATCGGACCTCAACTGTAGCATTTGCCTCCACGCCTTCGCGGATCCACGTGTGCTTCCATGTGTCCACAGTTTCTGCTACAGTTGTCTGGAGGGATGGATCAAAGAATCTGGATCAAGTCAAACTATAAGGTGTCCTCTGTGTATGAACGTATCCCCCTTGCCATCAGGCGGACTAAAGAAGATAAAAAGCAACTACTTTCTCACATATTTAGTTGAAAAAATGCATAAGAAAGACTTAAAATCAACACACGGAGAATTTGACAGCCCCAAGGAAAATATACCATTTAGTATTTTATCCTATATTTATTGTCATATTCACGCAAAAAATACCATAGACCATTATTGTGTTGAGTGTCATCTCGCTGCTTGTGATATTTGCCTCCTACAGTATCACAGGCAACACAATCTGGTGGATTTAAAGAAACATGCTGCAATAAGCAAACGAAAGTTACAAGGTGTCTTCATGAAAACTAATGTATTAATCAAACTGATTGATGAACAAATAAATGAAAGTGGAAAACATTATGAACAATCAACTATTGATATAAAAAAAATCAAAAGTCAAATCAACAACGTCATTGACGGGATGAGTTCCATAGCAATCCATCAAATGATATCTAAATTAAACCATCAAAGACAACAAGTATTTTATTCTTTAAATGCAATTCATGAGCAAAAGGAGAAGGTGATGATGACAGTACATGATGGACAAGAGTTTAGTAAAGCTGCCGTGACCAGTTTGAGGACGTATACAAATAACTTGCTGAGTCACGGCAGAGATTATGACATAGTGCAGCAGGCGGGGGATATACAATCACGGCTGGTGTCCATAACTAAGGCCAGGGTACGCTCTTTTGTCTGGAATTATTATGACATGGACATGACTAACAGGATGTCCTTGTTTGCCTGGAGTCATCTTGCTGACAAGGGGGCACCACTGAAGGATGACATAACAGTGGCTAAAGTATCCTTGGCGACGGATGTCATAGATACAGAAGCTAAAAATAGTTTTGTCACTGATAATGTAGTTAGTAAGATATCCCTGACAAAGAGTGGCACGGTTACAGGCCTGGAGGTGGTGAATCAGACTATCTGGGTTGTACACATACACGAGTCATCGTTATATGCCTACTCCGTGACGTCACCACACCGACCACGGTCGCTATTTATAAAGGGGCTCTCTGACCCTGCAGACATAGTGAGATTCCCTCCTGAAGAGTCACAACTTGTCATAAGCGATCGCAATAGGAAACAGTTAGTGTGGCTTAAACTAGACAAGTGTGGTAAGGTGAGGAAAGTGGGGCTAGTTCTTAACGGTTCGTGGAAGGTGACTTCACAAAGGACACTGATGGTCGGCTATCGTCCACTAGGTCTAGGTGTCTGTAAAGACCAGCTGCTGGTTTCTGATATTGATGATAACGTGATACATGTATTGTCTATGTGACAGGTTGAAATAATCAACTGTATTATTATTATTAATGTCTTAGTTTTAAATGTACGTTGTTATTATTACACTGGTTAGTATCGAATGCGCACTAAGCTCAGCAGAGACATGAAACACGGGATGTAACGAATGCGTCTGTTGATTCGGGATCGGACCCAGACAGGATCCATCTTCCAATTTTATGGCCTTCTGTTTAAAGTAATTGGCTATCCCAATTTCTTCCGGGATAATTCGGACTTGAAGTCCAGTATTTAATGAGAGTTCCACGTGTTTTCTGTCTCTCTGTTCTTCGACGTCATTCAGTCACCACGTCTGAATGATGGTCTGTTAACTAGCTCTATCAACTCGGTATTGTAATTGTTACAGGTCAGTGTGTCATAGTTCATGTTTATATTTCTATGTGTGTCAAGTTATTGTCAAATGTGAAATGTTTAGGACCGCGAGGTTTGAGTGTATTTGGTAACTTGTAATTGTTCTCCATGCTTGTAACTTTGGCAATATATCTTATAAACTTTCCGTGAATGTTAGTGTCAATTTGAGTAACTGTTAATAATTTAAGTAAGCCCAATTTCAATGTTAATAAGTAATCTTATAAGTAACGCTCTCTGTTCTTCGACGTCATTCAGTCACCACGTCTGAATGATGGTCTGTTAACTAGCTCTATCAACTCGGTATTGTAATTGTTACAGATCTATCAGAACATTGGGCATTCATCTTCATTCATCTTCATTCTCTGTCTTCACCCGGTAATCTTCATCCGAATATCTCAGACCTACCAACTTCAGTCTAGACTACATGTAATTGATTAATTCTAAGCTTCCTCCAGTGTGAACTATATTTTAAGTCTCTTTGGACATCTCCTGATTGTGTCAAATCAACCTACTGGAAATTATACTGATTGTTATCCTGTTAATAAACTGTTTACTGTTATATCTAAATCAAGTCAAGTGTTGAAGTTCCCTTTTCTTCTACATCCACATCACCCACCGAAACTAAGCTGCCCGACTAAGAAAAGAACCCCAGTATATCTATTAGATCTAGACCTAATAATTAAAGTCTATAATAGACGACACTACATCCACGTCAGGTGAGGAGAAACACAGAGTGAACATGCCACAGGGTGTGAAGCCATGGAAAGCTGTGGCTCAGCTGACATCACCTGGATTTGTCATCATGGACTGTGATAACGAGCAGGTTGTCCTAGTTACAGAGCAGGGAGATATACAGCACATGTATCAGGGTCAGGAGAAGATTTGGCCTAGTGACATTGTCTGCCACAGTCACTCTATCTATGTCACTGAATATTACAATGATCGTGTAGATCAGCTAAATGTTAATGGACGTCACGTCAGACAACTGATCGATCAACAAGGTGTGGATCGGCCAACCAGCCTATATGTAGATGACACAGGTCGTTTGTATGTGGCGCATGGTGCAAATGGAAAAAGGGAGGTGTGGATAATGGAGACAACAGACACACCAACTGACACTGAAGCCATACCTGGTGACAGAATACTTATAAAACAGACCAACATGAACCTCAGCGTCACCTGGTGCAATTAACCCTCCAAATTCCAAATCATTTAAACTTCCAGTTCACTCTCAACTATTATGCTAGCCTGTAAGGCCCGAAACTTCATATATTCACGTTGCTCACGTATCCTTCATTTTGCATAATACATGAAATAGGACATATGTGAAATCTATCTACATTTATGATTACCTATATGTAATATTAATATTAATATGCAATTAAACCCTGGTTCACCATGTGGGTGTTCAGCCATTTGGTCATCAGTGACACCCCTGCAGGTTTTATTATTCAGCTCCTACGGGAATGTAACCTATACTATATGTTTTAATTATTAGACATAGACTTGTAGTTTTTACTCAATCACTCCATTTTCATGGAGATATAGTGACTTGATAAGTCGTTCATTTTATAATCACTTCATATTTTACATTATTTATACTGACATTTTCATACTCATTATACTGTTTTGTAGCGAACATGTCATCAGACTCGTTACATATAGGTGCCAGGAGCATCGTCATATTATCATATCAAACATTTTAAACTGAATATTTTAGTACGAGCATGCTTTTATTAGCTTTGTCTTTCCTTTACTACTTTAACTATACAATATGGGATATTGTAATACTAGGAATTTTCACTTAAATGGCCATACTGGCCGAAAAGTGAAGTAAAACAAACATTTTACTTACTTACTTACTGGTCATCAGGTGAAGCCATCACCAGTTTCTTTGTACTGCAGGTCACGGGACTCAGTTGTGAACGAACATTTGTCGCAGACACATGTCAGGCTGCGTGTTCACATCTGTGTCACATTTTATATTTTTGTTTCCTACAGTTATGTAATAATCATTTATAAAATCTTCATCAATTTTTTGTATTCGAAGCATAAACCTCTAGTGTACGAAACTTGTCTCCAACGGCATCACCAGATTGCCAATGACCGAAATCATTAGAAAGCTATGCAATCTCCGTTTCAAGGATCCGTATGCACTGAAAAGTATTGTATTAAACCACAAGAATGCATTATTCCCAACAACTCCCATTCAGCCAATCGATACCAAATTATTAGAGAAGTCATAGTTTACCAAGGTACACAGTCAGTCACAAGTCGGGCCTTTATATGTTTTCTGAACAATCCGAGATCGAATGACAAAAAATATTCATCTAATATCTTCCATAGTCAATGTTTCTATGGGAGCACTTAGAAAAACAGTTCTTAGATTGGAATATAATTGCGCAATTAGGAGTGTGGTGACAGACGGTAGTTTTCGATAGCATGGCGCCACACTCGAACTACCACAAATCAGGAACACATAAAATTCAGTCTCAAGTGTTATGGCCAAGTGATGTTATTTTTGATAGTATAAATAGCACATATACAGAATATATCCAACCGTCATTTAGTATAGAATCAAATGCCGTGTCCACCACCATATAACAGTTAAGTCAGCACAGACTATAGTTGTCCCCTTCCAACATTATCAATAATATATTGTAGTCAGGATAATCTAACCAATAATACGCACTATTCCACACCCCAAGGTCGAGATCCCCCCCCCCCCATTATAATAGACAAAAAAACTGAAAGGTTGTACAAAGGACCAGGACACATGATGTGCACTAAATAAATAGGTATATTGAAGAGGACTAAACGAACCAATAACACACAGGGAAATATAAAAAATACGGCTATACTGGCAGCATGTAGGCCCCTACCGGAATAAAAAAAAGACAAAGGTTCTGAATGGGAAAAAATTCTAGAAGCCAAACATACCGCAAAGCTTGACATACTTGAATAGACTAATTGCACCTTTCTGATGGGTAAGAATTACATAGGCTATGAGAGACTAAAAATAGAAAAGACTTCTGAACAATCCGAGATCAAATGACAAAAAATATTCATCTAATATCTTCCATAGTCAATATTTCTATGGGAGCACTTGGAAAAATATTATTTAGATTTGAAAATAATTGCGCAATTAGGTCATCAAACCAATTTTTTTAACCAGAAATGTCTGCCATATCTCTTCAGGAGTGTGATGATGATGCCTGGTGTTTAGCCTGCCTTACAGTCTTTATTCTTCTCTCACCTTGCTGTACTTTATGGTGCATCTGAATCTGACTAGAGTGTCTGAATGTCAATGTTTCTGTCTACTCCCTGATACCTTGTAGGCCCTATACGCTTGCTAACAGCTTAATCGTCAATGTTGCTAACATCACAGCTACCGGCCTCCTCATGGATCGTCAATGTTGCTAGCCTCACAGCTACCGACCTCCTCATGAATCGTCAATGTTGTTGACAGCACAGCTATCGGCCTCCTCAGAAGATCGTCAATGTTGTTAACATCACAGCTATCGACCTCCTGATGGATCGTCAATGTTGCTAGCATCACAGCTATCGGCCTCCTCATGGATCGTCAATAGTGTCAATAACTGTCTTAACCCTTGTGCTACTAAAAAGATTGTTTCAATTTTTCAATCAATTAAAGTTGGAATTTCTAACGCAATTCCAGGTTCAAATGATGAAAAACATGTTTATTTAGGAAATAGACATGACATAAAAATTATTTAAGCCGCAAAACACCAGTTTCATGTTCCCTCAACACCAACAGCTGCCCCAGAGTCTGCAGTAGCCTATCCTGCCCTCTGATCTGTGAATCCATCATGAATAGAATCCGTACTGTACATCAGCACTCCATCCGGTCTCCTCCATCCAAGTTTTGAATCTCATAAAAGAGCCTATCAAATGGAATTTCGAGCCTCCGTTGATCCCCTTCGAACATTTTGATGCAGGCATGACTGTCACCTTTCGTGGCATTTGAGCTCATCACGGAAGTGAAGGAAACTTTCTCCCACGCTACAGACATAGATAATCTCTCATCAAATAGAATGTCGAGCTTCCGGCATTCCCCTTGCAACACTTCACAGCAAGCATGAGACGTTGGGCCAACGTTGGTTTAATGTTGGGCCAACGCCGTAGACGGTGGACTAACGGTAAACCAACGTTGGCCCAACGTTTCATGTTTGCTGGGTTAGATCTGCCGGCATGACTATTCATGACCGTGGAGATATAATAGACAAGTCAACATATCTGCCATTGGCAAGGACGTAATGAATGATTTTGCGAATCAACACTAAGAAATTTCACATCCAGATCACGTGATCAGTGATGTCCCGTATTCATGGGTCGTGCGATTCACATATCTTAACTTAACGTCTAAATTTAAATTTAAATGTATTATGGCCCATACACTCGGGCCTCCCAGCATTCCATAAGTGAAAAAATGAATCTAAACCTATATATTTTTTTAATCATTAGGACATGTCGATCTTCAAATTAAATTTAGCATCGAACCTGAAGTCAATAGCAAGCTACATTACCTTGACCTATGTGTTAATGTGATGGAAGATGATGATAATAAAAATCATTTTGAAAAAACATCTGCAATTTTCAAGCATAGCCAAGCATATAACATGATAATAGAAAGGCAATAAAAGGCAATGGAGATGCGTTAAAGGGTGATGGAGAAGCGCCATAGGTCGATTGAGTGGCTTCAAAGTTGATGGAGAGACATTAAAATGTGAGGTGCCATGTGGTGAGGAAGAGGTGGTAAAGGGAAATTGGGATGCTTTAAAGGGCCACAGAAAGACTTTCAACACTAAGGCACTACTAATATACATAAAGGATGACGGGTGCATTAATAAGTGGCTGTGTAAAGGCGATGTAAAGGCCTTAAAGGGCGATAGAGAAGCGATAATGAGGAAGATTTAAAGGGGGCCGCAGCTACGAATATGGCAATGGGAAAGTATTAAAGGGTGAAAAAAAGATTTAAAGGGCGACAAAGACGCCTTAAAGAGCTACGAAGATGCGTTAAATGGCGACGGAAAGGTTTTCAAGTGCAACAAAAGAGACGTTAAACTGCCATGAAGAGGCATAGAGGACCAAGAGAAAATGTTAAAGTGTGACGGTGCGTTAAGGGGACGATTATATTAGGACGATGTGGAGGCATTAAAAGGCGACAATAAGGCGTTAAAGGTCAATTGGGAGGCATTGAAGGGTGACAAAAAAGCGCTAGAGGACAACACAGCCATGTTAAATGGTAATGGGAAGCCGTCAGTGGGCAAAGGGGAGGCGTTAAAAGACACCAGAGAAGCATTAATGTTCAATGGAGAAGCATTAAAAGGCCACAGGATGTGTTAAAGGGTGACAGAAAAGCAATATAGGTCGATCAAATGGTTTCAATAGGCTATGGAGGGGCAATAAAATTAAGTGGTGACGAAGAGATGCTAGAAAGTGATGGAGGGGTGTTAAAGGGTCATGGAGAGGTGTTGAAGAGTGGTGGAGAGGTGGTGAAGGGCGATAAAGAGGCCTTCGTTTGCAACTAAAAGGCACAAAAAGGCGATACATCTGCGAAAAGTCTAACCATAGAGGTGAGTGATTTTTTTTAATAAAAACAGTATTGGCCCAAGGACTGAGTCCTGTGGGACACCAGATGTAACATCCACAGTTCCAGAAGCAACCATCTCACGGACAGCCTGCTGTGTATGGTTTGACAAAAAAATTTATCCAGGCTAAAGTACTACCTCTGATTCCATAGTAGTCCAATTTAATTTCCAAATGTGTATGAGAAACTTTATCAAATGCTTCACTAAAATTAAGGACAGCTATGTCTACTTGCTTTTTGCGATTTAAGCTGTCTGATAGCTCATATACAATTGTTAGTTGCTGCATCTCTGTGGAACGCTTGCTAATGAAACCGTGTTGCCATTCAAAAAGGATATTTTCAGATTCAAGATGTTTCATAATATTGCTGGGAATGATATGCTCCATTATTTTGCGGCATATACATGTGAGCAAGATTGGCCTGTGAGGGTTTATATTTTTTTCCTTTTTTAAATATTGGCATAACATTTGTTGTCTGCCAGTCATGGGGTACTGTTGATGTCTCCAATGATTTGTTGAAAATGTCAGTCAACGACTCAACCAGGATATTTGCAAAATCATGTAAGATTTTTGGTACAATTTTGTCAGGTCTCGGTGCCTTATGCATTTTGACATTTTGTTGTTGTTTAAAAATACCGGGAACTGTAATTTTGAATTTGTTTATCGAAGGAAAAGGGCTCGGCCCCATGTCTGGCAGATTTTCATGTGTTGCTGAATTGGTCGTTTAATGCCTTAGCTTTTTCATATGTGTCCGATATTAATTTTCCATTTACTTTCAGTGGGGAGCAGCTGGATGAGTCCCTTCTTTGTCTTTTCACTAGGCCCCACAATTTTTAATTGCCCTGCTCTAAATCTGGATTGATGGTGTTTTCCACGTGACTATTGTAATTTTTTCTTATTTTTTCTTTGCACTGATTTTTAAGAACATAAAACACATTTGTATTTTTATCTGATTTACTGTCTCTCATCTTTTGAAAAGCTTTATTTCTTTTTTTTATCATCTGTAATAATTTTTTACTTACCCATGGTGGCCTGCCCCTTTTCTTAATGGTTTTAACTGGTACAAATTTTTCCACTCTTTTCTCTAAAGCTGTTTTGAAATCATCCCAAAATTCATTTAGTGAAACCTGGGTTTTTTTCTTATCAAAATCTTCCTTTCATGAGTTCAGGTATTTTTCAAATTTATCCGTTTCCATTTTGTTAGATACAATTATTTTTGCCCTAGTTTTTTCTCTGTCCTGCAAGCTGACATCAAACTCAACTAGGATAGCATCATGATCTGAGAGACCTGGTATTACTTCAATAATGTTTACCAAACTGGGTGCATTTGAGATGAATAAATCTAGTATATTATTTTTCCAAGTTAGTTTCGAATTTGACTGGTGCAGGCCAAAATCATCCCAAGTTGCTCATAGCTTTCGAGCTTCTCCTGGAGTGGTTTCACCTGTTATTACCTCGTTGGTCTCCCAGTCTATCCTTGAGAGGTTGAAATCGCCTGCTCGGATGATGTGTCTATTTGTCGTGCTGGACATGCGTGATAATGATGCCTCTAGTTGTGCTAGAGATTCGGCATTACCAGGCGGTGTAAAATAGGTTTCCATGCACATGTCTTCGTGACCTCTCATCTTCATCCTGGCCCACAGTAGTTCGCTGTCGGTATCAAGGTCAGTATCAACTGTACTCGTAAATTTTTAATTTATAGCGAGAGAAACCCTTCCACCTCCTTTACAAATACAGTCTTTTCTATGGGCTTCAAATTCTGGAGAGAAAAATTATATATTTAAATGTTTTGGTTTCAGCCAAGATTCAGTGCCTTTAATGATGTCTGGTCTTACCTGATTCGCCATTTTAGCCAGTTGAGATGTTTTGTTGGCTATACTTTGGCAAATTAGAACCACAATTCTCAGAGAAATTATAGAGTTGATAGCACCAGTTATTGTGGGATTCACTATGTTTGAGATGGGTGTAGGCCTACTTTTTAGCGACGATGTTGCTATCGGTGAGCCAGGGCTCAGTAATGAGTCAGCCACATTTTTCGAAGAGATAATTGATGACAATGTGCTTTCGTTGCAGATATGATGACGAGCTAAATGTATTCAATGTGTTTACATTAAATGTATCAAAAATTCCTGTAATATCTTTTTCTGTGTTTGAATGAGTGAAGGCAACATTTCAGTAGATTACAACTTTTAGAAAAATCTGTCGGCAACGTACTCTCAAATTAAACGAGTTATGACAAAATGTCGGTCATTACATTTTTGTCTTTTAGATCCACTTATTTTTAATGGGGTAGCCATGTTTCAATTGTTTGACAGGAAATGTTATCGAGTCAACAATTTGATTATTTCCTTCTAAAGATAGTTTTTTGTTTAATTCACCAGCCGTAATCTATGACAAAAAGTTCTTAACTCGTATTAGAATAAGTCAGATTTATCACATCGTCAAAGCCTTTGCTAATTTAATTACAATGTCATCAGAAAACCACAGCTTAACGACGCTTTCCCTAAGGGTCTCACATTTATAAACAGGAAGGGTCAACACTCTAAACTCTGCCAATTGACATGTAAATCTTTGCGGTTGATTATTTCCTTCTGAGGATAGTTTTTTTTATAATTTACTAGCCGTAATCTATGTTAAAAAGTTCTCAACTCGTATTATAATAAGTGTGTATAAGGTCCCAGATGTAATACATCGTCAAAGACGTTGCTAGTTTAATTAGCTCGTCCAATTGACATGTAAATCTTTGCAGGACATCGTGCACATCGCCAAAATACACAAGTAATATTCATGGGATGTTTGTGGCTGGTGTAGTGACAAAAAGGAAGGGATTTTCCTCAGTGTTGATCCTTTCAAAGAAAAAAAAATCAACATCGGACCCTTCATCTAGACCCTCAGCGGCTTGGTCAAAGCCATTATAATAAAGAGATGGTTGTTATTAATTGTATGAACTATCCTATTGTATGAATCTATCCTTTCGCATTTCAAATGATCAGTTCATAGAAATAAAAACACCTGTACCTAAAGTCTTAAATCTACCCCAGCTAGGCTACTGTAAAAACATAAAAACCACTCAAAATAAATGGTGAAATGGCACATAAAGCACATGTAGGTCCCTATTTAAAAAAAAATTGGCGTGCATTCATTGCCCCCAAACCCCCCTAGCAGGCGGGGCACATTTCTCGCGCACCCGGTGGCACGCATCATGTAGGTCAGGTCAAAATCTAATGATTTTTTAAATCAAATGTATGCAGTCGTCATCGCCAACGTTAACTGGATGACAGGAAACTTTGGTCGTGTAGCCTGACAACCCGTAATAATTGTCTTTCCCGCTTTAGTTGTATGGATCAACAGTTCATCATCTGACCATGTTCATTGTGCAAATTGATTTTTGTTTCTTTTTTTCTCAGTTCTTTGATATTTCGGACCACCCTTATCTATCTGGCCCGGTTTATGCGACACCTATTGAATTATGTTGAACTAAAGTTGCATGAAACATTTCAATTTGGGAAAAAAAAATTTTTTTGTTTTCTCAGAAGTGTGCGTTTGACGCATAAATTAGTACGATATTTTCTAATTTTATACTTGTATAGGTTTACTAGTTTCACATGATTTATTTGTAATAATTAAATAACTGATGCATGCTGTTTCAACGTGAGAATCGTGATGCGAGATTTTGCATTTCTTTTTCTTGTCTCATTTTTAATTTTTCTAAATTTCGTGCTGCTGGACCTTGTTGTTTACTTTCTCTCTCGACGCAATTTTCAAAGATTCGTTACTCTTAAAAGTTACGAATCTCGGCTATAACCATGTTAACTGCCTTAAGCATGGATATTTTCAATTTGACTTTTGTTTTGTCATGTTCTCGCCGTCATGGACTGACTCATGCAGTCATCAGGTCATGGCGCGCGTCATCGTCCCCGTCGATTTCGTGATTATATTTTCTCAGTTTATCGCCCTGCACCTGCAATGCCAGTGAATGAAAACTTTTATTATCGCCTGAAGTCAAACTGGTTCCGACCTCGGAATCTTGGTAGGCCTACACAAAAAGTCTGGGTTGTCAACTTATGACAGTTCAATTGTGGGACACAGGAAAAATAAGAACAAAAGTCTAATCATTAGGATTAGGAAGTCTACAGTCTGTTTCACCAGAACCTGGGAGTAGCCTTTTTTTAATTTGCTCGGTCGTTCTTTAAAATTTGTTAACAAAATTTTTCTCGGATCATTTTTTCATGTTCCCCTAACATCTCTGAAAATTTGGTGCAATTTTGTTGTGTATTTTGGAAGTTAGACCATTTGGCATGTAATAGGATTCTTGTTTCACGGCAATGGTGTTAAAGAGAGCTATCATTTTGAAAAATTATTACATGCCAAATGGTCTAACTTCGCTAATACACAAAAAAAATCTACCAAATTTTCAGGGATGCTGGGGGAAGGTGAAAAAACAATCTGAGAAAAATTTTGTTGAAAAATAATAAAAAGCGACCGAGCAAATTGGAAAAAGGCTACTCCCAGGTCCTGGTGAAACAGACTGTAGTCTAATCGGATTCATTTGTTATTTTGTGGAAAGAGTTTTTTCAATTTATAACGTTACCACCCCAAGCACCTGGTCTGCAGTAGGGGTGGTGTATGCAATTTCAGCTGGGTAAGCAATTTCGGTCGGCAGCCTAAATGATTGCATATATTGATGAAAATGATAAATGAATTATGTTAAAACACTGAAATTAACATTATCGGTTAGTCTTGTGTCTTCCATTAAGCCTTAACCCTCGCTCTGGTTAAATCCGGTATTTCAGATAGGCTGATTCTTGGCTAAATCCGATATTTCGGATGACCAAAAATACTTTGGTATGACTCCTTTTAAGTTCCAGTATTTTGGAAGTCTAGGGTTCAAATAAATTGTTACAATAATAAAATGCATAATAAAAGGCAGCTGACCTCGATTTTGATTTTATTCCCCCCAAAATTAAGAATTTATAAGTAGTTCGAAACAAAACTAGGCCATGCCAGATTCTAAATCAAAATTTTCAGCTGGCCTTGAAATGCTCAAGTAATTTCCAAATATTATGAAGATCTAGACTAAAATAATACCCAAAGTTTGTGAATAGCATCTTCCCACACAAGGCTCGCTTCTCCCGAGGTCGTAGACCGAGGCCTTGCTGAATCAGTGTTAGAACCATCTATTGGAGGGAGGACTTTCAAGAAAGATTTTTTCTGTTTGACCCAAGTTTGACCTCTGGCATGAGTGCTGCTTTAATGCAGGGCCACTGTCCACGACGCCGGCCCTGCATTAAGCAGCACATGTCTGGTCACAGGAAGTATCACAGACAGCTCCCACCACATCTCACCAGACACGAGACGTTACATGCGGCAGGGTTGGATTAATGTTCAGCCAATGTCGCAGACGGTGGACCAACATTAGGTTGGCATTTAGTTGAAAAATTAATGAATATTCAATATCTAAATCATCCTCCCTACCCCAATAGGTGGATGATAACACTGATTCAGCAAGGCTCGGTCTGCGACCTCGAGAGCAGCGAGCCTGGCTGCCAGGAAGGTGGTGAATAGTTAAAGTATAATATTATAATTAAAATTATATTTAAATATTCTATATTTGCGATATTGTTTATACCGTTAAGAATAATAGGTTAATCTGATTTACTTGTATTATCGTCCATTCCGGCAGTAGGCCTAATGAAACCTGGTCAATCTTGAAGTCCTATCATTTGCAATTACATTTTCACAATATAAAGTGCCGTTATTCTATCAATATTTCTTTTTGAAACACACTTTGAGATGTTTCTTCTCATGTTTTGTTATTTATAGCTAGTGAGTGTGAGCCAGGACCCAAGTTTTGGGACTAAATATGTAGGGCCTAGCAGTAAACCTATCTAGTTTTAGTCTATGGAGCTCTATATTGGATTCCTGTTTATTTGTTTATGTCCCATGTCTGATTAACATATCTTAAGATGAACGTGCATTAATGTGTATTGTTAAATATTAGTTTATTTACATATTTTTTTTTGCTTCTGGTATATGGGTCGAGGCTAATGTAGCCCCTGTTTTCAAAAAGGGAGATCGGCGTATACTGCTTGTAACAACAGGCCGATCTCATTGACATGCGCTTAGCATTTGCATTTCACCCAAGACGTCTGGAAATGGTTATTATTTGGTGTGTGATTAAACTCCTCACTCATCAATCTCCCACCCCCAACCTTGTCACGTGCAACATGACTGTGGGCTCACGATATTTTGACATCAATAAAAAGACAATTATAAAAATGTCATTTTTCGGAGGTATGCATAGTTAGGCAATAAATTGAGCTCCAGATGACCCCAGAATGCACGATTAAACACATAATATTTCAAAATTTTCCCCTAAATGGCCGTCTCTTCAGGCCGGTCAGCCTCTTCGAGGCTGGACAGGTACAGCAAAAATTTGCGCCCCCTCTAAGAAATGCTGGCTTCGCCCCTGTGTTGTGTACCTGTGTTGAGGTCTATGTGGTTTTCAACCATCTCAGACATCCCAAGTGAATGTAATTGAGAGAAGATATTTTAACCATTTGGAGATGTTTTAACCTCGATGTGACCTTCAGAAGACCTTGTCATGACCTCGGAATAACACCCATATAAAGCCCAACCTCAAAGCATGTCGCCACATGTAGACCTGCTTGGGTTGTGCTTCATAATCTTCATGGAATATCTGGCGAAAAGTCGAAGCACAACAATCTGCCTGTTATTTTGTAGATTTGATTTGATAGGGGTGATACCCCTCCAACCTTTATAGAACCCCTGTAATCTGTGTTGGGTGTGATCTTAATGTTGGTGTATAAGTGGGTTTTAACCACCATAGACGTCTGAAGTAAATAGAATCTGAGGGAACACAACTCAAATAAGCTATTTCACCGATTTTGATCTAATTTGACCTTGCTGTGACCTTGAGATGACCTTTTCATGACCTTGGGGTAGGACATCTATGAAGCCCAACCCCCAAATAATGTCACCATGTGTACTTGGGTTTGGCCTAACCGCTCTGAAGGCCTATCATATCACCATAACTTTGTGGACTTGGGTTGGGATCCAATAGGGGTAATGGAAATGCTGACGATTGGTCAAAATTTGATAGTCTGCTTTATTTCTGCTATAAGTAGACAAGGTACCATATATGGGTTGTCTGATGGGGTATTAACCCTTCAACCCATGTAGTCTTCTGGGATGTGTTTGATGTACCTCAGTGTTGGGGTCTGTAGGCCTAAGTAGTTTTCAACAATCCTAGACATCCCAAGTGAATATAATTGGGTGAACAACAAAAAAACCCTCAATTTTTACCCACTTTTAGCTGGTTTGACCTTGCTGTGACCTCTAGATGACCTGGTCATGACCTTACGAACACCCCTATGAAACCCAATCCCAAAGCATGTCGACATGTGTCGATCTGCTTGGGTTGGGCTCCATCAACTCTAATGGTAGGCCTATATTTGGAGATTGGTCGAAACATGACAATCTGCCTAATATTTTGTCAATTTCTATCACATCAGCCAGGGTGATTTGATGGAGTTAGTACCCTTCTAACCCCTAAAAAAACCTGTAATGTCTTGAAATGTGTTTGGTGTAACTCTGTGTTGGGTTCTAGGTGGGTTTGTACCACCATAGGCCTCTTAAGTGGACATAATTGGAGGAAAAGGAACAAAAATAAGTTATTTTCGTCCATTTTCAGCTGATTTGACCTTGTTGTGACCTTAAAATGACCTTGTCATGACCTTGGGGTAGCACTTATGTGAAGCCCGACCCCAGACCATGTCACTATGTGTACTGGGTTGGGCTTCATCAGCTGTAATAGAAGTGCTGGCCATTGTTCCAAAATATGTTTTTTGCTTTTTTTTAAACAAAATCCCCTGCCAGTGACACAATGTATAATTGAATATCTCATACCAGAGCGAGGGTTATCTAAAGTCTGTCCGACGGTGGGGAATTGTCCAAAATGAAAGTTAGCTTTTTTCCCCTTATTTACTCAATATTGCATTATAAATTACAAAAATGGTATTGGTGTATTAAGATTCCCATTTGGCATTTATTTTTATAAAAAAACTGCCAATACTCAAGCACTTAATTTATTAATCAGCCTTTTTAATCTCCCCTCTTTAACGCCATAAGCGCCGATGGTAAACTACGCATTTTATCGCTCACCATCTGGACGAGCTCACTTCGGAAAACCGGCCGGAGTTTTCAGTGTAGTTGCAATTAGCCCCAATGGTCGGCTGTTTTTGCGGCTTATTTTCGTCCATATTAATAGCGCTATATCGGCCACGGCGGTCGCAAAGAACGTGCCTAGCTTGTACTGCAAGAGTCAAGCGCTAAAGAGTCATGTCAGCTAGTGCTTGGTGAATTAAAAGCACCCCCCCAAAAAATTTAGAATGATCCGTTCAGGAAGGTTGCTAAAGACACGCTTCCATGGTTCAAGGTATCACATTTAAAATGGCAGCTGTGACAGTTGAAAGCTGTCTGCAAAAAGTTTGAAAGGAGGATTAAAACGGAAGTATGTTGGATAACATTAATTTAATGGATAATTTAAATGCCAAATGGAACATAGAACAGGTAAATATCATTTTTGATAGGTTTCATGTGGTATTTTTGAACTGGATACCAAAAAGCTGACTTTCATTTTGGACCATTCTCCACTGTCGGACAGACTTTAGGGCGCATGCGCAGTTTTTTCACGTGGTCACATGTTTTGTAAAGTGACTTTTGATTTGTTCAGAATTTGGTGTGAATTCGATTTTCGATCAATAATTTCAAAACTAAAAACTTATTATTTTAAAATTTATTTTATTCCTTTTTAAATGTATTAAAAAACAACTTGGGATAGAGTCTACTGTATCAATATAAAACAGACCACCAGTTCATTTGATAATCAAATATCGATGAAATATTTTAGATTCAGGCCGCAAAACCACATTGAAATGGTGGCCGAAATTGAACGTTTTCAGCTGTAAAGCGGCCGAAATTGAACGTTTTTTAAGATGCAAGGTTGGTAACTCCTATAATGACGTCATTTAAGCATTATTACCTCTGAAAATCTTTCAAACGAGGCTAAATATGTGACCACAAGATATCACTTCACACAAGGGACCTTAGTGGATGACGTATTTTCGGAGAATACCTCTCGAAACCAGACGTTCTCCCCCTATCCCCAAACTCCTGAATGCAGATGTACCGGGATACACTGGAATACACACTTTACTGGCCGTTAAATTAAAAATGATCAACCAGGATTGCATGATTTTCGGCGATTTCCCCGTCAATTTTGCACAGATTTCCTTGAAATTTTTATGATTTTCTATTAAAATCCTAACAGGGGTAAAAAATTCGCAAAATTATATTTAAAAAGTTAGACCATTTGCCATGTCATAAAATTCTAGAAATAGCAGGGGTACAAATTTGCGGTCGCCCTATTGCCCGTCGCGACTATGATTAAGTAAAGCCGACAATGCTGTCATAGTTAGCCGTCCTGCTGAATAGGCCCTGAAATGCTGGCCCACCGTCTACAACACTGGCCGAACATTAAACAAGCACTGTGTCGGCGGCAAGTTTTTTAAACTGTGCCTGTGTGATTTGATAAGAGGCCAGAAAGTCAACACCGTGGGTCATTGAAAGTGGCTGAATGGTGGATGAATGTCGCCAAGACTGGCCCAGTGTTGTGTCAGCGTTAGATTGATAGCGTGTGTTGTGCCAGCATCTCCTTCTCAGCTGATCTCTTGGGACACCTGCCAAATCTCTGTATGATGTATGGAATGATAACCGAGGCATTATTTTTCTTTTCTTAAGTGGAGAATAGAAAATTGTGTTAGAAAAAAGTGTTTTAGATGTGTTATGCAATGTAGAACATAGCGTATTTATTGAAAACAAATATAATGGGTTTTAGTAGAATCCCGTTATAACGCGTAGTTGGGGTCCAAAAAACGGGACCGCGTTATAAGTGGATCGCGCTATAGCGGGACGACCGTTTTACCGCTGATGGTCAATACATTGGGTCTATATGGACACGCTATACGCTATACGCGGCATAGTAGATGCTATGTGCTAGATATAACTCTGTATTTATTACAAATGAAAGGAATAAATAATGAATTAGAAATATACAATATTTAATTTATCATTTTATTGGCAAAATTAATTCAATAAATAAATTGTTTACAATATTTTTGAAGCAATGCTGTCTGTTTCGTGGTCAAAGCAAATATGCCAGCTCGATTGAAAATTCACTCTTTATATAACACTAGTGTGGGCAAGTTATTTAGTCTCATGTTTATCTAGTTGAACGAAATTAGAACCTTTCGGCTACTCGCGAGATATGATGACATCTTGTGCTCCGTGAAATCGCTTCATGTGTAGCTAACAGATTGAAGTGCGACTTTAGGCGTGAATGAAAGATATAAGGGATCTACACCGACCCTGTAAATGCTATGGGATCACACAAGGCGTGATTAGGCTAGACCTTTTTATAACAAATACACTCTTCTGTTTCATGCCAAAAATTAGGTGTATATATATATTCTTTAAACTAAGCCAGCACTGGCCCAAATTGAAAATGTTATGCCAACGTTGACGCAACAATTAGAAAACTGTTTATCATGTATAAATGTGGACTATAACACTGATTATTCTTGTGTGCATGGACAAAACCTAGCACTATCTCACGGGCATCACGGTGTTATGCGAGATAGGGACGGGCTGAGCTCTCCTACCACAAATCAACGCTTTGGAACAGTTTGATTGACAGGTATTACGAGAGGGTGGGCTTTGTATCGTATATTCACGAAGCCTTGAGATACGACGAGAATTAGATTGTTTCCCATACTGTACATTATTCTTGAGGTCACAATAGATATAGGTATAGTATAGCGTCATCGCGTGACTACAGCACAACGCTGTTTCAATGCTGGATCAACATCGTGATTGTCCATTGCTAACCACTGCTCTAGCGCTAAATGGTATACCCTCTCAGAATAAAGTTTATTTTATTTGAGACGTTGGCCCAGCATTGTGTTGTATTCATCTGCCTTGTGTATACAGAGTAAAGAATGGCTGTAGATAACGTGCGTTACGTGCCGTCACAATAGGACAATAGATAATAATTTATTCATAGTATCTGTTATTTAACAGACATTTACAAATAGGAGACCTGTTAAGCTCCAGTACTGTTAATGTACATAGACGGACAGACAGTTAATGTGCTAGTGGTGATCAATGAGAGTAAGGTGTACTTATTAAATGTGTTACATACACGCAACAAATTGGTATTGTCCTCCTTGTTGTGATCTTGCACAAGCATAACATCGCACAGGTGAGTTGTTGGACAGGAACAATCATCAACACTGGTCAAAAGATCTACATGTCATTCCTAAATTAGGCTATTGGCGCTAAATAGTCCCCTTTGTTTAAATGAGCATATACCAGACGATAATTACTATTTCACGATGGTCCATATTAACAGTATCAGAACTCAGAACTCAGAATCATTTATTCGCCTCTTTCATACGGCGGTAACTGGATCACCATATACCGCGGTATAGGCCTAACAGTATCATCAGAACTCAGAATCATTTATTCACCTCTTTTAAATTTATACCGCGGTAACTGGATCACCATATACCGCGGTAAAGGCCTCACAGTATCATCAGAACTCAGAATCATTTATCATGTTTATTCACCTTTTTTAATTTTATACAGCGGTAACTTGATCACCATATACCGCAGTATAGGCCTAACAGTATCATCAGAACTTAGAATCTTTTATTCACCTTTTTAAATTTATACCTCGGTAACTTACTGGATCACCATATACCGCGGTATAACATATATAGCGCGGTTACATAATTGTTACTTATTATTTCATTTTGAACAGTAGCAGTCAAAAGGTTAATCCGACGCGTTGTCCGTGGTCGCACCTGCCCACAGTGTGGCCGCGAGGGGTGGGAAGGGGTGCAATTATTACTGCATGCATACATCCCTGGTCAGCACAGCGTTGTAAACGTGAACGTGAATGGGCGATGTTTTAACCAGACTGGCGTGATCAAGAATAAAAAATATGCACTATTAGTCAAATTTCTCCATGTAAAAAACGGGGTCCACGCGCGGACCGCGTTATAACCGATATCGCTGTGTAATGATTCGCACTATAACGGGATTCTACTGTATTTCAACATCTAGTTTTGATAATAAATTTTCGAATGTAAAACCATCACATTTTTATAGAGCAATAATGACACTCATTCCGTTCCATATCCATGCTGCATTCACGGGCTATTTCTGACCAGCGCGCCCTGCACTGCCAGTCTATATCGGAGGGGATTTCCCAGCAAACACGAAATGTTCGCTCAGTGTTGTTTTAATGCTAGGCCACCATCGGACCTACTGGCCCAGTATTAGATCACCATTGGGTCGACTTGTGGGTGGTGCGCGCACATGATCAGTACTCATTATGTAGTGATTATACACAAATTTTGTTAATTAACTAACCATCTAGGCCAATCCCATCTTTTTTATATTTATGTTTGTAACTAGAAACGTTAAAATAATGACTCACACTTGTTTTAGTTTGTTCAATTATAATTATTTACAGGTGAGGTAGTGTCTCTATTGTACATTGACTTTAATACTTTAGATCTATTAGGCCACACAAATTTATTTATTTGTTCTACCGATTTTTTTTTAGCATTGGAGCTGTCGGTGGCGGCAAAAAAAAAAAAATCAGATAAAGAGGTGTTTAATTTTTTTTTTTTTTAGATTGGTCCACAATACAGAAAGCGACGAGTTTCCCAGGTTTGGGCCAATTACGAACGCTGACATACTGTATTATCCCTAATAAACGCACCCCCCCCCCTAATAAACGCCCCCCCCCCCTGTTTTTCTGGTTGTGTACCCTATAAACTGGCTTGAAAAAAAAACAAAAAAATTTACTCTCCTGTCCTTAATATCAACAAACCATTTCGTTTGCTAAAACGGCGGCCGATTTTGCATACAGGTTCGTTCGTTGTGATCAGGTTCGTTTAACAGAAAATTAGTCTTATTAAAGTCAAGAAAAAAACATGTTTTTCTATTTGACTACTTCCCTGGACAAACTGAGAGAGATAAGACGTGATTAAATAGCTGTCACAGCCAGCTGGATAACTGCACAACAAGACGCTTGTGTGTCAGATCTGGATGTAGGATTTGCACACGCCACCACTGGACGCCAAACCGATGCCGGTCCAATGTAGATCACCATTGACGACGGTGGCCCAGCATTAGAACAACACTGCCCCGACGTCTCGCGCTGACAACATTCACGCGCATACAGATAGCGTCTGTGTGCGTGCGCTGTCTTCAACTTCAATGCTTGTTTAACATGTTTAACAACTAAGATGCCGGCCCAGAGTTGACACTGCCTGTTTGCCATTAAATATATCAATGAGAATCATGTCATCCATAACATTTGTTTTTTAGTTCTTATTTGGCGAAGTATTATCGATTAATCCAGGTGTTTCGGGTTGAGTTGGAGTGTAATGTGTGTGACACATTAACAGAACTATAGCGTGCACAGTGTCAGCCTTAATGTATCACAGCTATTTTTCACACCTGATGGCCGCACCTGGCTGCACGTTGAGTTGTGTCAGACTGACCGCAGCGTGTCAGTTTTGCTTACAACGAGAGTAATGACTGTTTATTGCATTGGCACAGTAAGAAAGAAACAGTTTTCATTTTTTTCAACTTTGAAATGAATAAATCCACGACGGTGGAAAAAATAAAAATAAAATTTTCGAAATTTCAATTTTTTTTTTTTAGCCATTTTCGGAAATTTTCGGCGGCGATTCGGTAAAACGATTGAATAAATTTGTGTGGCCTTAGACATAACTCCACATTCAAATCAGTGAAATTATATAACATTATTCTACACATTATTGATTTGTTTAAGTAGGGCCTACCCACATTTTCTTTCAGCCAGCTTTCAGCCACATGTAGCTTATCACTAGGTTATGATCGGCGCCTGGTCGAAAAGTGATGTTGAAATTTTTACTAGAGTTACCGATGTAATATCGCAAAACAGGGCTGCTATATTTTTGGCAGGGCCACTGATATTTTAAAGTTAGTTGCCCTGCTGGCCACCAATGATTTGCCTTTAATTTTTACCCCTGAAATAGTTTAATGGGGTTATAGAGGGATGTCATAATTTGAATTCATTACATGTCAAATGGTCTAACTTTTGAAATACGCTATTCAATTTTATGAAATTGTCAGAGCTGTTAGGATTTGAATAGAAAATGGCCTTTGCAAAATTTGAAGGCAATCGGTTTAGTTAAGTTGACGGCGAGTATAAATAATGGGAGATCGTCATTCAGTAAACGAGGATAATCTAATTATTTTGTGTTTCTCTGTAAAGTGTAAAACATAAAGGGAGTGTCCATCCGTACATGACTAAACGTACATATTTGCAGGTAATCATACATATTACCAACGAATACAGTCCTTTAGTTGTTCAAACCTACGAATAGCATGCTAAACGTACGTACAGTAAATCCCATAAACGGTTTCCAGACATTTCGCATCATTGCCATCGCATCATAGTCATTTCGCCCCCGTCATTGGAGATTTCGCATCATAGTCATTTTGCATCATAGTAATATTGCCCTGTCATTGTTGGAGGTTTCGCATCTTAGTGATTAGTCATTTTGCCGTTGTTATTCCATTAATAAGGCACTTGACATTGTGGGATCTAACTTCTAAGCACAAGGACTGGTAATGTCTCATATTACATTAGAAAATATACTCGCCATCACATTAACTCTCAACTGACTTTCATGATATTTGGCAAGGAATACAGCGTTGTCTCATCGGTGTCGGCTTGATCACTAAGTTAAGCAACGTCGCGCCCGGTTCATAATTGGATGGGTGACCGCATGGACTGCCAGGTGCCGTATACACTAGGACATTGTGATCTTTCTGTTTTCGTTGATTTCTGATATTTAGATTGATCTTTTAGTCAAGCAGGTCACGTGACCTCTGTCAGTCGTCCATTCTGTTTCTGCCTCCACCAACAGAACATGTTGTTCTTAATGTAACGGGTTTGTAATGTAATAAAGATGTTATTACAAAGTATACAAAGTTGTTCTACTGCCACGTTACTACAGACATGTGCAGCGATGTCGTGTCGTGGGGCTCAGAGAACCACCTAAATCAAATGGCTCGTCTGACTGACTTTGAGTTGGACGTAAAAGAACCTCAATGGACGTTTGAGGTTTCCATCCGGCGAGACCCCAGAAAATCCATAAAATGTGGAGTACTTGGCATGCACATAAGGCTATGAATTATATCATGAATGATAGCAGACCTTGCTAAGTTACTCCTGTGGCGCGGCAGCACAATAGTACGTACTGCCACGTAACATACAGATACAGAAGGACTATTTTTGGGTCTGTGAATACTGTGAAATTTTCATAAAAAAAAATTAAATAGTTCAAAAGTTAGACCATTTGACATGTAGTCATTTTCTAATTACGCAGTCCCTCTATAAACCCATTAAACTGGTTATTCAATTAAAATCCGTTTTAAAGTCCTGAATTGAATTACATGCTAGATGGTCTAAATTTTGAACATTACGATATTTTCTCATGCAAATTTCACACTATGCAAATTTCATGTAAATCGGTTGAGAATTGACTGAAAAAACATGCGATACAAGTTAATGTGACTAAGAGTAGGCCCTATGTTATTTAAAACCCCATAGTTATTGCATCATAGTAGATTTCGCATCATAGTCGCTATATATTTCAGTGAAACATTATAATTGCATAGAATCCGCTACCGGGGTACCGTACTGTAAGAAAACAAACACATAGCCGACATGTAGGCCCTACCGTTACTTGTTTTAATCTTGTTTTATTTCGGACTCTTGGGATGTGTAGGCTATGCATGGTTAGACAACAGACGAAATGACTATGATGCGATGGCACTATCAGGGCTAGACACTAACTGATTGGACCTTCTTGCCCGAAGGGCATGACAATTTTCGGGGTACTTGCCCCCCAAATTTATCACTTGCCTGAATTGCCACTAACATGCATTGTCTGTTGTGACTGTCACTGAAATTTGAAATGCTGCAAATCGAAGCTATTGCTCAGGGGGCCACTGTCTGTAATTTTTTACTTGCCCCCACCTAAAATTGATTGCCCCGGGCAATCAGGCAACCAAAATGGCAGCCGTTTATACTGATTTCTTATTTTGGACAACCATGTCAAAAGAAAAGAAATACAGGAATTTCGTCTCTATATCTAGTCTAACTGGTAAATGCGCAGCACAAAAATTAGAAAACTTTTGCAGTTCTAGTCTATGGACATGCTTACATCATATGGTCATATTAATAAGCCAAAATAAAATCACCGATTTCAAAATTTAAGCTTACAATCATGATGTGACCCAAATATGTCTAAAATAGAACTTGAAACTGAAGGTTTTTAGCTAGTTAAGAAAGCAATCTGAATGTTTACAAGTTACATAGCGCAGCCGCAAGCAGGGTTCCCATGGTCATTGAAAATCTTGGAAAACCATTGAAAATAAAAGATTAAATCCAGGCCTTGAAAAGTCATGGGAAATGACAATTTGGCAAAAAGTCATTGAATTTTCACAAATGTCTCTCATATTTCCTTTAGGAATAAAGTGTTGATTACATACACTTTTGACACACAATGACACTCACAGTCTAACTAGCTGTAAAATATTCTACAGTTGAAAAGTAGGCTTTATAAAGTGGGTACAGATCGGGCCAGTGTGGTAGTGAAGGCTGTATAGTTTTAATTGTAATTTTTTATATTCGGCCATGAAATCATGGAATTTTTAAAAAATGGTCATGGAAAGATCTCAGTGGGAACCCTGTCAAAACATGTTGTTTGTCTTAGACATTGCAGATGAACCTGTGGGATAGGTACATAATACTACACCTACTAAAATATGTATACAGACAAGATATGCATGGAAATGAATGTTGTGTCAAATAAAATAAATTGAAGTGACACAAAATAAAAAATAAATTCGCTACCAGTTTTCGAAATGACAACAAATCACAACAATTATGATATGTTTAATTTGGCCTTGGATGCTGTCAGTTTATTTTAACTGAAAATTTAGCCTACCCCTTTTTTAAATTTCAAAAACCCGTTTGTTATTGTGGGTAATTGTGGTGAGTGATAACTAACCTCACCACTTTTGGTTGAGCCTATTTCACTCGCCACCATTTTTCTAATCCGAAGGCCTACTAGTATAAATGTTTGAAAAAAGTGGAAATTTTTTGTGTGGCTTGTATTAAAGACAGATGCCGATACAATTAGAAATTTTACAGTAATATTGAATCTGGCTCTGAGGACACAAATAAAATGTTTGATGTTGAACCAAAGTCAGCCTGATGTTGGCCCATCATCTGAGAGCTATTCCAAGCATTAAGTCAAGATTGAGTCAATGCTCAGTGTTTACTGGGTACATTGCCGCATTCAAAACATTTTTACTTTCTATGCTGTAACAATTGATTCCATGTTGCAGCACGATGAAGATGTCCGCTGAGCGTAAGATGCTGGTGAAGATGATACGAGAGTCAGTGTCCCTGATGTGTAAGACATCCCTGAAGTACGACAACAAGCTGACAATAGACGGCATTCTGGGAATAACCCTGGACGATGAGGATCTATTTATGGTGAAGGTCAATCAGTGCTACATCAACGAGGGCTCGGCAGACGAGGAATTGTTATCAGTTCAGCCACAGTCTATGTCTGAGGCAGAGGAAGAACTGCCTAAATCACCCAAAAAGAAGAGAAAGAAAACAGGTAAAAATGTACATTAATATTACAGGCGTAGAATTAACCATTTCACAGCTAAGTAAGACTTTTAAGTCTGATTTCTTAGCTAATCAATTAGGTTACTGTTCTCAATGGGAATTAAATGAAACATCCAGATTGGCAAATATTTGGTCCCAAATTAAACAAATATGGGTCATTTTGACCGAACTTGAGTTTAGTGTGGGTTGTTGCAGCAACTTTAAGTTTAAGTTGGCAGGGTTTGAAATTATAATCTTGTTGTCTTTGAAAGTTACTTGCCCTCCATTAAAAATTATGGCACTCAGTTTTTATACCTTACACCTACTCATAAATTCCGATAATAATCATACATGTTTTAGTAAAGGAACCACCCTTGTTACCTCCATTGTTCTGAAATTCAACTGGGAAAACTCTGCTGATTACGGTTGATTAGCCTTTCTCAGATATTTCTCAGATAATTAGTGTAACGAGTGTTGAAACTGCCCAGCCTGGGGACCGAACCACTAACCCTGGCATCGTGATGCCTGAGTGCTACGCATCTAGCCAAAGAGTCGGCTCATTTGCCAGAGTGGTAATCACTCCATTCCGCCATACACACACCTGGCTACATACTCCCCTTTTAAATACCTGCTTGGGACGAGCAGCCTTCAACACACTCGTGGGTTAACTTCTCCTGCCTGCTTTTTACCGCAACCCTATCCCCAGTGTTCTGTAGTGAGGTCAGGCCTATTGGCAGGACCGTAGCCACGGGATAATGAATACTCCGGTGTGTGGGGGGTTGGGTTGTCTAGGGGGGGGGGAGGGTGCCCCTCAAGAAACTTTGACATTTCAAATGGTGCATTCTGGCAATATTGGTCCGGTTGTTCCGAATAACAATGATTATGATTTAATCTGGTAATAAACAGATTAAAAATGACTAGTCGTGATCAGCAGTTATTGTTCTGTATTATTTAGCTTATTATTAAATGTAGTCAAAGTGATGTCCTTGAGACAGTGATTTGAATAAAATAGGAGATGTTTTAGTAACAAGTGCCAAAGTGAATAAATTGATCTATATCTATGATCAAGAAGAAACGGTTTACGCTGCAACTGAGATTCAGAACGTAACATTGGTTTTTGCTTGTACACTTAATTTTTTTAACTCATAATAGTATAGATTATTACAGACTAATTGTATTTAGTTTTTCTGTTCAGTGTCTAAAGTTATTGAGGAAGAGCCAGATTTAGAGGTGACTCTGGAGACTCCCAAAAGAAAACGAGGACGGCCAAAAAAAAATACACCAGTTATACCAGTGGTAAAATCAATACAAAAAGTGAAGACAGAACCTCCGCCTCTGAGAAGGGTGCTCGAAGCCAAGAAGACTCCAGATGAGGAAGAAGCTCTTGCGTCGATGGACGCGGTGGAAGCAGAGTGTGACGATGAAGGGGATGAGTCCATGTACGAGGATAACGAGCCTAAGACGGATCTCCAGAAGCTGGCTGCGGCCTGCAGCGATCAGGTAATGCAACATTTTTTTCACAGGGTTTGCACAATCTTGAAAAGTGCTTGAATTTCGGGGCTCTCCAGTGTTCAGCACAGATAAGATATAGGTGGGGACATTTGTCTCACTATCTTGGAGAAAAAGGAGACATTTGATCTCCAAGTGCTTAATTGACGCGATATCACGGCCTGTGCTGAACACTGCTCTCAAGAAAAGTGTGTGAATTTGAAAAAAGCATAAATAGTACTTGGGAATGTATAACTTGCCTTCAAAAGTGCTTGAATTTTTGTGAAAACTCTAAAAGAATAATTTAGAAATAAATCTGAGTGGATATTATTTTTTTCAACAATTTTAATTTGAAATTTCACTTTTATTTCAGCATTAAAATACAATTTTTTTACTTCTGAGTTTTCTCATTAATTACAATGTGTGCTTGAAAGTGACACTAGAAGTCCTTGAAAAAGTGCTTGAAAAGTGCTTGAATTTTCTTATGTTTAAATCTGTCCCAACCATGGTTCAGTATTGCATAGCGAGAAGAGCTATGCAATTTGCCCTTATGCTAATCTAATTTGAATTTCGTATTGCCAAAATAACTATGCATCAATGATAAGGATGTTATCGGAATCAAAGCCCGAGGGAGAAAATTGCTGTTCAGTAATTTACCCCTGGCGTGATATTAACACTGGTGCAGTGGTTAAAGCTGCCTGCCTGGAGAGACGGAGATCACAGGTTCGTCCCCCGCTCTGGCATTCATGTTTCAAAGAAAAAAGTTTCTTCCCCGCTGATTCGTAAAGATTAACCCTTTCAAGCCTGAATTTACCATTGTCATCTCCATCCACTACAAGCCGCGAATTGCTGTCGCAATTCTCGACATGTAGTGGATGGAGATAATTTGTTGTGGTTTAAAAATTAAAGAAAATTGCCATGTATTGGTAAACCAGTTTCATGGAAATTTTCATTCTAAAACCCTTTGTTGTAAGAAAATTAGGTGTGTTTTCAGAGATGTGAAATGATGCTTAATGCATCGTGAGGGCTTGAAGGGTTAAATATTGTGGGGAGACTGCTATGGAGGTAGCGTACTCATCTCAGATCATTAGGGTTCGAATCCTGTGTCTGGAGGGCAGTGTCATATCACCATCCTCTGGAGGTTCTCCTGGCCCAGTTTAACGTATGTGTGCACAAAGGTGGCCTAAAACCCCATCCATTCATTCATTCATTCATTCACTTCTAGTGTTATCTGATTTTGGTTTTCACCCACTTGAAGTTGTGTCTCGCTACCGCGGCCAACATAGATCTGAAAATTGTTAAAAATTATTCTTATTTGATGAATTTGAGAACAAACATTTACAAATATTGATGTTTAAACTACCATTTTTTTTCTAATAGCAGTGATTTAATCTGATTAAAACGAATTAAAACATTATCGTTGGAGCTCAGCACTTAAAGGGTGAAAATTGTAATATTACCTGCAGGTGCAGCACAAACTGAAGAAGGAGCCGCAGACGGTGATGATGACCCCCGAGGCAGAGTATCAGGAGGAGGGACAGACACAGTACGTACTGGAAGACGGCACCATAGTCTATGAAACTAAACCCATGTTAGGAGACGGACAGTATCAAGAAATGGTGTCTGTGCCAACTGTCACTGAGCAACAACTTGTAAGTAGAAAATAAGTCAGTGTTTTAATTTATTATTTTTTATTTGGTTGAATTAACTCATTCTTTTTTTCATTCATGACAGGCCTCTATGTATGAAGCATGGAAGAGTGCAGATTTAGAACTCCTCAATTTGTTTCCTTTATCATAATTCTGTGGCCAGGGCAGCTCGTGCTCCTCGCCATGTACGATCTAATTTTGAGAGGTGTGATTCACACTTCACTGCTTGAACTGCTTGCAATTGACTTGGATTAGTTTAAACATATTTTATTAACCAATACAAAATTGACATGGATTAAGGTATGCACTTAATAGCACACCTTACCCCTTGAAGCACTGGAGACCTAATAAGGTTTTTCAATTTAAAATCACCATAAATGTCTTAGTAAATGTCTTTCCACTTCATTTGAATATGGGTCTACTGCCTTTTTATAAATATTTTTACTCTTATAGCGCGCGAATCGACTTTTCTCATAGCGTAGAGATCGACTTTGCACCGCAGATTATGCGTCTAAAGTCGATCTCTACGTGCTGTAAAGGTTAATTATGGTATGCGCTGACATCACACATTTAAAAACAAAGACCTCATTTGAAGCTTGAACTGCTGACAAAATTTCAAGCTTCAAATGACGAAATATAGAACTCTCCTAAATTGTTGACCTATTTGAATATATACCAAAAATTATTTTTTTCAAATTTTTGAAATTTTGCATTTTCTTTTTTTTTCATTTTAATCTACAAATGAATGAATGCTGTGGCAGAAAGTTGTTGTTAAAAGGATTCATAAAGGCAAAAAAGTTAGATTGCTATTTTTCACATAGTTTTAGTTTTAATTCTCACACTGTTTTCTTAAAGGTTGATGAGTCCGGCAGACCGACGACAGTGATGATGCTTGTTAATACACACAATACGTCTCATAATACGATTTGTGTGACTGAGCAAACTGAGGATGATATCCCGCTGCTGCCAACGCAACCTGAGACACCACAGTCTGTACAGGAGGAGACAACTGTCACCAAGCAGCTGACACCCATACAGATCGGGGAAGGCACAGGGCCGCTCAGCTGCCGAAAGTGTCATGCTAAATTCCGCTACATGCAAGGGTTGAAGCGTCACAGTAAGGTGTGCCCGGCTAGCGCGTCTGTGCTGGTACACGTCAGCCCGTCGAGTCCTACACCACAGACCGTGTCTGTACAGTTCAGAGAGGTGGAGGAAGAAACGGAGGAAGCCGCCAACCTGTCGTGTAAGGTGTGCGGACAGACATTTGACAGTGTAGCTGTCTATAACGGCCACATGAATGCTCATTACGACACTCGACCGTTCACATGCGAGCACTGTAACAAAACATTCAATTATAACTCTGCCTTCACTCAACACAAAAAAATCTGCCAGAAGAAACCTCAAGTTTATCAGGCGGTCAGAGCGACTGTAGTGGAACAGATATAGTGAGCATCTGCTCAGACAGGTTGAAAAGGTACAATGAGCTATTGCAGCAGACCAGACAGGTTGAAAAGGTTTAATGAGCTAATATTGTGGCAGCCCACCAGTTTCAACGCCATTTGATCCTCAGATATCAGCAAACAGTGACGTGTACTGTTGTCGAGAAGATAATGTATCAGTGACCATATTGTCCCCTTAGATATGAAAGGGTGTATCTGCCAAGTGGCAGATACACCCTTTTATATCTAAGGGTACGATAGACTGTGGCAGCCGTACGTAACATCGGTGATTTATATTGTGTTGTATCTTACATACCTGTAACTACAGGTACGATATACTGTGGCAGCCATAGGTGACATCGGTGATTTATCTTGTGTTGTATCTTACATACCATTAACTACAGGTTATCAGACGGTAACGACTGATTGTGCCGTTGTTGAGGAGATAATGTATCACTAAACATATACTGTGGCAGCCATACATAGCAGCAGTGACAACTGCAGTTGAGGAAGATGTGGTTAATATATTATCTTGTGTCGATCTTGCATAACTCCAGGTTATCAGACAATAACGGTTGCTTGTCCCCTTGGAACAGAAAGGGTTCATCCAAGGTTGTACTGTATCCTTAATGCTTGGGGCAACAACCACAACTATAATCGTTTTAAACCGCATTTGTTGAGAATAAAATGTGTCTTTAAACATCATGATTTGTAAATGTTTGGTATCAAATTAAAGAAATATGAGTAATTTTCTCCAACTTGATATGGTGTCTCGCTACCTCGACACAAAACTTCAAGTAGGTAAAATATTTGTGACCAAATAATTATAAATCTTGATGTTTAAACACACATTTCATTCTCAAATTAAAGTAAGATAATTTTATGGGAAATGGGTTAAGAGATTGAACATGTGCCAGTCTTTCCCAATAAGCTCAAAATTTAGGTCCTGTAAACTTGAAACTTTTACATTTTAGACCAAAAAATGAAAATTGCACAATAGTCTTTATGATATCAGGGTCCAGTTTCTGTATCGTACCTAAGTAAAAAATTTGTACTTAAGTATGTTACAGAAACTGGCCCCTGGGCTGATTTTATCACATACTTAAGTAAAAAGTTAACTTTTTACTTAATTGTATGCTACGTAAACCAGCCCATTTCATTTTTTACTCAAGTACGTTACAGGGGCCTGTTTTTGTAACGTACTTGGGTTCAAAGCTGACACTTTTTACTCAAGTACGATACAGAAACCATCCCCACATCAGCTCTGGCTACGTCGTAGCCAGAGCTGAGATCAATGCCCTTAATATCTCATGGTTTGTCTTATATCGCACAATAGTTTTTTTATATCAGCTCTGCCTATGAGCTGAACTCAGGGAAAAATTTGTTTGAAAATTATTGATTAGCAATTTTCTCTTCCGAGTTGTAGCTTGCTAGACATCCTTATCATTGATGTATAAATATTTTGCTACTCAATTACAAATTTGATTAGCAAATGGGCAGAATTGACCTGAATTTTGCTATGCAATTATTTCCCTATTATTATTATTAAAACAGAATGCCATTTAACATTTGAAATTTTCAGGACAACCTGATTCAGAAGTGTGACACAGGTATTTGAAGGTTTTAATCCAACAGTGCTCACCACTTTGCACATATTCATATGGCATAGGCATCACATTTGCTGCATAATCAAATATGATATAATTGTTCAAGATTGTTGTTTTACTTGAAATGTAAGTTGTGGATAAATACTAATCTATCACTGATTCGCAATTTATAATATTTTGTATTTTATCACTTTAACAACGAAAAATGATTAGATGTTAAAAGTGTAATAATAATAATAAGATTCTTCCAATTATTAGGCAGATACATTATCTGCCATGGTGTCCTATTGTAATGTTTAAGTTTGTACCATGAAATAAACCCTTGATAGACGAAAGGCCTACCTAAAGTTGAAAAAAGAAGCAATTTAAAAAAAAACCTAATGTAGTATAGATGAAAAATTTCCACTTTGTTTGAATTGCTATTTGATTGGTCTTTGAAAAGTTTACACATTTAACTATTTTAGAGCAAGACCAACTTTTGTCATCATCCACTTTGACTGGTACACATTTTTCATATCAGTCACTTTAACTGGTAAACACTATAAATTCCAAGGGAATAAAATGTCTGGAAATTCTATAAAAAATGTATAGCTCCAAAAATTGAGAGAGAATGAAACAAAGCTGCTGCACCCATTATAAAAAGAACATTGTTCAATTGTTGATTGTATTTGGATATGAACTTTTCATAGAGAAAATTGTGGAATAAAATATTAATATTTATGCATTTGTTTGTTTACTGTTTATTGTACATCTAGGTTTTTACAGTCACTTGTATTTCTGTCCTACATAATACAATTTCAGTCGTGCTAGAACTTTTTACTCTTACAGTGCCGCGATCAACTTTAGTCGTCAGAATCAGACGTCTGTAGACGTCTGATTCTGACGTATAAAGTCGATCCTCGCACTGTAAGAGTAAAAATATTTCTAATGACCGTAGACCCATAACATAGGTATTCAAATGAATCAGAAAGATCTAACTAAGACATTTATGATGATTTCAAATTAAAATATACCTTTTGGCCTCCATGATTTTTACAAAATTAATTCAGCTTTGTAAGAGTTAAACATTTAATAAACAAGAAAATTTGAAAGAGAAATGATAATTAAATATGATCAGCCCATTTTTGGATTAAATTGTACATTAATTTGTAATTAAAGTTAAGGGTCAAAGTATCAGAAGTCTTCATGTGGGTAAAAAAATATCCTAAAAATTAAATAATACCATAATTTACATTTTACAAACAAAATGGCTGTGGACCACTTCAAGGGTTCTATATGTTTGTGCTTTATCCCTTACTATTCTGAAATATTTTTTGTAAAAACCATGGAGACCGAAGGGTTTTTTTCAATTTGAAATCATAATGTCTATTTCATGTAAATATCTATGTCATGGGTTTACGGCCATTACAAATATTTTAATTCTTTCAGTGCGTGGACGTGAGAATCAGACATCTGAAGATACTGACCTATGAAGACAGTCCCCCCCCCCCCGCGCTGAAAGGGTTAAATTCTATATTTTCGGCTTTTAAAGCAATAAATCAATTAATTTAAATTTTCAACCACAGTTGATTCTCGCTCTAGCGATCCACTATTCCAAGTGGGTGAAAATTACCCTTAAAGTTTTGATGTTTAACCCTTTCAGGCCTGAATTTACCATTGTCATCTCATCCACTACAAGCCGCGAATTGCTGTCGCAATTCTCGACTTGTAGTGGATGAAGATGATTTGAAGTGGGTGAAAAATAAAAGAAAACTGCCATGTATTGGTAAAACAGTTTCATGGAAATTTTCATTCTAAAACCCCTAGTTGTAGGAAAATAAATCTGTTTTCAGGGACGTAAAATGATGCTTTAACCCTTTCACCACTGAAGCCCGTTTTTATGTGCCATAGCATCCAGCACATAAGAACGGGTTTCAGTGGTGAAAGGGTTAATGCATCGTGAGGGCTGAAATGGTTAAATGCTCATTTCATTCCCAATAACAGAGATTTGATCAAGAAATAAAAAAACACTCTAGCCACACTTAGCGATGTAAGTGTTATCCCATATCCTGCTTAGTCAATTTAACCACAACTTCAAGTGGGTGAAAATTACTCGTATGTGTTTAATTTGTGAGCTGTCCTTCGCAAATTCAGATGTTTATATACACACATTTTGTTCTCAGTAGCAGTGATTTGATCAACAAATTAAAAATAGTCGTTATCATCAAGAGAAGGGTTAACTTGACATTATCCTAAGAATCCCACTATGATCGAACAGCATGAAATCGTGGCTGCCACAACAGGTAGGAGAGCAACCGCTTTTTAGCTGGCAATAGTATCAATACTAGCGCCCTTACTGATAACATCAGTGATGTCGTCTAGCGATAGTATAATTGAGGGCGCCCTTATTTCTGTGGGTGGAAAAAACAAGACATTTTTGGCAATTTTCACCAGTTTTTTTCATTCTTTTTTTGTTATTATAGCTATAATCAGCCAACTAGGGGCTTACTAAAGACGTTCAGTGAACTATTATGATCATTTCACTTCATATTGCATACCTTCTAAAACGTCTAATAGCTCAAATTTCCATATATTTGTCAAAATGTAATTTTACTTTACTCACCCCCCTCGTCTTCAATTGAGTTTGTGAAAAAGTGTAGGCCTACAAAATGCTGGTTCATACCGTCAACACCACGTGGAACCATACATGCAGCTGAACATTTTCCAGTCGGCGATTTTATATCCTATGTGGCGTTTTTATTTTATCACGTTTTTAGCCCGCCTTTTAATTAAAAAAGGTGGGCTATTGCAATTGAAGTTCGGCGTTAACATTTACTTGTGGGCGCGATAATTTTAACCGTTTTTCATGTATCCTTCCCAAATTTGTTATGCATGTTACTACATGACCAGTTCTCGGACAAATTCAATAATGGGCGAAAACAAATTCAAAATGGCCGACTTATTGCGATTTTTCGCCTTTTAAGTCAATAATTTGACCTTGTGGGCGCGATACCTTGAAAAGTTTTTCACGTATCCTCTTCAAATTTGTTATGCATGTTACTAATAAGTAGTTCTTGGACAAGTTCAATAATGGCTGAAAAAAAATTCAAAATGGCCGATTTATTGCTATTTTACGTCAATAATTTGACTTGTGGGCGCGATAACTTGAAATTTTTTTCTTGTATCCTCTTCAAATTTGTTATGCATGTTACTAATAAGTAGTTCTTGGACAAGTTCGATAATGGCTGAAAAAAAAATTTAAATGGCCGATTTATTGTGATTTTTTGCATTTTACGTCAATAATTTGACCTTGTGGCCGCAATAATGACTTCAAGTTCAATAATGGCGGCGGGCTATTGTCGAGTGTGCTCTTGTTATTTTGTCAAACACCAATTACATTTGCACAAAGCAAACTTGATAATCTAAAAATATAAATGCAGTGTGGACAATCATACAATTGTTACAGTACGCATCAAAAGTATTGAACCACAACCTGATGATAAATGAAATGAAATGAATCGGGCTTTAGGCCTCCTTTGTGCACATATAGGCTAAACTGGGCCAGGAGAACCTCCTGAGGATGGTGAGATGATTGAGATGACACTGTCCTCCAGACACAGGATTCGAAATTCGAACCCTGGCGGTCTGAGGCCGAGCACGCTACCTCTCGGTCACGGAGGCTCCCCACAATACTGACTTTCACACGTGGATGGGGAAGAAACATTTTTTGTTTCTTTCAAACCGCCGGAACCGGGAACCGAACCCCGGACTCTGGCGTGAAAGGCAGTGGTGGTAACCACTACCCTAGGGCCCCCGCCCACAACCTGATGATACTGGTGTAGGCAGGGGTCTATATAATCACTGATATTTATTTTAGGCATCCTTTCAGAAGCTTAGATTTAGTTTACCTTGTATAAAATGTTTCAACAAATAATGAATAAATAAATTTGTGTTGACTTTGACGTCACCATACTTTTTACCATTAGGGCGCCCTCAATAATGCTATTTCTAGACGACAAAACCGATGTTATAACTGAGGGCGCTAGTACTATTACCATCGCCACCTAAAAAAGGGTTGCTCTCCTACCTGTTTAACCCTTTGAGTGCGGGCGACGCTTTTAAGCGCATTCATACTGTTTTTCCACAACCAAAATTTGACAGAAATTTAACAAATATGCATGTATAAATCTTGAGTAAAGCCCCCATTGTGAAATTTAGCAGGTTTAATTTTTAAGTGAGGAGGTATTTTCCTTTCATTTGAAGTTGGCAATTGCGTGAGCAATGCCAACTTCAAATGAAAGGAAAATGTTAAGTAGTAATGGAGCACTTAAAGAGTTAAGAGTGAGAGATAAGTCACATAAACACGTGAACCCTCTGATCCCTACAAACGGGTCCTCAGCATTTTTAATCTGATAAACAGAAGTTATAATTATTTCCCACCCAGGAGACATGCCTGGGATCTGCAAATGACAAGGATAAATAATAACAGCAGTTTGACGAATCATTTATCTCACTTTATTTTCACTTTTAATGGAAGGAGTATTACATTTCGATAACCAATGGTAACAGAGTGCATTTATTTATTAGACGTGATCAATTACACTAATCATTTTACCGGCTAATAAGATCATTTCATCCACCGTTCCATGTTACAACTACAGATATGCAACATAAACTTAACAACACATTATTTACTTTGCAACAGTCAATTACAGTCTTTTTATATGATCGTTTTAACTCATGTTTTTTATGATATGGTTCAATAAATAACCAACAAGAGAATAAAAATACATCATTTTCACCAAGTATAATACTGAGCACTACATGTAATCACACGAAATCTATGTTATAATTTTGCAGTATTTTTGTGATCCAGTTTCACATTGACATCTTGTTTACATTTATTCCCAGTATGTATATTCACAGCTACTAGAATTTAAATAATCCGCCTATATTGCACTATAATCACATGATATAATATACAGTATATACTATAAATTCCAGTCCAGTATTTTTGTTCACTTTAGTGTCTCTCTCTAAAACAAGAGACACTAGATTTAAGTGAAATTGTTCTATATCCTAATAGGGTAGAAATCATGACTTCTTTGCAGAAAAGAAATCAGTTCGAAAAAATATTTCACAAATAAAAAAAACACCCTTTGCAGTTTGTACACCTTGCGGTATTCTAATCGAAATCGAAATTACACTCCTAGTAACATGTAATCTGGTAATAGGCCCAACGGGGCAGCCTAACTCACTTTGCAGCAGACCCAGTCACAGTGACCACTATTTCATTCTCACCTACCAAAAAACTCGGATACCATGGAATTGAGACAGATATATCAAGTGCCTATTAAAAACAGGCCATTTTCAGCTGACAAAATGTAGTGATCTATTTGAGAACTATACCATTTGAAATGGAGGTTTCTGTGTCAGAGCGTTGTGGTGTCATCAGGGTAAATAACAGTCACATTCTGCATTGTTGTCCATAAAGATCACAGAGGTAATTATTTTTCTCGTTGCAAACATTGCTCCCAGCCTCACCAACTTCTTGTCAAAGCTAAAATCATTGTTGGTACCAAAATATTTTTTTCATTTAATTATTAGTTTATATATATATTTTTTTTAATTTAAAGATGGCAATAGTTCCAACAATGACAGCTGTGAATGAATGAAAAATGTGAAGATGCAGAAAAGTTATCTAATTAAATTATTTTATTTCAAATAAAAGTGGATTGATCGGCTAATAAAAACATATTAAAAACTTTAAATCATGCTTAAAAATAAGTGCTTACAAGGTTAAAATGGGTGAAAATTTCATTCAAAATACAGTACTACCTTTGCGACATGGGAAAAGCAGACCTATTTTGCTTAGAGAAACATGACAATGAGGCTGTGAGATACAGTCAACAATACCTGGAGAGCGAAACCTGGCTGTACAGGTTCTCAATGAGGCTGTGACATACAGTCAACAATCTGCCTCAATAGCGAAATCGGGCTGTGGTTCTCAATGAGGCTGTGACACATCAAGTCAACAATCTGCCTCGCGAGCGAAATCTGGTTTTGGTTCTCATTGAAGCGAAATCTGGCTGTGGTTCTCAATGAGGCTGTGACATACAGTCAACAATCTGCCTCGAGAGCGAAATCGGGCTGTGGTTCTCAATTACAGAGAAGTTTTGAACAACCGCATCAAATAAATCGAAAAGGGTTACCATACTGCAGGCCTTTGTTTTTACACCAATTGCCAATTTAGGTAAACCCCTACAACGCGGGGAAGGACTTCAGACGTCAGAATCTGACGTCCTTATTAGTCAGATTCTGACGACTAAAGTTGATCCCCACATTGTAAAAGTAAAAATATTTCTGATGGCTGTAAGACCCATGACATAGGTATTCAAATGAGTCAGAAAAAGCTAACAAAGACATCTATGATTATTTGAAATCGAAAAAACCCTTTGATCTCCATGGTTTGTACAAAAATATTTCAGCGCTTCAAGGGTTAATGCTAATTAACCATTAAAGCGCTGAAATATTTTTGTATAAACCATGGGAATCAAAGAGTTATATTCAATTTGAAATCACCATAAAGTCTTAGTTAGATATTTCTGCATCATTTGAATACCTATGTTATGGATCTACAGCCATTATAAATTTTCAATTCTTTGAGCACGGGGATTAACTTTAGACATCAGAATCTGACGTCTACAGACATCATATCCTGATGTCTAAAGTCGATCCTGGAGCTGAAAGAGTTAAATAAGCAGTGTCAATTACATTAATATTCAGCCCATTGATTACACTCCCGGTCAAACCAGGGAGTGATATTTGCTGCATTCCAGCATTTTTAAAAAACAAAGACCTGTTACTAGACCTCTTGCAAAGCAAAAAAAAAATGGATTTCAAGATGTGTCTATAAAATGTCTGCTACAAAAAGCAGATGATAATTCATATATTGTTCAAACATTATTTGTACAGTCTGTTTACACTTGGTATAAATGCATGCGATAAAATTATTGTAAAACAAGAGTAAATATAAAGAACATTAGTTAGTAGTAAAGCATGATAAAAGTAACATGTTATTTATCCCTTTCATTCATTTATGAAATTGAATATAGTATTTGAAACCATATATATACAGCTCTAACAGAACAAGGGTTGAGGTTCATTATATAAACAGGCAACAAAAGAGAATCAGTTTGATAATTAGTCTTAGAACCAGACAGTAGTTCACAGTCTCCGTACTAACTCTCTCAGTGCGGGGAAGTCTTTATACGTCAGAATCTGACGTCTGTAGACGTCAGATTCTGAAGTATAAAGATACAGACGTCAGATTCAGATGTTTAAAGATGGTACCCACACTGCTAGGGCTGTATATATATATATTAGCCCTTATCTTGCTAGGGCCATATATGTAATCAACCCTTATCTCACTATTGCTGTATATATACATCAACCCTTGTCCTACTAGGGCTGTATACAGTAGAGCCTGCTATGAGCAGCCACCCTTGAAAAAGTGGCCTTTCAAGGCAGGTGGCTGCTCAAAGGAGGTTCATTTATATAAGAAATACCCATTTTGGGGAATGGCAAAGTGGCCTCCCATTGGGGCTTGGCTGTTCATAAGAGTGGCTGCTCATAGCAGGTTCTACTGTATATCCATTTTAAGGCAAGTTTAGAACTGAAAAAATACTACTGAAAGTGATAAATGCTAAATGGTCAGTTAACTCTTGAAGCAGTGAAATATTTTTATACCAACAATAGACCAATGGTTTTTTTCAAATAGCTTAGTCAGCTCGTTCCGCTTCATTCGAATACCTATGTTATGGGTCTACAGTCATTAAAAATATATTACTCTTTCAGTGTGAGGATTGATGTCAGATTCTGACGTCTAAAGTCGATCCTCAGCATTTTTCCATTCTTTATGAATGTCAGAATATAAATCTCAAAGATTAAACAATTCATATCTCTCATTTTTACATCCAATGTACGGGTTTGCATGTCAGCTATAAATTATCTTTTTCCTCTTTATTGAAAATGAGACATGACTTTGATCTGATGTGAGAGATTTTATCTAAATTAACAACTATCCATCCCGCCTGGATATTTTAACAAACAAATTGTAGATTTTTAAATTTTAACAACCAGTATCACATCTACCAGTACATCATGTACATTATTATCAGTCAATAACTTCACAACCATAACAAACATACTCAAATACCAACACACATTGATCCAATACTGTGTTAATGTTAGGCCAGCATTGTAGACGGTATGCCAACACATTACCAGCATTACATCAATGTCATGTTGGCTGGGTTAGTCAATGCCAATAACACAATTGGTTAACAATACATTAATGTATATATGTATATATAATACAATTAGGCAAATGGTCATCATATTGTATCACACTAGATTTATAGAAGTATCTTATAATACATCAGAATATAAAATAACTTAAATAAGGACTACAATAATTTACTATATAACACATAACAGTAAAATCCACTGTACACAACATGTTTATAAATAACATTTCAATTCAAGTTACGGGTCAGAGCTGCTGTACACATAATGTAGGTCAGAGCTGCTGTACACATAATATAGGTCAGAGCTGCTGTACACATAATGTAGATCAGAGCAGCTGCACACATGATGTAGGTCAGAGCTGCTGTACACATAATGTAGGTCAGAGCTGCTGCACACATAATGTAAGTCAGAGCTGCTGTACACATAATGTAGATCAGAGCTGCTGCACACATAATGTAGGTCAGAGCTGCTGCACACATAAGGTAATGTAGGTCAGGGCTGATGTACACATAATGTAGGTCAAAGCTGCTGCACACATAATGTAGGTCAGAGCTGCTGTACACATAATGTAGGTCAGAGCTGCTGTACACAAAATGTAGATCAGAGCTGTTCTACACATAATGTAGGTCAGAGCTGCTGTACACATAATATAGATCAGAGCTGCTGTACACATAATGTAGACCAGAGCAGCTGCACACATGATGTAGGTCAGAGCTGCTGTACACATAATGTAGGTCAGAGCTGCTGCACACATAATGTAGGTCAGAGCTGCTGTACACATAATGTAGATCAGAGCTGCTGCACACATAATGTAGGTCAGAGCTGCTGCACACATAAGGTAATGTAGGTCAGGGCTGATGTACACATAATGTAGGTCAGAGCTGCTGCACACATAATGTAGGTCAGAGCTGCTGTACACAAAATGTAGATCAGAGCTGCTGTGCACAAAATGTAGATCAGAGCTGTTCTACACATAATGTAGGTCAGAGCTGTTCTACACATAATGTAGGTCAGAGCCGCTGTACACATGTAAATCAGAGCTGCTGTACACATGTAGGTCAGAGCTGTTCTACACATAATGTAGGTCAGAGCTGCTGTACACATAATGTAGGTCAGATCTGCTATACACATAAGGAAGGTCAGACCTGCTGTACACATAATGTAGGTCAGAGCTGTTCTACACATAATGTTAAAATAACTACAATAATTAACAGACACTGACTGTGCCTAAATAGCAGTGCACAGTTTGGGACAAAATTTGGAAAAAATCCCACCCAACTACGAGTCCTAGTACTTAACCCTTGTCCTGCTGGACCCGGATATATACGTTTTCAAGAAAGTTTCAACCCAAATAAAAAGCCACTGAAATTGATAAAATATCCAGTGGTAGATGCTCAGTTAATCAAATAGTTCAATTTGAAAGATGTTTATTTTTCATAAATAGAAATATTTTTCGTCATTTGAAGCTGGAAATTGCGTTAGCAATTCCAGCTTTAGATGAATGAAAAATAATTTGAAACAATTCAGCAGGACAAGTGTTAAGATCCATTAACCTTTACAACGCTAAAATATTTTTTATATAAATAGATATTTCTTCAATTTGGAATCATGATAAATGTCTTAGTTAGCTCTTTCCACTTCATTTTATTACCTGTGTTATGGGTCTACGACCTTTATAAATCTTTCAGTGCGGGCATGTTCTTTAGATGTCAGAATCTGACCTCTGTATATGTCAGATTCTGATGGTCGCCATGCTGAAAGGGTTAATTTTTGCTGCATTACTGTCAGAAAAAATTAACTCTCACAGCGCACAGATGAAGCGGGAAGAGCTAACCAAGTCAGTTATGATGATTTCAAATTGAAAATAATTCATTAGCCCCTATGGTTTATATACAAATATTTAAGCATTGTAATGGTTGATGGATCTTCAAGTTGGTTGAGGCAGGACTCTCTCATTTTTAATTTAACATATGTTAAAATAAGTACATTATTTAACAAACATCAATAGTCATCACTGTGAAACAACGGGTTTTAAATCTGCCGCCCTTCAGTAAAAAGTATCGCTTTTTTGAGAAAATTTTTTGAGACAATTTTGTCATTGCCGCTTTATGAAGTGGAACAATAACTCGCCACTAAAGTGCTTATTTTGCATTTTCATAGAATGAACTTATTTAGTTTCACAAGCTTTTGATACTTTCATTGTTAAGGTCAAGCATAAATGCCCCTGTTATTTTTTCTTAAAATAAAGGCTTTGAACAACAAGAATATAAAGTGGTCCGCATACACTTTAATCCTTTAAGCGCTAAGCTCATGTCCAACTTTTTCATTATTAATTTAAAATACTCAATTTAAAGTGAAATGTTTCATTAAACTAACATTCGAAAATAGATGGCCTCCATTTTGACAAATTTTAATCATTTTCACTCAGTTGAAGTTGTGGATCACGTCAGTGAGACACAATTTCAAGTGAGTGAAAATCTCAGCTGAAAAAAATTAGCGTTTAAAGGGTTAATCTGCATGGATCAATACAATAAGATATCTGACCCGCCATGCTAAAAGGTACCTCCCCGCGGCTTTCAAATAATTATTTGACGTCATTTAAATTTAATGATTACATAACTAGTTTTTAAATATTAAAAATATCATAAAACAAAAAGTTATGACTATTTTTCAAACATTCAATTATCGAAACAAAAAGGACACGGCTATCATATCAACTATGAAAATACATTTTGAAAATTTTGACTTCACTACCTTTTTCGCGTGACGGGTCACATATGTTGCTCAATTAATGCTTCAATAGATTCCACCTGGGTTTTTTAACCCTTTACTCACTAAGTTAGTTGATTACGATTTCCACCCACTTGCAGTTGTGGGAGGCGGTAGCGAGACACAACTTTAAGTGAAAATTACTACTATTTGTTAAATTTGAGACAAACACACATTTTGTTCCCAATAGCGATGATTTGACAGGCTGATAAGTAGATTTTAAAAGATTATAGTTAAAGGGGTTAATAAGCGTCTCGCTATAAGCATGATAAGCGTCTGGCTATAATCCACAGTATTTATATGACAAAGCCTGCAGTGCAAACAACCCTTCAGCCGGGAATAAACTTTTGACCTCAAATTCTGATGTAAAAAATTGATCCTCATGCTGAAAGGGTTATTGTCAATGTGACGACACAGTGCTTTCAATAGTTTATTCTTGGGTTCACGTGAAGCGGCAATGAATGAATGTGGAAGGACGCATGAACATCACAAGCTGAAATTAGTGTACATATAATATTTTCACTTCACTGTGATATTAATCATATTGAAGCCATAGCATTGGTAATGCATAGATATGTACTTTCAAGCGTGCATTTACTACATAACAGTCTATTAACGGTATGAAATCATCGAGAACAGAAATATTCGCTGTGTTGCTGAAGGCTAATAGATGTTAAGACGTTTTCCGAAAAACCACATTTCTAAAAAACGCCCTTATTCCATGTCTCTGATTTTTCTTGAGTCTTTTTTGTTTCGCCGCTAAGGCTTCCTTTTCTCTACGTCGAATTTCCCGTATAATACCGTGAAAAGCATCGTCTACATACTGTCGTAGTGCTGCAGACGTCTCAAAGAAGGGAGAGTCCCATTGACTCGCCAACGATCTGCCTTCTTCCTCTGTCACCTAAAACAAACAACTTGACTTAAAACAGACATTCATAAACACAGGGGTCCAACTCTTTCTACAAATTTCAACAATTATCAAGGACTTTCAGAACATTTTTCAAGTGCCAATTCCAAATCAACATAAATAAATATTTTTAATACCAAATGATGTTGGGAAACAGTTTTCACGAAATATTCGCTGTGAGACTACAAAAAAAAAATATTCTAGCTTATAATTCATACAACTAAATTACCGGGGTATGTAAAGAACTACAGTGCATGGTATTAGTTGTCGTATGTGTGATGATTTTCAAGCCTTTATTGTTCATCCCATTTTCAAGCACTTTCAAGGCATTGAATATTTTTTGTGAAATTCAATCATTTCCAAGTCTTTCACAAATAAAGATGATCGGTTTTAAATATCATTAATTAATTATTGTTGAAAAATAAAATATTGTATATGACACTGATTTACTTTTTCCAAAAAGTATCCTATGCAGCCTGGATTATATTACATGTAACATGCTCAACTTTTATGTTAGGTGCCCATATTTTAAGCAGAATGGTTTCAGTGTACATATTGGCATAGACTGGCATAGATACTTTGTTGTGTTCATTTCACATTTTATTATGTGTACTTTACTTACGAAATTTATATTTTTCGCCAAATACATGAGACTAACAACTTGACCTGACCTATACTTTTATGGTTATAAGGTAATATGTTACCATATATAGGATTATATCAATTAAAATGAGTTCATTCATTGACATGAAATAACTTTCGTACAAATAACTGGTTCTCCAGCAAATGGTTCCATCTAATTGATTATCCAACTGAAGTAATAAATCTGATATACCTATAAATGATTGCATGTCCCAGAATATTAATTTAATCTTCCTTTTATTTTCTTCCTACACTTACTCCTGAGTGTATCTACAAACTTATGTTAATACTGGTGGTGAATATTAGTACAATTCCTACTAATGCTTGACTCTTCAGATTTTGTGAGACAGATGTCCCCACGGTCTACTAGATCTTTGGTGTTATAAACTACCGGTACTTCCTACTCTCTAGAATGGTTGTTGTCTTATGATTCTAATACAGTATTTTTCATTTATTATATCCTTTTTCCATCTTTCCAACTCTACTTCCTAATTTTCAGCTACATTCCCAGTTTCCTAAAATTGGTTATGGTTGTATAGTGCTTAAATATAGTTCTATTATCTGAAGTATGCTATTCTGATTTGATTTTGTTCAAATTGTTTTTAGTACGTCACGTATTACAATCAATTTATCATTGAATTGCACTGGTCTTCATATGCCTATGTCATATAATAGGCCATCAATGCATAAAATGCTATTAAACTATTCTGTTTGGCGTTTACGATTCAAATTTGATTTTGTTCAAATAGTTTCTAGTGCCCTATGTATAACAATCATCTTATCATTGAATTGCACAGGTCTACAAATGGCATTGTCACATAGTAGGCCATCAATGCATAAAATGCTGTGAAGCTACAATTTTACTACTACCGATTGGTATAGAATACTATTATATTTTGTTCCTCCATTTAAATTGATAGATCTGTATGTCAGATTACTACATATAAAACACACCCATCAATAATGTAACCTAGTAATGGTATATATAGACATATGACTGAAAATTATAATCTAATTTCAATTGGTTTTGGTATCACATGACTTAATGAAGTGCCCGGATTAGGCTTTTCTGTAGTTTAAGAATGTTATAGTTCATTTACCGACGGACCGTTCGATCAGGGTAGTTTAAGCTACCAATGGTAATTCATCGACAATTAGGTCATGTAGTTGGAAGTGGTATTCGTACACTGGAATCATTTTGATTCACATTCAAAACAACAGATTAACGATGATCATTGATTGGCTATACAAATTCCACATTGATCATCTTTTACATAATTACAACCAATTCCCATCACTATCATGTAGTGTTACCCTTATCCTGCTGGTCACAACTATTGTCGATTTAATTTGTTTTATTTGTTGACCAAATCACTGATATTGGCAACGAAGTGTGTGTTTAAGCATCAAGATTAGCAAACGTTTGATCTCAAATTAAACAAATATGCCTAATTTTCACCTACTTGAAGTTGTGGGTCGCAGTAGCGAGATACACCTTCAAGTGGGTGAAAATTGAAATAAATTAACTTAGCAGGGTTAATAAACAGCCAATAAACAGCCGTCTTTTCATCTAGGTGTGGAGGATTACACTCAGGAATAATTCACTGACCTTTCTTGTGCCTTCCAGATCACATTTATTTCCGACCAGTACCACGGGGATGTCAAACCCATTACGAACCTTATCAATAAGGTTTTTATATTGTGCGGCTTCGTCAAAGCTTCTCTTGTCGGTCACTGAGTAACATATTATAAAGCCTTCCCCGGTCCTCATGTACTGTTCTCTCATTGCTGTGAATTCAGCCTGTCAAAAAAAAAAGGGTAAGTTCAATAATCTATATTCTGTTATCCCTTAAAGTGATAATCAGGTTTATAGCAGGTATGCAAGGTTCCCGCAAGGGAATGTTTATGTTTGGGGTGGAGGGGGGTCCAAAAGGGGTGGGGGTCTGTGGTTCCTCACCCAGGAGAAAAAAATGTAGTTTTAAATTTTAGTGCTTAAAATGGCATATTTTAATCGAAATGACAGCAAAATATGAAATATCTTTTTATTTTCTTTGCCAACAAGGGGGGATTACCCCAGCCCCTTGTGGTGCTGAGTGGGGGGGGGGGGGGGCAGACACTCAACCCAGACCCCCTCTCTAACAAAAACCCTGGTTATTGGAATTTTGTATTTGTCCTTTGTATTTGTTCTTTGTAAAATTTGAAGATGAAATAAGCATTAAAATGAAAATTTAATAAACTAGCATATTATAATATTCTCAAGTTGTACATAAAACTCCATTCATCATTTATCAACTTGAAGCTGTAGATCATGGAAAAACAAACAATTTAACGACATAAATCATTAAGATTCATTTTGAAGGTGAACAATATATTTTTTAATTTATGATTTTAAATTGTTACTTCTAAATATGCATACCTATCTCCAATGGTATATATAAACTTTAGTGGATGAATATAACAACTTGTTACAGGGTAAAAGTATATACACTTTCGCAAGTAGAAAGAGAACTAACAATCTTGCTGATTTATAACATAGAGCCAATAAAAAATATTTAAAATGTCTAGACATAGGCTTTCAGTATAAATGGGCTTTACTAGATACTATAAATTAATGTTCAAAATTATTTTCTTATTTGCTTTTGTTGCTTCTATTTTAAATTCATTTGAAGCTCGAATTGCACAATTTCCAGCTTCAAATGACAAATAATATTTATCTTCACCTGGCCAGCTGTATCAAGAATGTCCATCTTAGCGGGTTCACCATCAATTCTTGCTTGCTTCTGATATGCATCCTCTACAAGCATGATAAATAATATTAACCCTTAAAACACTGATGTCGACCATAGTAGACATTCTGTGTTTTTGCTAACACCCGTATAACCAGCTGTTAAAAATTAAATATGCTTCCACTCTTGAAACACTGATATTGGGACTTAAATTTCACAAATAACACAAATTTTTAGTCACTTAAAGTTGTGGATTGCGGTAATAACAAATTCGTTGTGTAGTTTTTTAATTTAAAAAAAAATTCATAAAAGAAATATCTCTATTTAAGTGTTCATATTTTGTATATCTTTTTGTAAATGATCTTTATAATTGAAAAAGTGACAAATTCTAAGGGAGAATCCTCAGAAGATTAAATATAAAAAGTTAACACAAAAACAAGTTATGTCTGAGCTTTGGTAAACAATCTTTTAATAAATGAAATTGTTGTCAAACTCTGAGACAACAAAAGGTAGAGAAGTCAGAAAAAGAAGGTGGCAGATACAACTTTTCTTATATGATGGGTGTTACCTTCGTTTTAGTACATATCATAGTTTTTTCTGCACCTTATTGTGTCAGAAATTTGACATAATGGTTTTTTTTGTTATTGCCGCTAAGCCATGTTATTTTGGCATCATGTAATCGTAATTAAAACAAGAAAATGAAATAAATAAATAGAAAGAAATATGTAGGAAAATCCATAGTGTCAGTGTGCTTGTAATGCCTGTCAATCTTATTTGCATAATTTTAAAATGTATATCACATGGACAGTGTAAGCATTTTCATGATTTTCCAAGCCATCAAGAGTCAAGACCTCAAAATCTTGACTGATATTATACACAGCATTTTTTTACAGATGGGGATATATGGGAACAAAGTTAAAATAGCACATGAAGAGTGAAGATACTTGCCAATAGTTGGGTCATGATAGTCTAGGAATGTGTGACTCACAAACTGCATCGTCAGAGCTGAAAAAAGACATTTCACAAAAGTTATTAATATTGCATAATTCAACATTATTCTACATTTATATTGTTCTGTCAGGATATCTTTTTTCAAATTGAAAAACAACCCTTTGGTCTCCATGGTTTATATAAAAATATGTCAGGGCTGTGAGGGTTAAAGGGTTAATTTGGTTTGTAAATTAAAGCACTATCTCTAAACACTGTATCAGATTTATGCACCACATAACTTATTTTCACCACCATTAATCACGACTATTCCTTTTTAACCCTTTCAGGCCTGAGTTTACCATAGTCATCTTCATCCACTACAAGCCGCGAATTGCTGTCGCAATTCTCGACTTGTAGTGGATGGAGATGACTTAAGGTGGGTGAAAAATTAGTGAAAAAACCATGTATTAGTAAACCAGTTTCATGGAAATTTTCGTTCTAAAACCCCTAGTTGTAGGAAATTTAGTATGTTTTCAGGGATGTAAAATGATGCTTTAATGCATCGTGAGGACTTAAAGGGTTAATTTGTCTGATAAATCACTATTTTTGGGAAAGAACACAGTAAAAATGCATCACACTTAATCTGGTAATAATACATATTAACCCTTTAAACCCTCACGATGCATTAAAGCATCATTTTACATTCCTGAAAACAGACATAATTTTCCTACAACCAAGGGTTTTAGAATGAAAATTTGCATGAAAGTGGTTTACCAATACATGGCAATGTTCATGAATTTTTCACCCACTTCTAATCCTCTTCATCCACTACAAGTCGAGAATTGCGACAGCGATTCGCGGCTTGTAGTGGATGAAGATGACAATGGTAAACTCAGGCTTGAAAGGGTTAACAACCATTATAGTCTTGATTAGTGGTGAATTTGGTGGATGACATACCAGATTTACCGACGCCACCATCGCCCAAAACCACAATTTTGTAAGTGCGCAGTCCGGGAGAAGCGGCTTTACTTCTTGACGCCATCACTCTCTTCAAAAAGGGAAGTTAACACGATGACTGATTCCACTTCTTCTCCACACTCTCAGAAAATCTACCAAACAGAGGATACATGTATCATGGTCAACTACAAATCATTTTCTATACTACATACTTCCATTTTATCATCATGATTACAATGTAAAGTCATTTAATTTATATTATTGACAGTGTAATGTAGATTGGGCCTGATAAGCTAATTGCAACATAAGGTGCAAACAAAACAAAAAAAAGATAGAAGAAAGGATAAATCAATCTAAGATTATATGCACCAACACACTGTAACAAAACTAAACAGTAGCGCATGTTTTCTATTGATTTCTCTGTTAATTATCAAGCATGAAATTCATGACATTTGGTAAAAATCATATTTTAACAGGATCCCAATATCACTGGCAATTTCTTAAAATTATATGCAGTATTTTAAAAGTTAGACCATTTGACAAGTAGTAAATTGAAATTATGACGTCCATCTATAAGCCCATTAAACTAATCCTGGAATTTTATTACTAGGGGTGTAACGATACAGTATCATGGCAATACAATACATATCACGATAAATGAATAGCGATAGGATTCGTATCAAGATACGCGCAAAATTGTTTCTCAAGCAAGTTTTATATGATGATAATTCTTGTATTCTAGCAAATTGATAAATCCAATCAGTAGATCAAATAGCTGAAAATTCCAAGATTAAAAGAGAGCTGTATTTATTTACATTAAGTGAATTTTGCTGATAGATGGAACAGGATCAAAACTACTGGTGTCAGGAATGGACACAAAAATAGTCTGTCAAATCATAATGTTTCATTAATACCCAGTAGTCAACTAGCATAATTTGGGGATATTTATTTTGGAAATAAAATTGTGTGTGATAAAAAAATATACTAGCAAGACATTGTTTCAATTGCAAAGGAAAGAACAGTTTGATACATAGAGTGAATGGCTGTTGACAGTCAGACATTGGAAATCTTCATTATTATGTAGATGCAACACATGCTTTGATTAGTTAGTGGTGAAGCCTCCAACCAATCATCGTTGCCGTGAGATATCGGCCATTTTGAATCACCGCCAGGCGGCATCATAGCAAACAGAACATTTGATCTGATGTTAAACTAATATGTTGCGTCAGTATCGCGGACAGTGTTGATTTGCCCTATTCCAGTCCCCGACACCATGTGACGCTTTCAGGTGGCTCCTCAGCCAGACAACAACTCTGCTAATGGCATTGCTGTTGTAACGAACTGAACTGTTCCGGCCAACATCACTGACATTGGTCTAACTATTGCTGAGGTATGAGAGATTGATATTTATTGAAGACCTGCTTCCAGGGCTAGTTATTCCAAACAAATTTATTGCAAATGCTATCAAAATAAGGGGTGGGGTGACGCTATGATACTTCGCGGAAAACCCTGCGTTTTCCTTAGCGCAGAATTGTGAGTTAACAAATCAACTACTTCTTCTAAAAAAAATGTTCACAGATTATAATTCAGCATCTTTTACTAGACAACCGGAATTTTATCTTCAACCATGATACTCACGATACTAGCCTTTGAGAATCGATATGTGTATCGTCAGTCAAAACATTGTGATACATCGATATTTATTACATGTCAAATGGTCTAGCTTTTGAAATATTCCATATAATTTTGCGAAATTTTATGTTAGGACATATGACTTGGAAATGGCCTGAACAAAATTTTAAGGAAATCGGTTCAGAATTGATGTACATGATGTAGAAATCGACGAAAAACATGCACTACAGATTTACCAAAAAATTGTGACCTAAGGTATAACTGTGCAACTGTAGCGACCTGTGGACCTGGAAGGTCTCAGTAGTAGCTCGGCTTACTACTGAGACCTTCCAGGTCCACAGGAGACCTTCCAGGTTTACTGTAGCGGTAGCAGTGTAAGTGGCCCGTGTAAGTTTGGGAAGCTCTAGGCTAGACCTAGAATCTGTTCGACGGTGGAGTCTGGACCAAAGTGAAAGTGTGCTTTTCGGGTATTGCTTAGTAAATTCTCAAGCGTATTTTAAGAAATTTTGCAACCATCATTATCTAAACATTTAGAACATCTCTGAAAATTTCGCTAAATCACCTTGAGTATTTCAAAAGATAGACAGACCATTTGACATGTAACACAATTTTGAGAAAAAACCCTGAATTGGGTTATTGGGTTAATTATAGACGGTAAGGCCAGACTTTTTTATTATATGTTTTATGGGCAGAAATTGCCAGGATGCAATGTTGGGATTTGGAATAAAAAAAATTTAAATTAGGATATATCTTAAAAATGGCTTTATAGGCCACCGATAGTTGTGTGTGTCGGTTGTCAGGACCGCAAAACATGGTAAAATCACAGAGTTTTGAAAAGATTTTAAAATATGTGGAATAATAATGGTCTAACTTTTGAAATACTGACATTGAAATACTGACACAAATTTCATGAAATTTTCTGGGTAGGTGCCGGAACATAATTGAAAGCAGTGCTTGCCAAATTTCATGTAAATTGATCAAGAATGGAGTGAGAAATCGGCGAAAAACGCTGGTGGAAGTTGAATGCAACTATACTGCTCTGCAAAGACAAAAGGCAGTATCTGCTTACTTGTGAGTAAACATGAAATTTGGCAAGCACTCTTTGCAACTATATTCCGGCGCCTACCCAGAAAATTTCTTGAAATTTGAGTCAGTATTTTAAAAGTAAGACCATTTGACATGTAACGTTGGTAGAATTTCGAGATAAAAGCTGAATGTAATTAATTGGTTTATAGAGGAGCATCATAATTTAAAATTACTACATGTCAAATGGTCTAACTTTTAATCTACATAATCTTTTTTCTTGAAATTTTCAGGGAAGTTGCCGTAAGACTAAAAAATAATGCTCGCCAAATTTCATGACAATCGGATTAAAATTGTGTGAGTAATTAGTGAAAAGCATGCAACGCAAAAGTGACAAATTTAAAGTGACTTTTACAGTTTTATAACGTTAGTCTGTCCAAAGTTGGAGATGGTCCAAAAATAAAGTTAGCTTTTCGGTATCCAGTCAGTCAATTCTCAAGCGAATTTCTTGAAATTTTGCAAACCCTATTTTCGAGTCATTTGGCATCTATCCTGAAAATTTCATAAAAAAATATTGTAATTTGTATAGTTCAAATGCTAGAATATTTGACATGTAGATTGTAGTAAATGTCAATCTATGACGCTCCTCTATAGGCCTAACATGTAACAAACCCATTAACTTTCATTACGGTTTATTCTCAGAATTGCTGCTTACTTGTAAAGTAAAGAGATATTGCCTTTTGACTTTGCACGGCAGTATACTATGATATAGGTAGATTCAATAAATTTTAAAATTGTCCAATAAAATTATGCTGAGCCTTTTTTCATCACCCTGGTAAATGCCGACATGCTAGAATAAATATTTGTCCACATTCCACAGTTTTCACTGAGCAAGAAAAATGCTGTGCCAGATCAAAATCTCAGCTAATGATAAAAACATCCTAAAGCTGTGACCCTAATTTTGCAAATTCCGGCAGGGATACAGAAGCCAAAACATCACCCAGACACTTGAACTATTTGAAGCAGCTGAATAAAACTACTGAGATGTGCTATCCGTATATATCAGGTTTTAAGATACATCAGGGCACCGAATGAGTGCCCTGCAATACTGTAACAGAGCAAATTTTATACATCACATACCAATCATAAATTTGGGCATAGCCTCCGGCCTCAATTTTTTTTTTTTTTTTCAGGTCCACGAGGGGGTCATGGAAGAAGACAATTTTTGATGGATTATCATCCTTATAGCCATGAAACTTCCATTTTTACCCTCGGTGCGCCCCATGAGGAAGTGCAGGGTAGGCAAACAAAAACTTCACCCAGGTTTTACCATGGGCAAACTAGTGCAGCCTTCCCCAGGCATCTCAATTCTTCGAGATGCCCACATTGTTCTGTCCAAACGGTCTTAATGATGTCCTCCAGAACTCCCTCATATATGACATAGGGCAGTGGACATAGTTTACTTTCATTTTTTGCATTATTTTACAAAAATTTCTAAATGGCAGCTGCGTAAAATTAAAATTATCAGAAGGGATCACAGCATGCCTGTTCCACTTACCTCTTCAAGCACTTGTTGCAACAATTATATACCCGCCGTCAGATTAACTTGTATCGCATGTTTTTCGCCCATTTCTCAGTCAATTTTCAACCGATTTTGATGAAATTTTGCAAGGACTATTTTCGAGTCACGCGGCGATTACTGTGAAATTTTCCTCTAAAAATTTGACATGTAGTAAATTAAAAATTATGTCGCCCTCTATAAACCCATTAAACTGGTTAAATTAAAGTTTGTTTTTAGCCCTGAATTGCATAACATGCCAGATGGTCTAACTTTTTAGCTATACAATATTTTCCGATGAAAATTTCAGGGTAGTCGCCGAGTGACTCGCAAATAGTCCATACAAAATTTCATGAAAATCGGTTGAGAATTGACTTTGACTTTGAGTAAATACTCCAGCAGCCCTCCATTGTGGAGTATCAGGCTGGAGGGGATTGACTGAGAAATCAGCGAAAAAACCTGCGATACAAGTTAATCTGACGGCGGGTATAGACTTAAAGGCGAGAGCTGGCACCATTTTTCATAATTGCGAGAAATCTAAAGATGGGAACCCCCGGAAAAGGTGATAAAAGTGCCATTCAAAGGCGAAGCAAATTACTTTTTAAATTCTACAATGTCAATGATGGCTTCATTTCTACCACTACCACTGTACCAGTAATAGTGAGCAAGAAGAACAAACAAACAGAGAAAAATATGTCTTTTATTGCAGTGTAGTCTATCACAAATTCACATAGATCCTGAAAAAAAACGAAAAAACCCATCATAATGACTGTTTGAATATACCTAGATCTATATTAGACTAATAGTAATACTATAGTATAGATAATCTACTCTTAATTTTTTTTCACTCAACATTTTCAATGATTTTGGTTGTAAAAAATATATATTTTCAGGCCAAATGCGGAACAGCATCACTAGCACTGAAAAAAATGTTGACGTTTATATAATAAACACATCTAGATCTAATTGTTAAACATTTGTATTTTACCATTTTGTCGTCAAACAAGCAAGAAAATAACAAAATAAAGAAGCTTAAAAATTTGACAGAAGCCAAGTAGGATGTAAACAAGTCATTTTTTACTCGTTTGTAAGAGCGTCAGCTATTGGCCATATATCGGTGTTTCTTTTTAAAACACGGTCGTCCATTGGCTCATTTTGTCCTTGACCTTCAGTAAAGCATTTAATTTAATCGGCCTTCTTCGATGACGGCCCAGAATCTTGTCCTTGTCAGATGCAGACCAGCCCAAGTTTCACCCCTACAGCAAACACGGGACATTGCCCATGTTTCGGTTCAATGTCGGGCCAGCGTTGCAGACGATGGGCCAACATTGAGCCAATACTAGGTCAATGTCCCGTGTTTGCTGGGATATAGACTATGCCATGGACCCTTTGTTCTCCATGCTTTATAAACACGACATGGACCATTTATTATTTATCTATTATTCATTATTTTAAGACGGATTGCTCTGTCCTGGGATCACTGCTATTTACGGGCGGAGGGCCTCCGAAGGCCCCACTCAAATTAAGCCATATGAGACATTTTTTGTTAGGAACACCCCCCCCCCCCCCCCCCTAGGCCTATGATACGTGCTCTGGATCTGCCAATGATACAACGCATTGAGTCTACGGCCGTATTGTATTAATACCATCTGCATCATTTTGTATGCTGTAGACACGTAGGCCTACCGAGATTTACATTTCTCTCCGAGATGTCAGACCCTGAGATGTCATTATCGTTGGTTTAGCCCATTCTGACCTCAGAGATAGCGGGGTTGACCTGAGCGACATCTATGTGTCGAGATTGGGTTTAGCCCCTACGTGCTTGCGTGACGTTCTTCAAGTGCTTCCAAGACCCGTTCCTATCTCCACGTTTCTGTAATGTCACGTACGTACATCTGTTAAAAGTCGCTATACATTGGCTCCCTAGCTGTTCAATTCAGAATAAAATACAAACTATGCACTCTCAATTATGAAGTATAATTCATGTGAATAGGTGTCATAACAACCAGTTTATCTCCATAATTTAATTTGCTGAAAACCTTGAAAAGAAGCTGTAGGCCTGAACTATGATCAACTGATCAACTGGTTGTTCCGAGACTGAATTCTACATGTTTTAGAATAGATGGCAACACCGGCGTAATGAATTGGTATACAGTACAAAAGTATGAAATAATGTGACGTACTTTGTTATTCTGTCAAAATCGGTAGGAAATATATCTTTTAGCGACATAATGCATTGTATAAACAGTGACTCGACTAATTACTTGCTTCCTATTTTTTAGGGTTTTAAGGTCCAACACAGTTGTATTGGACTCATTAAACTAGACTATATGAATGCAAATTTAATAAAATTTGGATTATTTAGTACGGGACAGGAGGCATGCAGGCAAATGCAAAAAAATATACAGGACCCTGACAAACAGACCCCATTTGCTGTTTATTTTTCACCATCTTAAGATAGACTTTGTGAGCCTTTTTAAAGGGCACTTAGAAATGTAGGGCCTTCGTCTGTTTGACAATTATGTACGTAGGCCTATAACTTTGAGCCGTCACTACAGGTAATTCAACTAACATAATATCACTGCTCAACAAAACTCACTCCACATGTTGACCTAATTCTGGTTTAATGCTGGGAGAACATCTGCCACGCCAGCCAAGATCCCAGACAGTTAAATCATGTCAAATACATCACTAAAGTTGGTGATAATACTATAGGCCTACTGGTTCAATGTTAGACCACTATCTGCGATGTTGACAAAACATTGAATCAACATGATTGTGTTCAATGTATCGTGTTTTGCCATCAACATGGGCTGAGCTGCGTGACTTATTGGTCAGCTAAGACTGTGTTATAAATAACGATATGAAATAAGAACAGCAGGGTGTATATATATAGTAACCTAATGAAAGATTTTGGTGTGCTGTTGGGCCTGCGCCGGGGTCAGTGTCGTTGACGGTAGACCATGGTTAATTTACCGTGACATGCTGGCTATTTTTATCTGAAAAAACAAACAAATATATTCATAAATTAAATAGATTTAGTTCATAATCAACACTGAGCTAGGTATGTGTATTACATAATCACAACTGGTAAGCAGCAGGGTTGGTATACTGCCGTGCAAAGCAAAAAAGCAGCTCCGCCTTTTGGCTTTGCAGAGCAGTAGGCCTATACATCCGAGGCTCACCCCGCCCCAGACTCGGCCTTCACCCACAACTTCAAGTGGGTGAAAATTTAAATTATTTAAATTGGAGCTTTAACATCAAATCACGCAACGTTTTTTGGAATGGATATGTGAGAAAGAAATACATGTTTTGTGTTAAGTTCGATTTGCCTTGTAGGCCTACACTGTATCAGTCACATCAGATAAGTGGATCTTGTTTCCCGGACAGTAAGGGGCAACCATCCCACTCTCCCTCTTGTTATTTTTCAGGGGTTAAAATTATATTCAGTATCAGCACAATCTGTATATTTAGTCGCGGCACAAACTGTACATTTAGACTCAGCACAAGCTGTAGGCCTACATTGAGTCTCAGCAAAAACTGTACATTGAGTCTCAGCACAAGCTGCACATTCAGTCACAGCACAAACTGTACATTCAGTCACAGCACAAACTGTACATCAAGTCTCAGCACAAACTGTACATACAGTCACAGCACAAACTGTACATTCAGTCTCGGCACAAACTGTACATTGAGTCTCAGCACAAACTGTACATTCAGTCTCAGCACAAAACTACATTAAGCCTCAGCACAAACTGTACATTCAGTCGCAGCACAAACTGTCCATTCAGTCTCACCACAAACTATACATTCAGTCTAGCACAAACTGTACATTCAGTCTCACCACAAACTGTACATTCAGTTGCAGCACAAACTGTACATTCAGTCTCAGCACAAACTGTACATTCAGTCTCAGCACAAACTGTACATTCAGTTACAGCACAAACAGTACATTCAGTCTCAGCACAAACAGTACATTCAGTCACAGCACAAACAGTACATTCAGTCTCAGCACAAACTGTACATTCAGTCTCAGCACAAACTGAACATTCAGTCACAGCACAAACAGTACATTCAGTCTAAGCACAAACTGTACATTCAGTCTCAGCGCAAACTGTACATTCAGTCTCAGCACAAACTGTACATTCAGTCTCAGCACAAACTGAACATTCAGTCACAGCACAATCAGTCTTAGCACAAACTGTACATTCAGTCGCAGCACAAACTGTACATTCAGTCTTGCCACAAACTGTGCATTCAGTCACAGCACAAACTGTATATTAAGTCTCAGCACAAACTGTATATTCAGTCACAGCACAAACTGTATATTTAGTCTAAGCACAAGCTGTATATTTAGTCTCAGCACAAACTGTATATTTAGTCTCAGCACAAACTGTATATTTAGTCTCAGCACAAACTGTATATTTAGTCTCAGCACAATCTGTATATTTAGTCTCAGCACAAACTGTATATTTAGTCTAAGCACAAGCTGTATATTTAGTCTCAGCACAAACTGTATATTTAGTCTCAGCACAATCTGTATATTTAGTCTCAGCACAAACTGTATATTTAGTCTAAGCACAAGCTGTATATTTAGTCTCAGCACAAACTGTACATTCAGTCTCAGCACAATCTGTATATTTAGTCTCAGCACAAACTGTATATTTAGTCTAAGCACAAGCTGTATATTTAGTCTCAGCACAAACTGTATATTTAGTCTCAGCACAAACTGTATATTTAGTCTCAGCACAAACTGTATATTTAGTCTCAGCACAATCTGTATATTTAGTCTCAGCACAAACTGTATATTTAGTCTCAACACAAACTGTATATTTAGTCTCAGCACAAACTGTATATTTAGTCTCAGCACAATCTGTATATTTAGTCTCAGCACAATCTGTATATGGAGTCACAGCACGAACTGTACATTTAGTCTCAGCACAAGCTGTACATTCAGTCTCAGCACAAACTGTATACTTAGTCTCAGCACAAACTGTATATTTAGTCTCAGCACAAACTGTATATTTAGTCTCAGCACAAACTGTATATTTAGTCTCAGCACAAACTGTATATGGAGTCTCAACACAAACTGTATATTTAGTCTCAACACAATCTGTATATTTAGTCTCAGCACAATCTGTATAATTAGTCTCAGCACAATCTGTATAATTAGTCTCAGCACAAACTGTATATTTAGTCTCAGCACAAACTGTATATGGAGTCTCAACACGATCTGTATATTTAGTCTCAGCACAATCTGTATATGGAGTCACAGCACAAACTGTACATTTAGTCACAGCACAAACTGTACATTCAGTCTCAGCACAAACTGTATATTTAGTCACAGCACAAACTGTATATTTAGTCTCAGCACAAACTGTATATTTAGTCTCAGCACAAGCTGTATATTTAGTGTCAGCACAAACTGTATATTTAGTCTCAGCACAAGCTGTATATTTAGTCTCAGCACAAACTGTATATTTAGTTTCAGCACAAACTGTATATGGAGTCTCAGCACAATCTGTATATTTAGTCTCAGCACAATCTTTATAATTAGTCTCAGCACAATCTGTATGTTTAGTCACAGCACAAACTGTACATTCAGTCTCAGCACAATCTGTATATTTAGTCTCAGCACAAACTGTATATTTAGTCTAAGCACAAGCTGTATATTTAGTCTCAGCACAAACTGTATATTTAGTCTCAGCACAAACTGTACATTGAGTCTCAGCACAAACTTTACATTCAATCTCAACAAAAACCTCTTATATTCAGTCTCGGCAAAAGCTGTATTTTCAGTCTCAGAATTAACTCTATATTCAGTCTCAGCATGAAATTAATAAAACAATAAACAACTTGAAATTTAAGTTCTGGTCAAATATATTTCAATTATATATCTAATGTACACGTATAACAGAATATCAAATTTTACATTAGTTGGTCAAAACATAGAGTATAAATATTGCAATTTTATTGACTACCGGTATATAAAGAGTATAAGGCATATGAAGTAACACTGCAGAGACAAAACAAAACTTTTATAAAAAGGAATCTAAACAAAAGTCAGCAATGAAAGTCAACTTAAACAGTCGAGTAACTTGGCATAAAATTGCTTTTATACAGAGTGTTGAACCCTTTCAGTGCGGGGAACGTCTTTATATGTCAGATTTTGATATATAACAACGGTCCTTGCACTGAAAGAATTAAAATATTTTTAATTGAAACCTTTGGTTTCCATGATTTATACACAAATATTTCAGTGTTATTAGGGCTGAACAGCGGCATGCTTAGCTGAAATAATCTGAAATATTCACTGTATTTGTGAAAACTTAGATGAACGAAGTAGACTTACACATACTAGCTTAAGCTACTTTCAAAATAAAGGATCTATTTTTTGCTTAAACGCTGTTTTTCAGCTGACTTTTATTGTAGAGGGATATGGTAATCTACTTGCTATCTTATAAAGCATGTGTCATATCCAAAATGCCCATGTAAAAAAAGTAATGTGTAGATAACAAGTGGATCAGATCAAGTGATTATATAATGTATTTGTTCGCCACATGAGGCAAAAGCTTGTTTATATAAACATACATAAAACTATTTAACTCACAACAATAAAAAAAGCTCATTTGATATATCTTCTAGAATATCAGTAGTGCCAATATGAGGGGGAAAAAGGAGAATCTCACTCTGAGGGTTATGAAAATCTGGAGCATGGACGGCAGAGTCTGGCGTGGGGGGGGGGGGTTGGGATCTCCTGGTCTTTTTTATTTTACCACATTAAATGGTGGCCTTGGGTGACATCTTTCTATGACTTTTAATATGAAAGAATGATTGTCATATTAAATCGTTAGTAAGTAGGCAAATTCGCGAAAATCCTGAGAGACCAATTTTTGGTCAGAAAATCGGGAGAACTCACGCCGAAATAGGGAAACTTGGCACTACTGGAATACATGTATTGTAAAGCACATCTCAACCAAGCAAATATATAGCACCCTAACCCAACATAAAATTAATGTTGGGGCAGAATCGAAGCAGATTGGCCAATGATATTCAAACAAAAGGCAGTCATATTTAGGCGCATTGGATGTGTTTTATGCAATAAAAATATTAAAGAAAAATTTCAGATGTTAACTATATCATCAATTGTAATAATTAAGACAGAATTAGTTATTAAATATTGTGACTTTTTCATTCATTTGAAGTCTGTAATTGCATAATCGATGCCGGCGAAAAAATCACTGTTGTTGGGAATAAACTGTGTGTTTGAACATCAACATAATTGTGCAATATTTGGTCTTAAATTAAATAAACATCAGCAATTGTCAACCATTTCAAGTTGCAGTTCGAGCAAGAGACAAAATTTCAACTGGGTGAAAAAGATGACTTAGTGGGAAAATGGTTCATAAGAAATGCTAAATACTAGAAATGGAGCACTTGAAGAGTTAACAATAGTCAAACATTAGGTTGACCGTTTTTAGGCGTCAGATTCTGACATCTGAACTCGGTCCCCGCACTGAAAGAATCAAAATATTTATAATGGCCGTAGACTCATAACATTGGTATTCAAATGAAGTGGGAAGAGATAACTAAGACATTTATGATAATTTCAAATTGAAAAACCTTTTGGCCTCCATAGTTTAAACAAAAATATTTCAATATTTAACAATATTAACAATTATATAGTCGAAAATCAGGTTAGCGTCTGGCTATCAGGTTATATTTTCAAGCACTTGGGAAGTTGTGTCTCACTACCGCGACCCACAACTTCAAGTGGGTGGCAATTTAAATAATCTAATTTATCGGTTAAATTAAACATATATAACAGTGATTTCGAAGACTTGGAAGCAGTGGATCATAGCAGCAAGACAAATTCAAGAGGATTAAAATTAAATAAAAAAAATTTAGCAGTTTAATTCAAGATCAAAACTGAATTGTAAACCATATGCGATTGTTATTGGTCAAGTAGCATCGAACAAACAAACAAAGCAAAAATAATATATATATATAATAACATAATTATCAAGCATAGCTTAAAAAGTGTCAAGAGCTACAAAATACCTCTATCTGCTGATTACATACATGTTGTCAGCAGATAGTAGCACATGTATTTTGTATTAACATTTCTAAATTTAATAAAATCATACTTTGAATTCATAACATTATAGGCTATAAGTTTAACCCTTTCAAGCCTGACTTTACATTGTCATCTTCATCCACTACAAGCCGCTGTAGTGGATGAAGATGATTTGATCTGGGTGAAAAAGTATAGAAAATTGCCATGTATTGGTTACCAGTTTCATGGAAATGTTCATTCTAAAACCCTTGGTTGTAGGACAATTAAGTCTGTTTTCAGGGATGTGAAATGATGCTTTAATGCATCGTGAGGGCTTAAAGGGTTAATAGACAAATTCTGTTGAGACCAGAAAATTAAGTATGTTTTCAGGGATGTAATATTAAACTTTAATGCATCTTGAGGACTTAAAGGGTTGATGTGCATGATACAAAATGAATATAAATGTAAACAGTCAATATCTAATGCTTCCTTCAAATTGATTTAAACATAATTATTTGCAGGAATACTTTTCAATATATTAAGTAAAAGAAATCTCTTCGTCACTCTCTTTGTAGCATATTTAGTGAGATGATGTTATCATAGGTTACTCATTCCTAGACTTAATTAAAACATTCAACAAATACCCAATGGTTGGAAGGCTAATCGGAAGTGGAAGCTCAAAATGCTGTTACTGAGATTATACATTGTTTATTTGCTAAAGCTTATTTCAAATATTCCATGTGGTATAGAGAGTGGCACATGCTACATAGAGGGTATCTATTTGTTATGAAGAGCTAGGGCAGAATAACTATTCTAAACACTTTTTAACCCTTAAAGCGCGAAGATTTAAAATTTTACCAACTTGAAGTTGTGTATCGCTACCATGAAGCAGAAAATGAAGTGGGGAAAAAATTACTTACATTAAAAGCAAATCTAGCAATAAGTCAATCTCCAAAATTGTATTATTTGGAGGACAAAATTTAATACTGTAGATATGGGGCTGGTTCCTGTATCGTACCTAAGTGAAAAGTGTCAGCTTTGTACTTAAGTACACTACATAAACGTCCCCTGCGGCTGGTTTCTGTAACGGACTTAAGTAAAAAATGAAATGGGCTGGCTTACGAATCCTAAGTAAAAAGTTAACTTTTTACTTAAGTAAGTTATAAAAATCAGCCGCTGGTAATTCGTGAGTGGGACAAATTCACAAATTCAAAAATCTCGCAAAAATCATTATTAATATAATAGTGCTACTTAAGAAAAGGGCGGGGGCCCTAGGGTAGTGGTAATTAGCACCGCTGCCTTTCACGCCAGAGTTCTGAGTTCGGTTCCCGGTCTCGGCGGTTTGAAAGAAACAAAATGTTTCTTCCCATCCACGTGTGAAAGTCAGTATTGTGGGGAGCCTCAGTGACCAAGAGCTGGCGTGCTTGGCCTCGGACCGCCAGGGCTCGAATTTCAAATCCTGTGTCTGGAGGACTGTGTCATCTCAATCATCTCACCAGCCTCAGGAGGTTCTCCTGGCCCAGTTTAGCCTATATGTGCACAAAGGTGGCCTAAAGTCCGATTCATTTCATTTCATCTTACTAAAGAAAAATGTAAATTCACGAATTATAAACTTTGTGAAAAGTCCCAAAATCAGAAATTCGTGACAATCTAAATATGCACAAATTAGCAGATCTACCGTATTTCGCGGGGTATAGTACGCACCTGTGTATAGTACGCAGGTACCAATATTTGTACCAAAAAAGCACCCAATATTTGTACCAAAAAGCACAGATAGTGCGAAAAACAGGCTCAAAAAAGAAAAAACTATATACGCCGCAATATATGGTAAATAAAAAAGCTGTAAACGGCCATAGACACGATCAGCACTGCCCGAATATAAAACATTAAATCTGAACAAATTATAAATATCAGCCTGGCAATCATTACTATGATTGTTTCAAACCATATGAAATAATGTGTCTTGAATGTGATTTGTATGTCTAGCATGTCTAAGGCCAAAAGAAATATTTGTTGTTTCCTGTAATGGCCTAAATAATGAAAAAACTTTTTATTTTTCACATCTTTTTAACCCAGTAATTTATTTCATTATAAATGTTGATTTTTTGTTATCAGCTCTGTTTCAATACCAACTTGATCCTTACAACACGAGGATCGCATTTAGGCGTCAGAATCTCTGATGGCTTATACAAAATATTTGAGCGCTTTAAGGTTTAACCAAATGGGGTTTCTTCAATTTTAAATCATCATAAATGTCCTAGTTATCTCTTTATGATTCAGTTGAATGCCTATGTTATGGGTTTACGGCGATTTGAAATCGTTTTACTCTTACAGTGCGGGGATCGACTTTAGACGTCAGAATACAGTTGATCCCCGCACTGTGAGGGTTAATTTTTGTTGAGTCAAACATTCACAATTATTTCTGATTATACATGAATTTTACTCACAAGAACAGTTATTGTTGGGATAAAATATACTACAGGTGAGCTTCGTTATAACACGATCATTGGGGTCCAATAACTGAAATCGTACTGGAGGTGAATTGTGTTATACAGTCCTGAATGAATTGATCGTTTAACGATCAAACATTATCATAGTGGTCATATTTGCAAGTTTCTAAGGCGTACGAGTTATATATATTGCTTTATTATTTATAGTATACCTTTATTAAAATACCGGCAATAAAAATAACTTATAAGAAACAAAGGGAACAGTAATTCAATAAGACAAACGTGTGTTTTAAATATAGTAACAGGTGCGTTTGACGCACTCTGATATTCGTCTCGTCGAAGTGTGAATACTAGTATGGAAACAGGCGTGAACGGCAGGCAGGATATTGTACTGGCCGATGCTGGGATAATATCTGCGACATCGTTCACAACTATTCAAGAGAAAATGCGGCAATCCCCAAACTGAAGACCCCATCCCGGCCCACTGTCTGCAATGCTGGCCCAATGTCAAGCCAACACTGGGTCAATGCTTCATGTGTGCCCGGGCACTGATATGAGCTTGGCAAATGCACAGCATTAAGCAAGTGTTGGATCAGTAGTGTGCCGACGTCGAAGATAATGGGCCAACATTAAATCAGTATAGCACGAACGTTAGTGCAGGTGTCTGTCTTGAAACTGTGCTATGTCTGATACACGATACATGGATGATCAAACGTCACAACATGACGCAACACCGCTGATTGCACAGGATACACAGATGTTGGCACAGCACTGGCCCAACGTTGAGCCAATATTGAGCATAGCGTCGCTATTAGCTGGCGAACTGTTGTGTGAACGCTGTGAAAGCTTGTCTGTTTGTGTTTTCAGCGGTAATGACTAAGCGGTGAAGACCCGCTCTCTGTTTAATAACTTATGTATGCGAAACAACTCGCTTTTATAACACGATTTTCTGGAATAGAACCTAGCAAAGGGGTATGAAATTTTCGGGTCCATGACCTTATCGTGCTATAATGGATCCGTGCTGTAACGATTCGTGCTATAACGATGTTCACCTGTATCAGAAATACATAATATTATGTATTTCTGCCTGTATTTATATTAGACCCAACTCATGGACATATTTTTTATATACCGGGGTAGTGGCATTTTTGTTTTGTTTGCATAAAACTACTTCAAATAATTAAAGAAAGAATATAATTATTTTAAAATGTTATAATAATCAGATAATATAATCATATAAACATATATATTTTCAAATCAACAGTAAATAACAGTATTTTTTATCCTTTCAAAGCTTCATATTGCACAAGTAATATCAATCTGAAATGGGTAAAATAACATTTAAAAATTAAATGATAACATCAGATAATTTTCTAAAATAGTATACATTATACTAACATACAGAATATATAGCATAAATATATGGATATTTAAAATAAGTCATTTTGAAAAAGGTGTTCTGTTGCTCACACAGAATACCTGTTCCAAAATCTGCACCAACTGCTCAATCAATAACAAATCTGAGACCCATGAACAACAAATGTTCATCAGAATATAATAACAACAAAAACATCATATAATCAGATAGTTTGAGAGAGCATCATTGGAAGAGCTATTGTTTCAGGACATGTTTTCTGATGTCTTTTTAATCCTTGCCGCCTCTGAAACGCTTTACCACAGCTGCAGTTATAAGCCTTCCCGCTGAGATGGATATCCATATGGTCATCAAAGTGTGACTTCTGTCCGAATACGTCCCCACAGATCGGGCACCTCAGACCCCCCTCCAAGCCGTGTTTCCGTCTCTGATGCTGCATAAGGCCAAACCTACGACTGTAACTTGTGCCACATTCCAGGCAGCGATGTCGTCTGCCTGGAAACTCGTGTATATAAAGATGCTGCTTGAGTCTTAACCACGTTGGGAAGGTCATTCCGCACCCGGCACGTGGACATCTCATAGGACCTCTAGATGACGACCGCCGACGTGGTAATCCACTCAGCTGTGGCTTGACGGGAGAAGGCTTTACAGGTATATTATTGTCCTGTATGTTATCTGTGAGTACTCTCTGAAAAATAACCATAAAAAATATATACTCTGAATTGAAAATGCAGACATATCCTTAATTTATTAACCCTTTCATGACGGGGACCGTCTTGTCTTTAGACACGAGAGTGTGACGTCTAAAGTCGATCCCAGCACTGAAAGAATTAAAAATATTATAAGGGTCGTGGACCTATAACATAGGTACTAGTATTAAAATGAAGTGGAAACAGCTAATTGAGACAATTATGATGTTGCCAAATAGACTATAATTATATTGAACAGAGTAGACCTATAACACAGGTACTAGTATTAAAATGAAGCAGAAACAGCTAATTGAGACAATTATGATGTTGCCAAATTGACAACTTTAACCCTTTGGTCTCCATATTTTATACAGAGATATTTCAGCATTGTAAGGGTTAAAATATTCACATTCACGAATATATGATCAACAGAACTTATAACAATTTTGGAACTAATTTTGAGAGTCCTAATAGTAAAGAATCATAAATTAAAAAAAAAAATTGTTCTTCAGTATCGATTATGGGAAATAATTAATTGACTTGGAGAGGATTTAAGAATGAAGTTAATTTTAATTTCAATATTCTGTAATGAGATTCATCTATTTTAAATCAGAAACACAACATGGCTACAGGCCAAACAAGGTTAATCAGCATGTCCTGCACTTTTCAAACCATGGGAGACAGCATCAACTCGCCTCAAAAATGGGTACTCGTCAAATGTGTAGAGGGCCTCATACAATAGGTAAACCTTAGGCTGCTAAGCACGACTAAAGCTGTTTTTAATCTGTTTAAATCAATTTATTGGGAATGAAATGATTATTTAAACATGAACATCTAGGCAAATGCTTGGTCTCAAATTAAGCAAAAAAATATGAGTAATTTTTACATACATGAAGTTGTGGTAATTTAAATTATTTAGTGTAGGGTAGTTACAAGGGTTTTTACCAATGTGATTATACTATAAAGCCTGTTAAATTGGCATCAGAACTATTTCTAGAAATTGGTTCCAGATGATTTTAGCATCCATACAACTCAGAGAGTTTCACAGTACGTCATTGCATCAGGTTTGTAACAGAAGTGTTCTATAGCGCCCATAAATATGAGCAATAAAATGCCCAAACGAGATAGATGAGCCATTAAATGTGTCAAGTGATGCAAATTTGATTGGGTTTACTGTGTGTTAAAACTACTCAATTCAATTTTGTGCTGAACTTAATTGATCAAAACAATGCTTTTTATACACAGCATGACAATCAGATTTTAAATAACCTTGAAGGGAATAATGCTTTAAAGGGATTAACAAGAATTTGGTGCAAGCAAATAACCCATACAGCATTTTACCTTAAAATGTGGGGTTTGTTGTTGATTCTGTGGTTCAGATGGCTCAACATGTTGATCATCTCCGGCAGAGTGTCTGTTTTGTACGACATACTGCTGTAGTACAGCATCAAGGTCAACGTCGACGACCTCTGTCTTAACATCAGGACTGTCACAACTGATAATAGCATCCTCTCGAGGCTCTGCCCCTTTCTCTCCTTCAGTCATATACACCTGATAAGAACCCACACAGTGAGATATTTTAATCGGGTGAACTTGAAGCTCACTCCGGCACTGTTCTAATTGCAAACGATCACTACCGTGGACTTGTTTCTGTATATTGCTACGCATATCAAGCGCTGGCGAAGGGGGCAGCTTTCGACCTGCCCAGCGCTGTATGTCCAGCGGTGGGGAGGGCGTGGGTGCCTCCACTCCCTTGTTATGTTCTTGCGCTGCCCACCGCTGCAAGTCCCGTGGTGAGGAGGGCGGGGACGCGTCCCCTCTCTCATGATGATACTCAGGAGTTTGATTTACTTGGGAATCTACAGTAGATTCTGTGACCTCCCCATCAATAGTAATAATGTTGATGGGTGATGGCTCATTCTGATGATCATCTTGTGGCATACTCGCATTGCTCAATGATTGCTGTTGGTACCTGGCATGTGAGGCATCCTCTCTGTCTGGCACATTACAGCTAGCATGTGTACACAGATCCTCAGGCTGCACTGTCTCAGTATAATCATCCCCTCGACTCTCTGAAGATTGTTCATCACTTACTGGAAAAAAAGTATTCAGGTTTGAAAATTGACAGAATTTTTAATTTAAATACTTAATGTTTTCTTTTACATTTATCATATATTTATATGATATTTATCATATATTTATATGATCTATAGCCATCCAATAATATTACTGCCATTCTGATATACAAATAATTGGCAGCTACCAGGGAAAAAATTGTTTGAAAATTAATGATTAGCAATTTTATTTTTTCAAGTTGTAACTTGCTATCCTTATCATAAACATATTTAAATATTTCACTAATTAATTAAAAATTTGATTAGCAAATGGGTAGAATGGTATAGCACTTTGCTGAGATAATGAACAAATTTGTCCCTGAGCTACATAGTATTTGATCATGGTGGAAATTATTGAAATGTTTTTCTAAAATATGGAACTAACTTTGGAACATTGTTTTTGAAACTTATGATGTTTTGACTTGCTACAACAAGCCTTGACCAGATACTGATGTCCTGGCGGTTAAAATAAATTTTGTTTGTATGCAGTATTGTGCATTATGCCATAAATATGTTTCCAACATTAATTATTTTGAGCTACTTCATATATGATTCTGAAACTTGACCCTTTCAGTTTCAGTGCAGGGACACAATGTTAGACGTCAGAACCTGACATCCATAGATGTCAGATTCTGACATCTAAAGTCAATCTCCGCACTGAAAGAGTAAAAATATTTATAATGGATGTAGATCCATAACATAGGTATTCAAATGAAGCTGAAAAATGAAGCTGAAAAGACATGCATGAAGATTTTCAATTGAAAAAAACCCATTTTGTCCTCAATTTTCAGTTTTATAAAAAAAACACAGAAACCTGTTGTAGTTTGTTGTAGTTTGCGAGGCCTTTCTTTGAATCTCTTGGGTTTTTTCTTGTAAGGCATCAGTCTGGATTGCCGACTAGCAACATATGTCACATTTTTTGCTTCGTCCACTTCACTCGGAGGAGACGGCTCGGGGATTTGCTTCACAGTTATCTCCTCCTTTATGTTCACAAGCACAACATCCTTTTTGTCTAGTGTTATTCCGAGCAGTCCCTCGACGCACAGATCCACGTCGTACGATAACGTAGATTTACACATCAGCGCTATAGATTCCCTCAAAATCTTCACCAAACGATCTTGTTCTGCGATCAATCTCATGTTTACAAACTGCAAGGAAACAAAAGGGCATACAAAACAAAACATTAGCTCATCTCATCGAAAAACGCAAGTAATGTGGAGCATTTCTGCAAACTGATAGGCTTATATATGCAGTGTAAACCAATGTTGGTCCAATGTCTGTGACACTGGCCCAACATCAAACCAACATGTTGTGGTTACAATCAGGCATGATCATGTTGATGGATGACATATAACTTCAAAAGTGCACACTCAGAAAGAGTATATATTGTACCCCTCTGTCATTCAGCTTGTCACATAAACTTTTTCCGGACACTCAAGTAAACCCTGACAGGGTTTCCGCCAGGGGGGGGGGGGTCAGGACCCGCCCTCCCAATCGGCACCACAGGCCCTTGTTGACAAAGAAAATAATCATCCATATTCAGATATTTTGGTGTAATTTCAGATAAAATAGACCACTTTAGGCACTAAAATTTAAACCTCTGATTTTTTTTCTCCTGGGGGAGGACCCCCATCCCCCACTCCTTCTGGACCCCCCACTCAAATATTCCTGGCGGAAACCCTGCCATTATTGTTGTTTCTATTTTTCATCTATAAAGCTGGAATTGCTAGTTAACACAATTTCCTAGAAATTTTTATAAATTTCAATTGATGCTAGAAATTATTTCCAGTTTCAAATGAAATTTATAAAAATTAGACAATGTCTACATTTCAATATTAAATTATTTGATCAACTCTTATCCTTAAAAAGTTAATTGATTTAAATTTTCCCCACTTGAAGTTGTGATAGGTTGAATTTACTCATTTTTTTTTAATTTGAGACCAAACATTTGCAAATCCGATGCCTAAACACACTTTCGGTTCTAACATCAGTTATTTGATAGACTTATAAAACAGATTAAAAATGACAATAGTCGTGATCAGCTGGATAAGGATTAATTGAGCATCTCTCAATATTGAACTGCACAATTATTTGATTATCGTATTTTTCGGTTTGTAACCCGGTACTTTTTACTCCTTGAAAGGCATGGTGCGGGCTATACATTGATGAAGAACATATTTTTATGCCCCCGCGAGCCCGCGGCCGGAGTCATTATGTAGTCGGGTTGTCCGTCCGTCCGTTCGTCCGTCCGTCCTTCCGTTCGTCCGTCCGTCCGTCTGTTTGTCTGTCCGTCCGTCCAGATTACATTTTTTTCTGAATAGGAGGGTAAGATAGCAAGGGGGGTGATTAAGGGATATGGGGGGTTCAAAACAAATTTGAACAAAAAGTAGGGGGGTCAAGGAATTTTTTTTTCTAGAACCTCCATCCGGATTACTTCTTTTTCCAATGGGAGTGCAAGGCAGGAAGGGGGGATGATACAGGCCAATAAAAAAATTCAGGCAGGGTGGGCACATTGGGGGTTTTAACAAATATTTTTAGTGTTTTTTTTTCATTTAACGCAGTAGCCTCCGTGGATTACATTTATTCCCGGGCGGTGAGGGTAAGGCGGGGCAGGGGTGAGGGGTCAAAGCAATTTTGATTTTTTTGCCAGGGGAGCTGTGGGGGGGGGGGGGTTCAAAACAAATTTGAACAAAAAAGTAAGGGGATCAAGGCAAATTTTTTTTTTTACCTATAACCTCTGTCTGGATTACTTTTTATTTTTCAAATGGGAGGGTAAGGCAGGAAGGGGGGATGATTCAGGCCAATTGAAAAAATTCAAGCTTCAGAGTCAATTTGATTTTTTTGGCATGGGGGCTATGGGGGGGTAAAAACTAATTTGAGCGAAAAAGAATGGGGGGTCAAGACAAATTATTTTTTTTTCCTAACCTCTCTGCGAATTACTTTTTTTTCAAATGGGAGGGTAAAGCAGGAAGGGGGGATGATCCAGGCCAATTAAAAACATTCAGGCAGGGTGGGCACATTTGGGGTTTTAACAGATATATATTTAAAGGGTCTTTTTTTTAACGCAGTAGCCTCTCTGGATTATATTTCTTCACAATCGCTCGGGGATAGTCAGGCCGGGGGTGAAGGGTCAAGGTAAATTTGATGATTTTTTGCCAGGGGGGGTTCAAAACAAATTTGAACAAAAAAGTAGGGGGGAAATGTTCTGAATATATTTTTTTTTGAATGGGAGGGTAGGGCAGGAAGGGGGTTTTGGTTTTGGAATAAAAATGCAATTTTACGTATTATTAGAGCAAAGTGCCCTAAATCCGACCCCCTAAGCATTAGCCACATGTACATAAGAGAAAAAACTGAATATTTATCGTTAATGTTATTCAGGCTGGGGGTTGACCTTTTTACTAAAATTATCGAGTGAATCGAATGAACATGTGATTAATTGTAAAAGGGAGCATACATTTTCTGAAAACTTACATTTATTCCCAAATCCGACCCCTTGTCCTAAATCCGACCCCCCCCCCTTCTCCTAATTCCGACCCTGTGCCTAAACCCGACCCCCCTAGTTTTTGCTAAATTCCGACCCTATGTTCAACTTTGACCCCTTGGCCTTATTGGGGCTGAAGAATAGGCATAGGCTATACATAATATATATTCATAACTAATGATCGAGGCATATAGGTCTGGGACAGTGAAAGCCACATTAACTTGTAGGGCAGGTTTTTCGCCGATTTCTCAGTGAATTTCATGAAATTTTGCAAGGACTATTTTCATTTACCCCGCCAAATACCGTGACATTTTCATTAAAAAATATTGTAAATTTCAAACGTTAGACCATTTGATACGTCATAAATTGTAAATTATGACGTCCCTCTATAAACCCATTGAACTGGTTAAAATTAAAATCTGTTTTAAACCTAGAATTGCATTACCGTACATGCCTAATGGTCTAACTTGAAAAATACTCGCTAGAATTCCACGAAATTTTCAGGGTAGCTGGCGGATCAGTAGAAAGTAGTGCTTGTATTCGGAATTGACTGAGATATCGGCAAAAACATGCTCTACAATTAATGTGACTTCCACTCAAGCTATTGCTTTGAGGGGGGGGGGGGAGGGTAAGTATTTTCAGCTTCTGAATTCAATTGGTAGTGAGTCGTTTGTTTGTCGAACATATGGTATTTTAATATCCTAATTATAATAACTGTATGATGGAGATGATTGGGTGATACAGTATGTGACAGTCTTTGAGTTGTCAGTGGTAGACTAGGCCTACTATATTTGTTTCAATATGTTGCCCATCAAGACTACTTTTCTACCTTGTAGATCTAGAAATACGGATGGCAGAACTTTTTACTTTTTGTATAGGCTTATACTGCAGCAGCCCTCCAATGTGGAGTATCAAGCTGGAGGGGGGGGGGGTGAGGCTGGCAGTCTTCGTTTACCAACTTTTGAACGCTGCCACAGTTTTGTGGGTCCTAACTTTGATACTTTAAAATAAGAGACATAAACACAAGGACCCACTGGTTACACGACGTTGTTGCAACGTCGCAGCACCATCATGTGCCCACTGGGTAGATACATTATTATTTTAGTTCAAATAAGTTGCTGTATCATTTTTGCTTGGTCTGTATTGATTGCAAAACAATAAAAAGTTCAACTGAATCTATGTCTAAGGTTATACAAACTTTGCTTACAAAACAACAGTGCTGTCATAGCAAGATGTCGCAGATACACAAGATCACCACATCAATTTGAGGTAAGTATCGTCACAGTGTGATGTCATAGATACACAAGATGACCACATTATCATGAGGTGACAATGTTGTCACAGAACAATGTTCACCATGGGAGATCATTATAAATAATGCCCTTATGATATCAAAATTATTACATCTGATCACATGTGTGAGATGTTTGTGAGGTCACAGTGATACTAGTTAGCAGCATCACCATGAGGTCACAGTGTTGCCACAGTATGATGTCGCACATGCACAAGATGACCACATCACCTTGAGGTCGCAGTGTTGGCACAGTGTGATGTCACAGGTACTGGAGATGACCACAGCATCATGAAGTCACAGTGTTGTCACAAGACAATGCTCACCATGTGAGGGTCATTATGATGTCCCTATGCTTTCGAAATTATGACATCACGTCACAGTGATACAAGTTGACCGCATCACCATGAGCTCACATGCAGTATTGTCAGAGGACTATGCTCACCATGTGAGGTCATTTTGATGTCCCTATGATATCAAAATTATGACATCACATGTGTGAGTTGTTTGTGAGGTCATGTTGATACAAGCTGACTGCATCACCATGAGGTCACAGTGTTGTCACAGGATGATGCCCACCATGTGAGGCCATTTTGATGTCACTATGATATCGAAATTATGACATCACATATGTGAGTTTTTTGTGAGGTCATGGTGATACAAGTTGACCGCATCACCATGAGGTCAAAGTGTTGTCACAGGATGATGCTCACCATGTGAGGTTATTTTGATGTCCCTATGATATCAAAATTATGACATCAAATGTGTGAGTTGTTTGTGAGGTCATGGTGATACAAGTTGACTATGCAGGGTCAAAGTGTTGTCACAGGATGATATCGAAATTATGACATCACATATGTGAGTTGTTTGTGAGGTCATGTTGATACAAGCTGACTGCATCACCATGAGGTCACAGGATGATGCTCACCATGTTAGGTCATTTTGATGTCATTATGATATCGAAATTATGACATCACATATGTGAGTTGTTTGTGAGGTCATGTTGATACAAGCTGACTGCAATACCATGAGGTCACAGGATGATGCTCACCATGTTAAGTCATTTTGATGTCCCTATGAAATCAAAATTATGACATCACATATGTGAGTTGTTTGTGAGGTCATGTTGATACAAGCTGACTGCATCACCATGAGGTCACAGGAAGATGCTCACCATGTTAGTCATTTTGGTGTCCCTATGATATCGAAATTATGACATCACATATGTGAGTTGTTTGTGAGGTCACAGTGATTGACCACAAATTGACCACATCACCATGATGTAGTAGTGTTGTCACAATATGATATCTCAGATACACAAGATGACCACATCACTATGAGGAGGTCAGTGTTGTCACAGTGTGATGTCACAGATACATGGAGATGACCACATCACCATGAGGTCACAGTGTTGTCACAGTGTGATGTCACAGATAAATAGAGATGACCACATCACCATGAGCTCACAGTGTTGTCACAGGATGATGCTCCCATGTGAGGTCATTATGATATCCCTGTGATATCGAAATTATGACATCACATGTGTGAGTGTTTTGTGAGGTCACAGTGATACAAGTTGAGCACATCACATTGATGTCACAGTGTTGTCACAGGACGATGCTCACTCTGTGATGTCAATTTGACAGCCCTATGATATATCACATTTAAGAAATAACACATACATGTGAGTTCTGTGTCAGGTCACTGTAATACTGTTAATGTTATCAGGTTATGATATCACATGTTGCCTGAGCCATCCTCACTGACCTCACATCTATAACTTTGTTGGGTGTATTTGAAGCAAACTGTTATACATAAGTTATAACAAAGGCAAAGCACAGGCAAATGTTAGTAATAAGATTAAAAGTTGACATTAGTCATTTTCAGTACAATTGACCAGATGGCAAATCGCGAAATAATTAATCTGTCAAGGTGCCCCAGTCTCACGCTGCCATGCAAGTCTCCCCGGAACTATAGTCTGACTCATATTAACCGTGGTAAATGATTTCCAGTGATTTCTCAATTCTCAACAAATTTTCATGAAATTTTACAAACACTATAGTATTTGCCTGAAAATTTCGTTGAAAGATATAGTTTAATTAGCTTTACTTACTTACTTGAAATACATATCAAAACTTTGAGAAATTTTCATTGTATATAGGGGGCCTAGTCACGACACAACTGGTAAATATCACAGGTTGTGTAAAATGTCATGAAAATTAGTTGAGAATTGATAGAGGAATCTGCGAAATGCATTCACCTTGGACCCCCCCCTGGAGATTGAATTGTGGCCCTCTAAATCTGTAGCTCATGTTTTTTTTCGATTTCTCTTAAAATTCTGACCCGATTTCCATGAAATTTTGTACAGGTCATTTCCAAGTCATGTTCTAATATCGCTAAAAGTTTCGCAAAATTTTATTAAATATTTTAAAACTTGGACTATTTGACATGTATAAAAATTTCGGAATTAGTGTAATGGGTTTATAGAGGAACGTCATAATTTCAATTTACTACATGTCAAATGGTCTAACTTTTGAAATATTGTATATAATTTTACAAAAAATTTACCGCTGTTAGGACATGACTTGGAAACGGCCTGTACCAAATTTCATGCAAATTCGTATAGAATTGATGGAGAAATCGACGAAAAGCATAATTGTGTCTTAGATTAGCCCCCCCCCCCCACCTATACTATAGTCTATACTATAGACTGGTATAAATGATAGTCTAAACAAAACTTGATGAATGTGTACATCATACAATACATATTTAAATAAATATAAATGTTCATCAATAACCTGATAAAAAACACTCCTTAAGTAAAGCATTTTGTTAAAAAAACAATGAAATTCAGAGGTCAAAACGAATTAATAAAGAGAAAATTTTCGGTCCCTGAGTATACTTTAGCTACATTAATAGAAGGTTCCGACTGTTTATTTACAAAAAAACAACAGTGAGGCAGACGACGGACCCTGAGAAATACTTCCAGCAAATAATGTGAAACTTTGTGTATTTCAGACAAAGATAAGGTTGTTATTGTGGAACTTCTTTGAAAAAAATAATTATTAAATCTAAACTTGCCATGAAGGGGGTCGGATTTAGGCACACAAGGCTTTTTTTCAGCCTAAATCCGACCCCCCCGCCAAGTTCGTGGCTCGCCGGAAACGTCTGCCGATCGAGAATTTTGGCGCGAACTACTTCAACTTTCGCAAGTGTTCCTGCTATGAACTATTCAAAGTACTAAAATTTAAAAAGTTTATGAGCCGAAATGTTTCTTCTTAATTATTATTTATTTTTTAATTATTTAAAATATCAAATTAAGATTTAAAGGCGATCGATTAATCAACTACACTTGCCACTGCCTACTGCTCCAAACCCAATGTTGATTCTAGCAGACAACACTCAGGCGTAGTAATATGATATGTGAAGTTGAAATATGCAAATTAGCATGCCCTTATATGGCAAACAGGCTGATTAAACAAAGGGGTCGGATTTAGGGAGGGGTCGGATTTAGGCAGCTTTGCTCTATGTGGTTAAATTTTATGTAAATTGGGTAAATTTGTGGTGAGATTGGAAAATAAAGTTAGCGTCACCGTGAGGCTTTTAAAAACATTACTCTTCGATTTTCATAGGACAAAAATGTGTATTTTGCCTTTTTGAAATAAAAAAGCCTAAACTTGCCCAGCCTTGTTGCCAATGTTGGTCAATTAGGCTAGATCTAATCGTTACGTTGTCGCCGATCGGCACCCTTTAGACCTTCGGGCTTGTGCGCAGTGCCACTGGCAGTCAGTGCCAGTGGCAGTGGTGAGTGGAGTCAGTGACCACTGGTGACTCGCTCGTCGAGAGTCGACAGCGGACAGGTCGAGTCACGACATGGACGAGACTGGGTCTGGGTCGAGACGAGTGGTCGTGAGTGGACCAAATTATACGGTAAACTTGAATAAAACAATTAAATCCTACCAACACATTTTAATCTGCGTTTAAACATCTATAAAACAAATATTATAATTCTAGTTTAGCATGCTAAATGCAAGAAATAATGTAATTTTTAGAAATTCCTAAAAAACAGACCAAATAAAGTAAGCAATCAATACGAATTCCACCAACAAGTCAGCTAAGCCTCTTCAAAAGGCCGATCCAAAACCTGGAACTCATAATAAGCTTGGAACTATGGTGTGATGGGGAGCCCCTCGCGCCGAGAGTACCTGTAAGTGACCGTCGGAGCCTCTAGTGTGGGGTCACAATGGCCGACGAGGGAATCTGCCCGATCTCACCATTTAAACTCAAACTTCCTTCCCCGTCGAGTCGACGGTTCCAAACAAATCATAAAACTCTTTCTCCACTTGTCATGTTTATTCGTTTGACATTTGGCAACAACAAAGCACAACCTCCGCGCACGACACGTCCTATCTGACTCAGCGAGAGCGAACTACGGCACGTCCGTAGTCGCCGAGTGTAACGCCTGAAGTGCGGGAAAAATACCAAAGCCGCACAGTTTGCAATTGTGTGCACCCGTCACCAAGGTACGGAAACGAGGCGGTCGTCCACAACCTCCCGCGTCCGAGAAGCCGGGGATAACTGCGACATTAACTGAACAAAGTCAGGATTCTACATTACCCCCGGGTGAGTCATAACGTAGGACCCAACTGACGTGTAGGAGACTGCTTCGTGCAAGTAGCGGGGTTGTAAAAATATGTAACCTCTTATAACTAAGCATAGTTTAAAAAATATAGCGAGTGTGGTTACAGCGTGGGTGGTTGAAATCGCAGCATTATACATGAATTGTCCCATCCTCTTAGCACCAACTGTCCTTTATGTATGTATACATTTGCTGCAAGCTGCGATCAATCCATTCATTTAATTAACATAAATTTCTATTCGTAATTTAGCAATGAACTTGCTAAAAAAAAAATGTCTTTACATTTATATATCTGTACACAATGCTGCCAGGCCTGGCATATTCATTTACAATTTAAAAACATTGTTAATACGATGTATGCTGTTGGGCCCGCCATAGATGCCGTTAGGCGCAACTATGGCGTGAACCATCTGCACGAACCGGGCAGGAGTCTGGATTATTCGTCCGACTCTAGTTTTTCGCGCTGTTTGGTCGGTCGAAATTTTTTCGCGATTACCAATATTCGCATGGTTGCTTTTGGTCGAGTCGATTACGGCGTCAGCAGCACCCGGGGTTTTACCCCGTAGATGTAAAGGTATGCGGGAATACGTTCGTAAACCACCGCCGTTCCCGTTATCGCGGGACACGGCGGGGGCTCGCGAATGCGGCGCTACATAAGTATTGTCTCTCTTAGACAAGTTGACTTTAACATCTATTTGCTTTGGGACTGTGGCCGATTTTTGACTGCTTCTGACTGCCGTCGACTTTTTCGTTTTAACTCTCGTCCCGTTGGACGTCGGAGTGTCCGCACTACCAGTTCTAGGTGGACCCTGTGGATTCCTACTAGATGTCCTGGTAGCCGTCGATCCTCGTGGTTTGCTTGGCGTTTTACGCTGTATTGTCGTACCTGTCGTAGGCTCGCACTCAAGATGTGCGGGTTTAACGCGATCTAAAGAGACTGTCTCGACCTTGCCTTTAACTAGGATTTTCATTAATCTGCCACTCCTCGCGACGACCTTATATGGTCCGTCGTAAGGGGCGGTCAGAGGCGGCGCAATTGCGATTCGGCGCGAGAATACATGAGTACATGTAGCTATTTCCTTGGATTGGAAAATGTTGTGTTGTTGTGTGTCACGTGGCGGACATAGACGGAGACGCGACATGGCCACGCGTAGCTTGTCTGAATAATTCTCCAAATCAGTGTTGGCGTCGACGGTGTACTGTTTAGTAAACTCTCCTGGGAGTCTAAGGGTTGTCCCGTAAATCATCTCGGCAGCTGACCTGCCTAGTCTCTCTTTAACGGCTGAACGAACTCCTAAAAGCACAGCGGGTAACGAGATAGTCCACGGGTTCGGTGACTCGTGCACCATAATGGCGGCTTTCAATTGACGGTGGAAACGTTCGACCATGCCATTCGACTGAGGGTGATAACTCGTGGTACGATTCCGAATAATCCCGAATTGATTACACAAACTATCCCACAATTTGGACTCTAATTGAGCGCCCCTATCAGTGGTGATAGTGGCTGGGGTACCATAACGTGCTATCCACCCGCTGAAGAAGGCATCGGCGACCGTTTCGGCTCTAATATCTACCATAGGTATAGCTTCGGGCCAACGTGTAAAACGGTCGACGCAAGTCAGTAGATATCTAAAGCCATCAGCATAAGGTAAGGGTCCGACTATGTCTACGTGGACATGATCGAATCGCTCGGTAGGTTCAGTGAACTTTCCGAAAACTGGAGTGTTGTGACGTGAAACTTTAGCAGTCTGGCAACCCTTACAGGTATGACACCATCTAGCAATATCTATATTCATGCCGTGCCATACAAATCGGGTATTAATCAAAGGTTTGGTAGCTCTATGTGATGGATGGCCTAAACCGTGCAAGTTTGAAAAAACTTTTCGGCGAAATTTCGCGGTAGGGTACGGCCGGTTGTGTCCCGTGGACACATCACACCAGATCAATTGATTATCGAACGATTTTAATAGTTTGAACTTCATAGTGGATGTAGTCGAGTGTCTCAAACGCGTGAATTCCGCGTCATTAGCTTGGTCGAGACTTAACTCTTTATAGTCTATCGCTGGTCCATCATGTATCGCTAACACTGATAGTCGTGACAGCGCATCAGCGACAAAATTTGTCTCTCCTTTTACATATCTAATATCGGTGGTGAATTCAGCGATGAAAGCTAAATGACGTGTTTGTTGTAGGGACGCGCGCTCAGTCACGGATGACATTACGAAGGTCAACGGTTTGTGATCTGTATTAACGAAGAAATTTCGTCCTTCTAAATTGTGTCTGAAATGTTTAATTGTAGCGTATACTGCCAAAAGCTCATGATCGAACGCGCTGTAGCGTGTCTCTGCTGGGTTCAGCTTCTTGTTGAAAAACGAAAGCGGCTGCCACATACCGTTTAAAAATTGCTGCAAAACGCCACCGACGGCGACATCACTAGCGTCGCACGTGATGTTAATCTGGTATGAAACGGTGGTAGTAATTCACCATTCCCAGATATCTACGCAATGCTCGTTGCTTTTCGGGTTTAACGAAATTAACAATCGCGTCAACGGCGCTGGGTAACGGCGAAATTCCTTCGGCGCAAACGTGGTGACCTAGAAAACTTAATTCAGTTGTACCGAACTGACACTTTTCAGGACCAATGATAATTCCGTATTCAGATAGTCGAGCAAAAAGAATTCGTAGATGTTTCTTATGCGTTTTATGATCTGGGCTGGTTACCAGTAGGTCATCCAAATAAACAAAAACGAGATCAAGTCCGCGTGTAACGTGGTCTATAAAGCGCTGAAACGTTTGACCGGAATTTCTTAGACCAAACGGTGTTCTAGTGAAATTAAACAAGCCAAAAGGTGTAGTAACGGCAGTCTTGTGTACGTCGGACGGTTCCACCGGAATTTGGAAATAAGCCCTGACCAAGTCGATCTTTGAAAATTTTTTCGATCTGGCTAAACGCTGCGTGAAATCTTGTATATGAGGAATCGGATAACGGTCCGGTACGGTCTGTGCATTCAAACTACGGTAGTCCCCGCATGGTCTCCAATCGCCGTTTTTCTTTGGCACCATGTGAAGCGCTGAGGCCCACTCACTGTCGCTGGGTTCAATGACCCCTAGTTTTATCATCTCATCAAACTCGCGTTTTGCGGTAACCAGCTTATCGGGTGCTAAACGTCGTGGTCGTGCAAACACCGGGTGTCCTTTAGTCACTATCTTGTGTGTTATACCGTGTTTAACGGTCTCACCCTTTGTCGTAGAGCGTGTCAGTTCCGGGAACTGGCCGAGGAGTTTTGTGTACTCATTCTGAACAGTGTCAACTCTGTTCAATGACAGAGGCTTAATCGATGACAGTGAAGCGGCAATAGCTAGACCTGTACGCATGTCCCGGAGACATCTGCTTCTCAAGTCTACGAGAAAATTATAGTCAATTAAAAAATCAGCCCCGATTATGGGTTGTTGCACATCTGCCACTATGAACGTCCACGGATATTCGCGCTTTAAGCCGACATCGACGACGCGTTTACAGGTGCCGTAAGTATGTATAGTACTGTTATTAGCTGCCACCAGGGGGAGACTGTCAGCGTCCGAAATCCTGTTAGCGCAAGATTTCGGCAGAACACTGACAGCTGCGAACGTGTCGATTAAATATCTGCATTTATGTCCTTTATCTGCGACATATAATAACTTAGAGTGAGATAACTTTGGAGAACTAGCGTCCGCGGAGTCATGTCGCGTCTCAGTTATACCGCCAGATGCAAGAGTCGCTACCTTGCTCTGGCTTAGCAGTTTAAAGAAAAAGCGCAAGGGCTCCTGCACGTGCGTGCCTTATCACCGAAAGTCTGGTGAAAATAGCAGACAGGTGCATTAGCCGAATCTAATGTCTTAGCGGCGTCATTTCTCTGTGGGTTCGGCGGCGGGACGAAAGGTCGAGCAAGTGGTTGCAAATTCGTCGGCGGGGCGAAAGGTCGAGCCTTATCCTTTTCATTCCTATACTGACTAGGTTGGTTGCTAACAAAACCTGAGGCCTGAACATTAGGAGCAAATGCAGGCGCATGAGCATAGTTATTTGCTCGTCCACGTCCTTTATTTCTTTTCCTCTCTGATGTAGTCACGGTTTCTAGTTTCTTGATTCGCCTAGACAAATCCTCCAACAAACCAACTAGTTTGGTGGTTTCTTCTACCTTAATCTCTGCGACCCCCGGCTTACTCTCTTTGACGTCCTCTTCGGCTGCCAGTGCCCGGTCGGCCAAAACGGCCAAACTTTCGAGGGTGGCACTGTCGGGTTGAGTCGCCAAATGGGCTCTGATGGAAGCGGGCATCTGGCGTATGAATGCTTGACGAATTACTGCCATCCCCACCACAGCTTTGGTGCCGAAACCTGCAGTCTTCTGCAGACGCCGCAGGAAACGCGAGGGAATGTCATTACCAATCTTTTCGCCAGAGATAACTTTGTTAACCCTTTCGGGTGTGGTCAAACCTCGTCTCTCTATCAAGATCGCTTTCAGGCTTTCGTATTTATTGGACCTGAAAGGCTGAAGTAGCACGTCCCTCACATCCAATGCGATCTCGCCCGAAAGTGCAGCGCAGCTTAAGCTGTACCTCACATCATCATCGTTGATCTGGTGAAGAGCAAACTGAGTCTCCATTTGGTTGAACCAGAGTTCAACATCCGAAGCGTGGAAAGTGGCGATTCTGAACTTTGGTAAGTTTGTAGCACGTCTCTGCGACTGTCTACCGAGCGGTGAAGAACTCCTTGAGGAGTCGCTCCTAGAGTGAGAAGTCATACGTTTAGCTCGGGCAATTCGAGCGAAATCAGCTTTGAGGCGTTGATATTCTTCATCTGCCTCTCGGAATCGAACCTCATTGTCTTCACTGTCTTGACGATAATCATCTTTAGGTCTAGCACCCTAATCTTCTAGGGGCGTTGACATGAAGCCTTCACTGTCGTACTGCTTCGACATTATGAAGTAGTGTTTTTAAATTATCTAACTAGTGAAGCATTTGAGATAGCTGGCCTATTGGCTCTATGTCTATCTCAAATGTGTGTAAAATGGCATGTCATATTAGCACATGCCAACTATTTTGACGAGCCGTGCGCGGGTAGGTTGTGCGTTGCCGTGTAAATCAGATGAAAAATGTCTGTAATATGCTGAATCTTAGAATTGTAGACTGTAGAAAATGTTCATGCTATGTCGCATGTTGCGAGAAACAGGGGTTGCAGATTAGTTGAAAATGCGTCGCTGAAGTTTCACCTAAATGCTGTGCACTAATTCACAAAGGTTTATATTGATTGAAGTGAAAACTGAAGGTCTATATTTGACATAAAACGTTTTCACTTATTCACACACATGCAAAATGGTACAGTGAAAACCGTAGGTCGAAGTGGTACATAAAAAAATAATATGCCAGATACAATTATGACATGCTATGCTAAGCTAGGATAATAGTATTTTGTAAATCGACCTGGGTGAAAAAAAAAAAAATTTCACGCAAGTCGAAAAACACATTCAAATATTTGCAATGTTTCGCAATCGCGCAACTGTCAAATCGAATATTTCTGTATTTATGAAAAATTTAAACTTCAGAAATAAAGTATCGTGAGAAAATTTCGTTCTCAAACTGATAGACTAAATGTGACTGCGAAGAAAAACAGTTACATTTATGATTTTAGAATAATATTTAAAACGTGACTGACAGTAGTCTATGCTGATTATTGATATAGTATATCATTTCGCTGAAAAATGATGTCTGTGATGAACATTCCACGTTTTTTTTTTTTATAATGGTACGTTCATCACCGAGTCATTCTCATCAACGTCCGAATCAATCGCTCGCATCGATTCATTGATTGACGTATAAACCGACTGTCTTCGTTGCGGTTGTGTTTATGTCGTCTGTGGTGGGTGTGTATATGATGTATTGTCGGTGCTTCCAGCCTGAGCGGCAGGCAGCATGTGGCTTACAGTCTGTGACGGCATGCTTGGAACGGTATGTACATAGTATATGGTCAGCATCCCCGTCTCGCCTCACATTAGCATATTCATTACCTACTGCGTTCCCAAATAAGGCGCTAAATAGGCTAGAACGATTACAAACACCGAAGGGTGTTTCAAAGTGAACAAAAATCTGACACAATTAGTGGTACAATTTGTTTTCGAAACAACTTATTTATATTTCCTCTCCCTCAATCGTTTTGGAAAAGAAATTTTATAAACAATTAAAAAAAATAAAAAATATTACAACAAGTCAGTGTAAAATTTTGAACACGTGAAAAATGATCTCCACCAAATCAAAATGGCGGCCTAATTTATGCTAATGTGATGTGGCGACACAGGTTCACTGTCCAGATGCATGCCGGTTATGGCGGAACACGTGGGTGCCCACGGCGGGCGATCAGCTAAGTAAGGGACACCAGCATCCCAAATGGCGCACACCTACCAAATACATGTACAATATTCAGCATTCTCTGAAATAACATATGATAATAGTACAAAATATTGACCTACGGTCCTGGGAATATTTTAAACAGACCAAATAAGACCGTTTATTGACATTCATTTAGGGAAACAATTTATTTTGGCCCTAAACCTATTGAAGGTTACCCGAGTCGAAGCGATATTTATAATTTCTGTCGATTTTGCTGAAAAAAATCGGAAAAATGACGAGATTTCGTCTATGGACTTTAAAATCGAGTCACCCAATTATAGTAATCAACGATAAAAATTGAGTTACCGAAAATACCCACTTCCTACTCGCCTACAGTGGCATTAATAGGATGAAGGCATTAAACAAACTCTTACATTTAATAAATGATAGACTAAGTCTATGAGAATAATTTTCTGGATTCTTCTAGAGAAACCGACAAGGTCGCCATCTTGAAAAGGCGCCAAACATGCCGTTTTCGACGTAAAGAAACGTGCTTCTCCTCTGATAAATCTTTCTGACTAAATTAAACTGGCATATAAATAATGACCTACAGTTTTCACGTACCTGATGAAAAAAATGCTATTGATTTTTTTCAAAAAAACCCTTCAAATTAATCAAAACTATCCTTGAAAACAGTGGTTTTCAACTGGCGTCTAGGTGAAAACACTGTTGCGTAGACGATCAGTCGTCAGGGGTCACCACTATGGTGTGATGGGGAGCCCCTCGCGCCGAGAGTACCTGTAAGTGACCGTCGGAGCCTCTAGTGTGGGGTCACAATGGCCGACGAGGGAATCTGCCCGATCTCGCCATTTAAACTCAAACTTCCTTCCCCGTCGAGTCGACGGTTCCAAACAAATCATAAAACTCTTTCTCCACTTGTCATGTTTATTTGTTTGACATTTGGCAACAACAAAGCACAACCTCCGCGCACGGCACGTCCTATCTGACTTAGCGTAGTCGCTGAGTGTAACGCCTGAAGTGCGGGAAAAATACCAAAGCCGCACAGTTTGCAATTGTGTGCACCCGTCACCAAGGTACGGAAACGAGGCGGTCGTCCACAACCTCCCGCGTCCGAGAAGCCGGGGATAACTGCCACCTTAACTGAACAAAGTCAGGATCCTACAGATCCAGTGACCTGTAGGCCTACACATACACTGCTACTTAGCATGTTAAAATTTGCAGATGGATGACGTCACTCACTCTCAATTTCAAGTATTGTACTAAGCTTATGATTGGCCTGCTGTCTTGCTAAAAGTAGCGTGATCGGCTGGGGAAACTATTATGGAGGGGGGGGGGGGGGTTGGGTGTAGACAAACACCTGTCCTGTGTGGAGCCCAGCAAACACGAGGTTTTGCCCTGATGTTGTTTCGATATTGGCCCACCGCCAAGAACGGAATCGAGGCTCAACATCGTCAGACGCTTCCCGGCTGATTCACGAAATTTATCCTTTTTTCACCATTAAGAACCACTTGACTGTTGCTCCCTTGTTTAATCTACATTATTAAACCTGTGTTGAAGCTATAAATTAACAAAATAGATTATTTTTTCGATCCTAAAGTTGTAAATTTTTGGTCTTTATTGAGACGTTTTCGCTAGCTCATTTACCTGTACACTGTCACATGACATCTTAAATCAAAATGGCGGCTCAATTTCAAAACAATCTGCGATGCTTCGCCGTCATCAAGCACTTTCTGGTTGTTTTAGCAGCCAGTTTAGTCCTCACTCGAATTGAGTCAGAGGACGTTAGAGGTGTGAATTACCCTCACGAAATCCCCTTTCATGATTACACTCTGTGCAGGGAACATGATATACTTTTTACCTCACCGGCATTTTATTTCGGCCCGCCGGCAATACATGTTCATGTTTCTCTAAATTCTCGAATTTTTCTTGGGGTAAAACCGATTTTCAGGCTATGTCCTAGTCTTGTGTCAAGTCAGCCCAGCCCACCTAAATTAGATTTTGGTTCAGCCTTATTTTTAATTTTACTTTCTGGCCAGGTTGAATTAAATCCAGGTCCCCCCATGTCTGGAAGCCTAAATTTGTCATCGATCTTCCCATGTGGCTATTGCGAAGACCCGGTCACATGGGAGCAACGTGAAATTTGCTGTGATAGTTGTGATATGTGGTTTCACAAAGATTGCGTCGACATGGGATCTTTCACCTTCCTAGCGTATTCCACAACTAAAGTCTCGTGGATATGCTGTCGATGCAATCATTCAAATTTTGATAGAAATTCATTCCATTCGTTTGAAATCGAAACCACAAATAATTTTGACAATCTAAATTCTAGTGGCTCTGAGAACGTAGTCAATTCACCAAATTCAGATTTTGCTCCCACACAGCACAGTTGTCCGATTCCCCCCCCCTTTAGGCCTAAAAACCGCCAAAGAAACTGGCGTACTTTATTGATAAATTGTAGAAGCCTAAAGGGGAAAGTAGCAAATTTTTTAGCATCTCTAAATTATTACCAACCTGATTGCATCCTCGGCACTGAATCTTGGCTTGACAAGGATACCACTACCAGCGAAATTTCCCCTCCTGAATACCAAGTTTTACGTAGAGATAGAAATTCAAAAGCCCGTGGAGGAGGAGTCTTTATTGCTGTCAAAAAACATTATGACATGACCCTCCTCCCTGATTTACAAACTAACTGCGAAATTTTATGGGCTAAAGTTCAAATATCGGCATCAAAATCATTAACCCTCGGTTGTTTTTATAGACCTCCTGACTCCAAAATTAGTACTTCAGAAGAACTTGTGAAATCTTTAGACCTGATGCCAAAAATTCAAATCAGACCATTGTCCTGGGAGGTGATTTCAACCTACCTGGAATTGACTGGGACAATGGGGTAGTAAATCCTAAAGCGGCAAACAAATCCCAATGCGAGCTGCTTCTGTCAAGCCTAGATACACATGCCCTGGCCCAAATTCACAAAGAACCTACTAGAGAAGAAAATATTTTGGACCTCCTGATCACAAATAAACCTGGTTTAATTAAATCTTCTCATAGTGTACCTGGAATCTCGGATCACTGTGCTGTGGTGACCGAACTGGATATTGACCCGCCCTACCGCCGTACAAAACCCCGCCCAGTGCGTCAGTTCAAAAATGCTAATTGGGAAGCTATCAGGCAACAAATTAGGAGCTGCTGGACCTCCTTTTCAAAAAAAAGTCCTAGCCGTTCTGTCAATGAAAATTGGTTGAAACTAAAATCCATCCTAAATCAATGCCTGGACAAATTTATACCAACCAAAATGACTTCCCCTCGGGAAAATCTACCTTGGCTATCCAAATCACTTCTCGCGTCTATTCGGAAAAAAACATCTCTATATAATAAAGCCAAGCGTACGAATAAAGCTGACCTTTGGGCAAAGCACAAATTATGTAAACGGCAGACCCAGCGTGCCATCAGGTCTGCCAGGTGGTCTTTTTTGAAAAACAAACTTTCTGAATCTTTAGAACCAAAAAATTCAAAACCACTCTGGCGTTATATCAAATCAAAACGTCAGGATGGAAATGGTGTCTCTCCTTTGAAGGAAAACGGCCAGCTGCATTCAGATAGCAGACGTAAGGCCGAAATATTAAACAACCAATTTTGCTCAGTTTTTACCTCGGAAGACACCACAAATATACCTAAACTACCCGGACCACCGAATACTGAAATGCCTAAATTTCAAATTACTGTTCAAGGTGTAACTAAATTACTCGAGGGTTTAAACGGCAGGAAGGCACCCGGACCAGACGAGCTCCCGAATCTGATTCTGAAGAATGCTGCCAACGAAATATCTTCTTTTCTTAAAATTATTTTTAATCAATCTCTACAGACGGGCAAATTACCAGATGACTGGGTAGAGGCTAATGTTGCCCCAGTCTTCAAAAAAGGGGATCGGCACTCTCCGGCAAACTACAGGCCGATATCCCTCACATGTGTTTGTGTCAAATTACTCGAACACATCATTTGTAAACAAATTATGTCCCATTTTTCGGAAAACAAAATTTTAACACCTGTACAACATGGCTTTCGCTCAAAATACTCATGCGAAAGCCAGCTTTTGATTACAACTGATGAATTTATTCAAAATTTTAAAGGCAAGACACAAACAGATGTTGTTGTCTTAGATTTTAGTAAGGCCTTTGACGTTGTCCCCCATCAACGCCTCTTACACAAACTCGACCACTATGGAATTCGGGGAACAACTCTTAATTGGATTAAAAATTTATTGACCAATAGAACCCAAAAAGTAGTAGTTGATGGCAGCTCTTCAGAATCAGCTCGTGTAAAGTCCGGTGTGCCCCAGGGTACTGTTCTCGGACCCCTACTTTTCTTGACCTACATTAATGACCTCCCTTCCACGGTCTCGTCGCAGGTTCGTCTCTTTGCAGATGACTGTCTCCTGTATCGCCCGATAAAATGTCAGGCAGATCAGGAGAAACTGGAATTCCAGTACGCCCTGAAAGGTGAAACATTAGAAAATGTTTCATCAACACCATATCTTGGTGTTTGCCTCAGCGAGACTCTGGAATGGGAGGGCCACATTAAAAAAATTACAAGTAAAGCGAATTCCACCCTGGGCTTCCTTCGGAGGAACCTGAAGGCATGTCCCCCTAAATTAAGGGAGACTGCCTATTTCTCCCTGGTCAGATCATCCTTAGAATATTCGTCAGCAGTTTGGGACCCCTTTAGACAAAAAGACATTGATAAATTAGAAAAAATTCAAAGAACAGCAGCAAGATTTGTCACCCAAAATTATAGACAAACAGCCAGTGTGACATCTCTCATTCAGAACTTGGGCTGGACTGACTTGAAAACAAGACGAAAAAATTCTAGGCTTTTATGTATGTTCAAAATTTTTAATGAGTTAGTTGAAATTCCTATCAATGACCGTTTAATCCCAGCAGATAGAAGAACACGTGGTGGGCACAATCAGGCTTATAAACACATCAGAGCTAACACCACACTGGGACAAAATTCTTTTTGGCATCGAACTATCCCTGATTGGAATTCTCTTCCGGCAGCTATCACAGAATCGAAAACTGTGGCAGCATTCAAGGGTCAGCTGGTCGACTAGATCTGCCAGCCTCTTTCCCCCCCCTCCAGCCTGATACTCCACAATGGAAGGCTGCTGGAGTATTTACTCAAAGTCAAAGTCAAAGCATTGGACCAGCATCGAAACAACATCGGGTCATGTCCTCGTCTTTGCAGGGAGAACTGTCGGCATTTGGATACACGCGTGTCGTCTGTGTCTGGTTGGAACAGGCTACACAGAGCTCTGTCATGTCATTGCTTGGAACACTTGTCCATAACCATGCTCAAACATTATACAATAATTAAACTTTAAAAATGGAGAAAACAAACCCTGTATTTCTGAACCATATTTTTTTACAAAACTTAGTTAATACTAATAGTCTACGCTTCTAAAAAAAAATTCTCTGATAAAATAATTAATATTGGTAATTGAGAAATGTATTTAATTCCGTTCTTATTTACTTTATAAGTCGACTGCTTTGGAGAGCAGCAAGTCCAGCTTTGAGACGTTGTCCATTCAATATGCCCCCAGTAGACCCACCCTACCGTCGTACAAAACCCCGCCCAGTGCGTCAGTTCAAAAAGGCTAATTGGGAAGCTATTATTCCCAGCCGTTCTGTTAATGAAAATTGGTTGAAACTTAAATCCATCCTAAATCAATGCCTGAACAAATTCATACCAACTAACATGACTTCCCCTCGGTAAAATCTACCTTGCTATACCTTGGCTATCCAAATCACTACTTGCATCTATTCGGAAAAAAATATCCTTATATAGGAAAGCCAAGCATACGAATAAATCTGACCTTTGGGCAAAATATAATTTATGTAAACGGCTGACCCAGCGTGCCATCAGGTCTGCCAGGGGGTCTTTTTTAGAAAACAAACTTTCTGAATCTTTAAAACAAAAAAATTCAAAACCACTCTGGCGTTATATTAAATCTAAACGTCAGGATGGAAATGGTGTCTCTCCCTTGAAGGAAAACGGCCAGCTGCATTCAGATAGCAGACGTAGGGCCGAAATACTAAACAACTAATTTTGCACAGTTTTTACGTCGGAAGACACCACGAATATACCTAAATTACCAGGACCACTGAATACTGAAATGCCTAAATTCAAAATTACTGTTCAAAGTGTAACTAAATTACTTGAGGGTTTAAACGACGGAAAGGCATCCCAAGCTTCCAAACTTGATTCTGAAGAATGCTGCCAAAGAAATATCTCCCTTTCTTGAAATTATTTTTGACCAATCTTTACAGACAGGCAAATTACCAGATGACTGGGTAGAGGCTAAACTTGCCCCAGTCTTTAAAAAAGGGGATCAGCATTCTTCGGCAAACTACAGGCCGATATCCCTCACATGTGTTTGTGCCAAATTACTCGAACACGTCATTTGCAAACAAATTATGTCCCATTTTTACGGAAAACAAAATTTAACACCTGTATAGCATGGCTTTTGATCAAAACACTTTTGATTACAACTAATGAATTTATTCAATTTTTTTAAGCAAGACACAAACAGATGTTGTTGTCTTGATTTTAGTAAGGCCTCTGACGTTGTCCCCCACCAACGCCTCTTGCATGAGCTTGACCACAACGGAATTTGGGGAACAACTCTTAATTGGATTCAAAATTTTGACCAATAGAACCCAAAAAGTAGTATTTGATGGCAGCTCGTCACAATCAGCTCGCGTGAGGTCCGGTGTGCCCCAGGCAGAATTGGGGTCAATTCCTTTTTATCAATTCCAAATTCCATTCCAATTCTTTTTTATCAATTCCTGAGTCAATTCCAATTCCTTTGGTTTTGAGAAAAGTCAATTCCAATTCAATTCCAATTCCTAAAAAGTCAATTCCTTATCAATTCCACCCAAGAATGAGACTTTTGATACACATGGAGCAGCTGTATAATAACTTGATATAAAATGAAATAATAACACCTGATATAAAATAAAATACATTTTATTTATTATCTTGTAAGCATATTTAAACATGTTACACTTACTAAACTTCAATATTAGTAGGGTGGAGTACATCTTTAATACCTGATGACGGAGTTGTACTCGTGTGGACGCGGATGTGAGCGTGTTATTTCTATAGACTAACAGTTACGCCACAATTGCCATCAACTCGGCAGTGTAATTAACACAATGTCTTGCGACAAGCCGAGCTACTTGAAACTCTGATAAGTCTGACCCTGTGGAGGCTACGGCGTGTCGACCCACACCTCACTCAAATAAACTCGTATTAAAAGTAAACCAACGTAGGATCTATTGTTGTATTTCAATTGATGCAATTATTCACATTATTTATTTTCCGATTATGCTATTTTTTAATATTTAATTCTACCGTGTGGCGAAAAAATATACCTTCAGAAAATATATCAGGATAACCTCTAGGGCACAAAAGGCATATTAGGGAAGTAATCAAAGGGTCAATTAGAGCGCTTGGCTACGCTGCATAACTTCCTTCCTACTAACACTGGAGGTTAACCCAATGTTGCTTTAATGTTGCTCCACCGTCTTCAGTGCTTTCCCAATTTTAAATCAGCATTTCTTTCGTTCTACTAACTCGAAGGACAAGCGATTGTTATGTTCTAAGCCATTCATTCACCTAAGTCTAATCATGACTCGTGATTGTTTTATAAACTGTAGACGTCCAAATGACAAAAATATAACAAATACGAGAACTAAAATTATGCCCATGAGACAAGCATTACTTTTTAAATACAAATGTTAAAAAATGCTGTTAAAGGGACCCCTTGGGATGAGACATTTTCAATGTTGTCAATTTTGATAATTTAATTTATAAAAAGCTATATAGCCTACTGATCTTTACTGAAAATACGAAAAAGTCAAAAAACAATTTGAAAGCACCGAAAAAGAGTGAAATAGTTGTATTTCCAGGTCGTATATTGCCATGTGAACAAAACAAGTCAGCAATATTCAGCACTTTACATCGCATATTCCCACGTATCAGACGGTAAGATCAGAGCATTCGCGCTAATTGGTGTCTTATAGTCAGGACACACCTGCAGCACTGATTGTCTACCCAACCATGGGCCGATGCCATCAGCATGTGACCCAATGCTGTGAAAACATTCAATCGTCCTTCAGGTATACAAATAGTTTGTTTGGGTTACTTCTGGTTTCATAGAAATGTTGATTAAAAATATTTGTAAAAATATGAAAATTCTGAAAAAAATAAAAACATGATCCGTGGGATACACTACTTCAGTACGGAATTAAAAACAAAAATTTATGTCATCCCAAGGGGCTGCTTTAAGTGACACAAAAGTGATAGTTAAACAGTTTGATCATCCTTGCGCGAATATATAAGGAAAGCATTAATAAAATAATAGTACAATTATTTCCAGAACTTTAAGCCAGCAAACACGAAACATTGACCCAGTGTTGATATAATGTTGGCCCGTCGTTTCCGATGACGGCCCAAGATTAAACCAACGCCGGCTCGGCGTTTCATTTTGATGATGATTCAGCCACTCGATGGTGATTCTCTAACACTATACAGTAGGTGTTGACACTAGTTGAGTTGTCATGAGTCGCACTTCGGCAAATCTGTTACCGGCTGGTTACATCAGTCCGCGGGAGTAAAGCAAGGGTGTATAGTAGCAACAAATAACAAGTATATACGCACACACCAATCTTTGATAGTTAGATTGAATTGCTATAACTTAGCAGGGCCAATCTTTTTACAACTATTTTTTAGATTACACATCACAGTCTTATTTAATCTTGATGGCCATAAGTTAATTAAATGAGTATTTTTACATAACTCAAATAAATATAAGTTTATTATTTTTATTTTAATACACATATCAATCAACATAGATCAGGTAAAATTCTACTGCAATGACAAAAGTGATGATCACTCATGCGTTTAATAGCGCTTAAGAAATAAACATGGATAAAAAAGTCAATTCCTTTATCAATTCCAGGCATTTTTTGCCAATTCCAATTCAATTCCAATTCCTTTTTTTTTAATTCCAATTCCTAGTCCAATTCCTGGAATTGAGTCAGGAATTGAGCTCAATTGTTCTCGGACCCCTACTCGTTTTGACCTATATTAATGACCTCCCTTCCACGGTCTCCTCGCAGGTTCATCTCTTTGTAGATGACTGCCTCCTGTATCACACGATAAAATGTCGAGCAGATCAGGAGCAGCTGCAGAGAGACTTATCCACGTTACAGGACTGGGCAGATCGAGGGGGATGTGTTTCAACTCCTCGAAATGCTCGGTCCTGAGGGTGTCCAGAAATTTAAAAAGCCTGGAATTTGAGTACACCCTTAAAGGCGAAACACTAGCGAGCGTCTCATCAACACCATATCGCGATGTTTGCCTTAGCGAGACCCTGAAATGGGAGGCCCACATTAACAAAATTACAAGTAAAGCAAATTCCACTCTGGGCTTTCTTCAGAGGAACCTGAAGGCATGTACCCCTAAACTAAGGGAGACTGCCTATATTTCTCCCTGGTCAGATCATCATTAGAATACTCTTCAACAGTCTGGAACCCCTTTATACAAAAATATATTGATAAATTAGAAAAAATTCGAAGATCAGCAGCAAGATTTGTCACCAAAAATTATAGACAAACAGCCAGTGTGGCATCTCTCACTCAGAACCTGGGATGGACTGACTTGAAAACAAGATGTAAAAATTCTAGACTTGTAAGCATGTCCAAAATTTCAAATGAGCTAGTCGAAATTCCTATCGATGACGTTTAATCCCAGAAGAACACGTGGTGGGCACAATCAGGCCTATAAACATCTTGGAGCTAACACCACACTGGGACAAAATATTTTTTGCCATCGAGCTATCCCTGATTGGAATTCTCTCCGGCAGCTGCCAGAGAATCAAAAACTGTGGCAGCATTCAAGAGTCAGCTGGTTGACTAAGTCCACCAGCCTCTACCCCCCCCCTCCAGCCTGATACTCCACATAGGAGGTGCTGCTGGAGTAGCAAATTCAAAGTTCAAAGTTCAAATAAGTTTTTAAGGTCGTGTCAGGAAAATATAAACAATTGAAAATTCGAATCGAGCTGATATAAACAGTATTAAACTACGGCCATTTGATTTGAATTTCTGGAGTCTATAAACAACATCCAGCTCCCCGTCTGGAAACGTAGTGCCAGACAGGTGCCCCGTCTAGGCAACCACGCTCAGTTGAGAGCAGAGGCTGGCCAGACATTGTCTACCGTATACCTGCAGAATACGGCGTTCGCTCAACGGTTTGTGCTCGATCACTGGAGTTAAGCAACGTCGCGCCCAGTTCATAATTGGATGGGTGACCGTCTGGGACTGCCAGGTGCTGTATACACTCGTGGGGCTCAGAGAACCACTTAAATCAGATGGCTCGTCTGACTGAAGTTGAGTTGTACGTAAAAGAACCTCAATGGACGTAGGCGCAGTTTCCATCCGGCGAGACCCCAAAAAATCCACAACATTGAGTACTTGGCACATATATAAGACCATGAATGATATCATGAATGATAACAGGCCTTGCTAAGTTACTCCCGTGGCACGATAGCACAATAGTGCGTACTGCCACGTAATATACAGATACAGATACTTTGTTCTGCTTGAAGGGTTCGCTCGTTGTCCCTTTGAAATTGTTTAGCAATTCCCAAGGAATTCTATGTGCCACTGTGTAAAGGTAGCGAGGGTCATTTATGTCCTCAGTCTGCACCTGAAAGCATGCGCAAGTGGCTAGTTGCCATTAAACGTGCCATATTCAAGTCAACCAAATCAAGAGTGTTATCTGCCGGGAACATTTTGATGGCGATGATAATCATAACTCAGTGTTGCTTCAATGTTAGTCCAACATCTTCAACGTTAGCCCAACATTGAATCAACATTGGAACATTGTTACAGGCTGATGTGTAGCAGGACATGTGTATAAGCAACAGGGTGTACAATTAGGGCCTTCTAATATGCAATAAAAGGAATACCAGAGGCTATCATGACTACAAGCCAACGTTGGGTCATTGTTGAGATTTTAATAGTTGACTAGAGTGAATGTATATGTTAAAATGAACTTAAATGTTATTGACTGCCCTTGTCCATGTTGTCCCAAAAACAGAAGACACTGAACAAATGCTGGATCATTGTTGGTTCAGTGTCTACGACTATCAAAACCATGCACGGCTGTCATCACGTTTTAATTTGCTTGCTGTAATCAAGACAGCATCTGCTTGACATCTCGGATTAATCCGAGAGGTCAACCAGAAAAAAGGCATATTTATATATAAATGAAACGAGTTGTAAGCATTGACTCAGTGTTGGGCCAACGACATGTTCATAATGCGAACTAATAGCGTTGGCCCGGCAATGAACCAGCGCTGTGGTCCTATTGCGGGACAAGGGCGGTCAGCGATTGTTTGGAGATGGGTCAAAGTACAGGTAGCATAATAGCGGGAAGGGTGGTCTTCCGCACAATCTTTGGTGCGACGCTGGGCCAGCATCTGGAGATGGTGGACTAGCGTTGTACCAACACCGGACACTGAAGCATTAATGTGGGCTGTATTTGGATGGTACAATAATTGGGCCAACAATGTGTCTTGCTTGTTGTAGTTGGCGCGATGCTGGTCTAGCATCCTAAGGTGGTGGACCTGCATCGTGCCAACGCCTGGTTCAGATGGTAATGTGACATAAAATTTACTGATGAGAGGTGACAGAGGGCATACAGTCACTAGGTTTGGGTGCGATACTTCTCTTTCACTTCTCACCTTATCACAGTGATTATGACTTGGCTTAAGAGCGGTAACCAGTCACTGAGTCGTGGCTAGTTATCGCTTTTTGCCTGGTGATAAATGAAATGAATCGGGCTTTAGGCCACCTTTGTGCACATATAGGCTAAACCGGGCCAGGAGAACCTCCTGAGGATGGTAAGATGATTAAGATGACACTGTCCTCCAGACACAGGATTCGAAATTCGAGCCCTGGCGGTCTGAGGCCGAGCACGCTACCTCTCGGTCACGGAGGCTCCTCACAATACTAACTTTCACACGTGGATGGGGAAGAAACAATTTTGTTTCTTTCAAACCGCCGAGACCGGGAACCGAACCCCGGACTCTGGCGTGAAAGGCAGCGGTGCTAACCACTACCCTAGGGCCCCCGCCCTTGCCTGGTGATAGTGGAGACTCTCTGTGAGCGTTGCTGGCTTTGTGGGTGACCATGTGAGTGGACGCAGGCCATTGATTGGCTCAGGCGAGAGTCAACAAATTCATTCAGCTTATAGTGTGAGGCTGAGGGGTTTGGAGTCACTGCTAAAGTCAAACCCTAGTTGAGAGGTACGTTTTCATTTTCTGTACATATTTTAAAACAGCTGTCTGTCTTCTGTGTCTTAATAAAATTGTATCCACCTTTAAGTGTTGTGGACTCTCGGAAAGTCATCATGAATCCCCCTGACTTTTAACATGGTGAAGAAACCGGGCAGAGACGCGAGTCGCGACTCTTCATGACACGTGACTCGAGAGAGTGACAAGTCAATAGTGGGCCAGTCCGTGCCAATGACCGCCATTAGGACTATCTGGGTACAGGTTAGTGTATAATTTGACCCTGCTGGGGAGTGTATATTCATTTTCCTGTGAACAATATGAGTCAACGAGCCAATACAGAGACTTTGTCCCGGCGCCTGGAAGCCAAGTTAAGATAATGCAGAGAGTCTCTATCATTTCTTGAGAAGGCCGTGAAAATGGCCGGGGGTCATACGCCGGGACAAGAACAAGAGGTGCTGGTCTCAGCCATTGAAACCAGTGCCATATCTCATAAATCAGCAGATAGGATTTATGAATCTCTCCTAGTATGGCTTTTAGAAGAGGAAGTAAACCACTGCTATGGGTACAGCCGGCTCGTCGTCACATCAATACAGACAAGCTTATATACAACTCATACCCAATAAATGGACTCGAATCCGGAGATATTGGAAAGTGTTTTAGAGATAAGCTCTTCCAGAAGAATAATTAGAGTTATGGCTTGGGTTTTGCGAGCGGCTACCATATTTAAAGGTTATTCTTTCCCGTCTGAAGCACTTAACGCTGAAAAATTGGGGAAGCCCTTATCCAAACCTTCTTGCAATGTAAGTATTTTTCATAAGACATTCGGTGTGTACATAAGGGAGTCTGTCTCCCTAGTACATCCTGTTTGAATGGGTTACACCCATTTATTGACAGGGTAATCATGCTGGGCCATTGTACGTGAAAGATGCAGGCAAAACCAAATTCAACATTTTACTTTTTACGTGCTCAGTGATTCGTGCCGTGCATTTGGAGCTCGTGGGCTCTTTATCCACTTAGGATACCATCTTGGCATTTCGCCATTTTGATGCACGTGGAGGTCACCCGAATATCGTTTACTCAGACAACTCCAAGACATTTATTACATTGATTCATCATTTATCCGAGAAACTGTTCTTTTGTCCACATGGAAGTTCATAACCCCGAGAGCCCTTTGGGTAAGAGGTTGGTGGGAGCGACTAATACAGACTGTAAAAAAGGGATTGCGAAAGACACTAGGACTACATTTGATAACCGTTGTGGAACTTACTACTGTCCTGACTGAAATTGAACATTGTATTAATAGCCGCCCTATCACATATATTAGTGACAACCCAGAACACGACGTCATTAGACTTGTGACCTGGAGGTACCAGATTTAAATCCCAGTCGGGCTGGATTTTGTCATCGTGGTTGTGCATATAAATTGCTCCAAGCTGTACAGGCCTGGAGTGTAAAGTGCTTCCTATGATACTGCGCACTATAAAGAACCCTTGAAGTTATTCAAAATAAGACTTGGGCATAGTTTCAGCTACTCTGATGACATCGCAAGGCTCTGACACAGTGACCTCCATTTTTAAATGTAATAGTTCTAATACGATCAAAAGTTTACGCCTGCTGAAAATGGCCTAGTCTCGAAATATTTGTGTCAATTCCGTGGCATCCGAGTTTTTCGGTAGGCGCGTTTTTACACAGCTGGCTGTGGAAACAAAATGGCGGTCAGTGTGACTGAGTTGTTACATTGACATCACACGTCTCAGCCAGCGCTGGACCTCTGCCCAATACTGCCACAGAGTTGACCCACTGTCTACAACGTCGGCCCAGCATTTGGTTGGCCTTGGGTCGTCGTCTTGTGTTTTCTGGGGCGATCTGGTGCACGATTTTGTGTCTGATACATTGCAACAAAGGTGTATGAGGTCATTGCTTATTATGTTTGGCAATTGTTTTATAACATTTTCTAGCTCTGCCAACGTGACTTAATTACACCTACTGCCTACGCATAGTAGTCACACCATTACTTTGCAAGCATCACTCATTTTTTTTATCCGAGCGAAGCCTATGTATTAAAATCTGCATTGTTTCGATTAGTCAATACAATATATTTAAACTAAGGGCAACCATCTTTTTAATCCAGATTGATTTATTATAATTTTTTAAATTATTAAGTGTCTGTTTTATCTAGATAGCGGTTGAGTTATATAATTGCTTAACTTATTATTTTTTTATCCGGATAGTGGTTGAGTTATATAACTTTTTAGATGATTAATTTTTTATATTATACGGGTAGCGATTGATTAATCATCATTTTTTAAATGATAAATTCATATTTATTATCTATGTAGGTGATGTACTGGTTGAATCAATATAATAATGATTAATTTGTAATGTACATCTTTGGCAAATGTACACACAAAGTTTCATTAAATTAAGGGGCCACCATTCAGAGGGGGAAGGCTGGAGGTTTTGTCACAGACAGTATTGAAAGCTGCTGAGGTGTTCCCAAAAACTATTGAGGCAGTGCTTCCAACAGCTGCTGTGATGCTCCCATAAGCTACTGCAGTGCTCCCAGCAGCTTATGTTGTGCTCTCATAAACTGCTGCAGTGCTCCCAGCAGTTGTTTCGATGCCAAAAATTATTTAGTAATAGTCGTGCGGGTGTTCAAGCCTTTCAGCGCTGGGATTGTCTTTAGACATCAGAATCTGACGTCTATGGACGTCAGATTCTGACATCGCTGAAAGAATTAAAAGGTTTTTAATGACCATTGACTCATAACATTGACTCATAACATAGGTATTCAAATAAAATAAAAAGAGCTGAATAAGACAATTATGATGACTTCAAAATATAAACAACAACTTTGACCTCCATAGTTTATTCAAAATTATTATCTCACCTTTGTGAGAGTTCAAGCTAACAGTGAGTGACAGGGGCGGATCCAAGGGGGTGCACTGGACGTATGGCTTTGTCACACATGGCTGAACTGTGTGCAATGAACATGACCGGACTACGTGAACATATTGAGGACGTACACTGGACAAAACGAATTAGGCCTACTAATTCGTCTCGTCGGTCAGGGTTATCCGGCAAAATGTCACAGGGCCATAAAAAGACCTAATTAGGCCTATACAAAACAAAACGTGGGGACAAGCCCACAGGCCCCTATGCCCTGTCGTGTCGTCCTCTCCGAGGCCGTGGATGGATGTATTTGCTTTACCTGAAAAACCCAACATGACGGTGACTGAGAGCGATCCCGAACGACAGTCAATTTGAAAACATGGTCCGAAAAATGTCCATAATTTTTTAATGATTGTGCGACCTCTGAGCTGAGCATGCGGGCATGGAACTGAAATGTTAATGATTCTTAAAAAAACTATTTCTGACATGATAACTCCCCGATATTATCCGATATGACAGTCTAAAGAAATCTCCCTCGATTTTGTACACGGTCAATCTGTGGCTGAAACCTGTTTCAGCCACTGGGGGTATACCTACGCCCCTGCTTGTCCAAACTCTGGATCCGCTCCTGAATAAAAATCAGTCAATTTGAAAACATGTTTATAAAATTAGGCTCTGCATAACAAAACCTAGCAGAATAAAAATGCAAAAACATGTCAGTATAAACATATCTTATTATCGATTAGAACAATATAATTTAATTGTAAAATCGTCCCATGTGAATCATTTCACACTCTTTGTATGTTGGTTGAGATTCAACAATTTATCTTTAAATAGGCTACAAGTTATAATTACATAAATACGATTACATAATCATGTACATGTATTGTGAATATGAGTTTGTTGTTACAATCCTAAATTAACATTATTAAAATGTATATCTCCTTTGAACAAATGGACAGTGGAAGAAATCGTAAAAATTACCACCAACTGTAAATATACATGTAGCCTACAGTAATTATCTTATCTGTTCCAGTTATATTTTATTACAATATATCTATTTGCATAATTACATATCATAAATTGTCTTCAATATACTTGTAAATTCCGGACAAAAGCAATAAGTTTTTTCTAAATAAATGACCTAGATGCATATTATTCCACTTATTGGAGTGAGTGATATATTAAAACGTACCAGAGTTGACTACCATAAATTTACAAATAAAACATGCCCGCATTCTGTCTGACATCAGAAGCATTGACGAATCTACAGACAGACACATATCATCAACTCGTACATGAAAAGAAAGTAAGGTAATTGATCTTAGTTACATTGTAGCTGAAGGATATTGGTAGATTATGTTATTATCTTATTAGGCCATTCTAGTACACATCTCTTTTACTTTCAACTGTATCTGGCCATTATATTGTGCAAGCACATTGCAATGACCATTTGTATATATATATATATCAGAAATTTTGCTTGAAGGGACCCCTTGGGATGAGACATTTTCAATGTTGTCAATTTTGAAAATTTAATTTATATGAAGCTATATAGCCTACTGATCTTAACTAAAAATACGAAAAAGTCAAAAAACAATTTTAAAGCACCTAAAAAAGAGTGAAATAGTTGTATTTCCAGGTCGTATATTCCATGTAAACAAAACAAGTCAGCGATATTCAGCACCTTACATCACATATTCCCACGCATCAGACGGTAAGATCAGAGCAGTCGCCGCTAATTGGTGTGTCATAGTCAGGACACAGGAGGTCACACCTGCAGCACTGATTGTCTACCCAACGCTGGGCCGATGCCAACAGCATGTGGCCCAATGCTGTGGGAACATTCAATTGTCCTTCAGGTATACAAATAGTTTGTTTGGGTTAATTCTGGATTCATAGAAATGTTGATTAAAAATATTTGTAAAAATATGAAAATTCTAAAAAATAAAAACATGATCCGTGGGATACACTTCTACTTCAGTACGGAATTAAAAACGAAAATTGATGTCATCCCAAGGGGCTGCTTTAAAGGCCCATACCCAGGTTAAAAAAATTTGAAGTTTAAAATTGTGTTATATAGGCTTAAATATATCATCGGAAATCTATATTATCTATATTATTTTGAGATATGTACTGATAAGTGTGTATTTCGGAATGTTCATATAATTAATAGCAACTCTCTTTATTATAATGGCTTCGACTAAGCCGCTGGGGGTCTAGATGAAGGGTGCGATGTTGAATTGTTTTTTTCTTTGAAAGAGTCAATGCTGTGCAAAGTCCTTTCCTTTTAGTCACTACACCAGCCACGAACATCCCATGAATATCATCTGTGTATTTTGGCGATGTTCGCGATGTCCCGCAAAAAATGTAAAATATGTCAGTTGGCCGAATTTAGGCGTGTTGAGCCTTCATGTTCGGAAAAGTGAGACCCGTTGGGAAAGCGCCGAAAAACAGATGCTTTCCCGTTGACATTGTAAGTAAACTAGCAACGTCTTTGACGATGTGCATTCGACTTTATATACTTATCCCAATACGTGTTAAGAACTTTTCGTCATAGATTGCTGCTAGTAAATTATATAAAAAACTATCTTTAGAAGGAAATAATCAAATCGGTGACTCAATACAACTTTCCTGTCAAACATGGATACCGAAAAACATAGCATTGAAAAACAGGTGGATCTAAAAGACAAAAATGTAATGACCGACATTTTGTCACAATTTGTCTTTTTTAAAATCCGATTACGTTGCCAACGGATGTTTCGAAAAGTTGTAATCTATCGGAATGTTGCCTTCACTCATTCAAACACTCAAAAAGGTATAACAGAGCTAAAAACAAAGACATGCCATTTGCCTGGGTAAGGGTCTTTAAACCCTAAACTAATAACTATAATACTTTTAAATCCGTTTTATTAGCCGTGTAAGAGAGGGGGCGTGTCGCATTGGTAGAACCCTGACTGCCACGCCAGTTATGTTCGAAAATGTACCGATCCCTCCTGTTTCTATTAGAGAAAAAACATTGTTTCTCCCCTCTCAATGTGACTAGGATATCACTCTCATAGCCTCTCGTCGAGTCAAGGTTGAGATCAGCTAGTGAATCAATGTTAACTTCCCGCACGGCCAGGCGCTGCGTGCTCCTCCACATAATATCATATTCATGGCGTTGGTATCTACACCCGCACTGTTGAGTCTACCAACGTAATAGGTGTCCTCATATTCATATACATGGACCATATTGACCTGATACTTCACTGCCATCCATCGTTGATAAATAGTGTTCAATGTAGGCCTACATATTTTCTCATTTAATGGATTAGAAAATATAGAAAAAAAATGTATTTTATGGTCCTTAGTCAAATTTTCAGAATGTGTTTGTTTTGTTAATTGTCTTTCCATATTCAGAATCCATGACCTCCAAAATGTTTGTAATATTGTAAAATTCGGTAAAGTAAGAGCAAAATTAAACACAATTTAGATTTTTCTAGAATTTCTTTGGTAGCCATATTGAATTATGTCACAGTATATTTTTAAACGCAGTGAGAGTTTTTTATCTGCCCAGGCCCTACTGGACATGCTTGGTGTGCCACAATGTTTGTCACAAAGCAATGTCATCCAGTCATTTTCTCATCATTTTAGCAGCACTTTGTGGAGGCGTTAGATGGTGATGGGGAAGGCATCAAAGATCGATGGAGGAGCGTTAAGGTAACAATATCTGGTTTTTTTTTCATTTAAATACATATGCTATGCTATTAATAATAATAATAATGACATAATAATGACATTAGGTCATTATGTGAGGTCCGACAAAGGACGCCAGTACTGTGGATTTTGGTCGTGGTGTGTGATAATTACCACCAATCTTTTTATTATTCATTTAACAACGTTGTTTCAAGTCTGTGTCAACGTTATTGGCCAATTTTAAAACAGCGTTAATATGATTTATTTAGCTTGTTTCTTAAAGGTTATTGGCCAATTTTAAAACAGAGTTGATATGATTTATTCACTTGTTTCCTAAAAATTCTAAGCCTACAAAAAATAGGGTGCACCTTTAATCATTTTGAGATCCATAAATCGGTTCTACGTACGCACCAAAATCAGTCGAAAATAGCATATATTAGAGTTGATTATGGGACTATTAGTTAAAAATCTCTTTTGATTTTGTTTAAAAGGCCGATTATCAAAAGAAGATTATTTTTTGGCAAATACGGCTACCTAAAAGAATCGTCAAACCTTGCTTGCCGAAGGTTGGTCACGGAATCATGGTTTTTGAATCCTACTGTGTGTTGATATAACATGATATATCTAGCTGGCTACTTCTCTCTCTAAACGTTCATATATGTAGATATAGATATACATCTAATATATACTAGAGTCTACGACATAATTATCTGGAGCGCATGCTTTTCGTCGATTTTTCCGTCAATTTGATCCGCTTTCCTTAAAATTTTGCACAGGACATTTCCTAGTGATGTCCTAGCATCGGTGAAAATTTCGTAAAATTATATGCAGAATTGCAAAAGTTAGACCTTTGGCATGTAGTAAAATGAAAAAACGAAGTCCCTCTATAAATCAATTACGCTAATTACGGATTTTTTTTCTGATGTCAGGATAAGACTTGGAAATGTCCTGTGCAAAATTTTTAATTTGAAATCATCATAAATGTCTCAGCTAGCTCTTTCCGCTTCATTTGAAAACCTATGTTATGGGTCCACGGCCACTATAAATATTTTACTCTTCGGTGCGGGGGTCGACTTTAGACGTCAGAATCTGACGTCTATAGACGTCAGATTCGGACGTCTAAAGTCAATTCCCGCACTGTAGGAGATGCCGTATAGACGGTCCTAGCAGCACAAGATTAATTGTATATACGAAGTTATTTTAATCACATTTGGTTTGGTCGAATACCCAATTAAAAATGCATAGGGGTCTACCAGCCATATTAGCCCTTTAGCCGCGGGTCCCGATTATACTCATTTTTTATATTTTTTTTATCAGTACACCAAGTACCACCTTATAACATGTTTAAGATTAAACGTGACACCAATCAGCAATATTTGAAAACAGCTGACATCTATTTTGTCAAATCTGAATAATTTTCACGCACTCGAAGTTGTGGATCGCGTCAGCGAGACACAGCTTCAAGTAGGTGAACATTCCTTTTATAGAACTTGGTGGTTAAAGGGTTAAAGTGCTGAGTTAAAAAATTTAAATGTTTCGCCCACTTGAATTTATGTCTCGTTATCGTTACTTATATACACCGCCCTCGAAAAATATGGATTCATTACACACATTATACATACTGCCGCTGCAAATAGCCTCTGATCAATTTTAATTTACTCTGTAAATTATGAAGCTATTCGCTTGAAATTTGGCAACAGTATGTAACTGGTATACGTTATCATTATTGTGCAAGAAAATCTGGGAAAAGTATTTTTTTTTCAAAAAATAGGTCAGCAAAAATAATAGTTAAAAACAGGATATTTTAATCATTTTTAGAAAATTCTGTGGGGATGGCATCGTGGTGGATATGTAGAATATGTGAAACTCTAACACCTAATATTACGTAACTAAATTGTACCATTTTAATGCTAGATTGTTATATAAAATATATAGTTAGAAACACAGATACGCGCCTGCATCTAGTTGTGACCTCCAAAAAGACCTTTTTTTAAAACAAGTGTTCGAAAATATTAGAAGCACAGTACAGCAATTTGATTGTCGAGGTGGATCCATATTTTTAGACGGCGGTGTATATGTACAATTTTAATACAAATATTATAAATTATCCTAATTTGGCTCATGTCTCCCTCAAATTTTCTTGCCAAATTAGAAGGCTGAAAACGTGATACGAAATGAAGTGAATGGGGCTTTAGGTCACCTCAGTGCACATATAAGCTAAACTGGACCAGGAGAACCTCCTGAGGATGGTTGAAATGTATGAGATGACATTGCCCTACAGACACAGGATTCGAAATTCAAACTCTTGCGGTCTGACCGAGCTCACTACTTCTCAGTCACAGAGGCTCCTCACAATATTAAATATTTACGAGTGAACAGGGCAGAAACAATTATTTTCTTTGAAACTTAAAATGCAGAGTGGAGTTCGAACCTCGCGATCTCCGACTTTTCAAGCAGGCTGCTTTAACCACCGCACCGGTGGCCTCGCCCTGAAAACATGATATAGACGTGTTGCTGACTATCACTTTAACCCTTTCAGCGCGGGGACCGTTTTTATATGTTAAAATCTGACGTCTCTAGACGTTAGATTCTAACAAATAAAAACAGTCCCCGCACTGAATAAATTGAAATATTTATAATGGCCGTGGACCCATAACATAGGTATTCACATGAAACGAAAAGAGCTAACTAAGACATTTATGATGATTTAAAATAGAAAAAAAACTTAAGTCTCCATGGTTGATACAAAAATATTTCAGTGTTGTAAGGGTTCAGATAAATATATGATTAATCATTTGAGTCATAATTAGTCGTCCATAAAAGTATTTGTACCTATTTACTATGACCATTACCGCGCCCGCATCCTACACGTCCACTAAACAGCATCTTATAGTATTATCAATAGCCCATAATGGTTATATGGCCATGTTTTATGTACACGGAAACGATATGTGGACTAGACATGGAGGATATGTCTATGATCAGATGACGTGGACCAACAAAAAGCGTTGCAATCTGGAAAAGATTGAATAACTGCACGAAGGACCACCGCAGGTCTTAACACGTAAGTAGTCAAAGTATTATAGCATTCATTGATTTCAAAAGTAGCAAAGATTCATCAAATGAATTGACTACCAGACAGACAGACAGACAGACAGACAGACAGACAGAATGACAGCCAGACAGACAGACAAATATTTTATTGACAAAATGGAAGTCATTACAGACTTATTTGTTAACTTGTTAAAACTTGTGAATTAAATGTTTGTTTGAACATCAATAGGGCGGGGGCCCTAGGGTAGTGGTTAGCACCGCTGGCTTTCACGCCAGAGTCCGGGGTTCGGTTCCCGGTCTCGGCGGCTTGAAAGAAACAAAATTGTTTCTTCCCCATCCACGTGTGAAAGTTAGTATTGTGGGGAGCCTCCGTGACCGAGAGGTAGCGTGCTCGGCCTCAGACCGCCAGGGCTCGAATTTCGAATCCTGTGTCTGGAGGACAGTGTCATTTCAATCATCTCACCATCCTCAGGAGGTTCTCCTGGCCCAGTTTAGCCTATATGTGCACAAAGGTGGCCAAAAGCCCGATTCATTTCATTTTTTGAACATCAATATTTGGTAGTAGTAGTAGTAAATCATTGCTTTACGTCACTTTTCGGCACAAAAGGTCTTTTAAGTGACATTACAATACGATAAAAACGTTGTAGTCATTTGATGAGATGAATGATGTACAGATGATGATGTGAGGGTGGGGGTGATAGGGCATGGTGGGTTATTGAGAGCGTTTTCCTTCGCTCGCCCGATAAGGGGTTCTGGACATGTCTAGGGGATATAAAGTTGAGTCAAAATTAAAATTATTTAATTACGGTTTAAATTAATTAATTTATTGCCAATGATTCTCAGCAATTTTAAAGCTCCATGTCATATTTTATTGAATTAATTTCATTCTAAATATATCAGATTGCTAGCAATAAAAGGTTTAGGGATATTATTTTAAGGCCTTCTTGAAATGGCATATAAATTGAATTTATTGATACCCCGGCGTGTAGAGCACAAACCATGTCTACATGTATTAATACCTCCCGCCCGCATGTAGAACGCATGTAAAACATGTCTCCGATAGAACGTATGACCCGAGGGCAGAAAAGTAGGCTGGCTGAATTAGTTTACAAAAATACTATGTTTAATATTCAATTAGGTATTCAAGATTTTATCGATTAAAGCAACTGACATAGCAATCTATCAATCTTATTGAAGCCAAAGTCAATTATTTTGATCAAAAATTGATTCATATTGAAGTGGATGAGTTTGACATAATTTGTGTGAACAGTGTGGGCGCCCACGCATTCGCACCGTGGTTAACGTTCACAGGATCGAGTGGGGTGCGAATTGTAGCAGTAGTAACAATTTATTCTAGCTATTTCATGTATTTGCACACATATTTTGCATAAATCCAAGATGGTCGCCAAATATTGATAATTTGGTAATATGTATGGCTTTTATATGTAGGCCTATAAATTCTCGTTTTTTTTCATTTCAAGAATGATTTTTTGGTAATTAGACTTTTTATTTAGATACATTATAGGTAAGTTGGAGCAATTTTAAAATACAAGATGGCCACCAGAGTATAAACAATATGATTTTTTGCAATATTTCATCTATATCACTGTCAAATAAAGTGATGAAATTTAATTTTGGATATGAAGGTTCAAATGGAAGATGTTTCGGTTTGGTTGAATTTTTTATATAATTAATTTTTAACAGTGTCACCAAATTTCATATTTTAGATGACCTAAGATATGTACTTTACATTTGAAAATCATTTCAAAAGAAAAAAACTGTAGTAACATCAAATTGTTTCCATAATCATCTAACATAACTTCCTAGTAAACATGATATGATTCGGCCATCCCTAGCTTGACATCTGTTACTATTGATTATTCAGACTTTATACATCATTATGGATGCAAAATCAAATTTCACAATGAAATCTTGCAGTAGTAGTAATAGTTGTGTATAAGTATCACAGCAATGTGTGTCGTTTTTCATCGGTTCATGGCTACTTGTTTATGGTTTGTTGTAGGCCTAGTGAGTATCGCAGCCGCATAAAGGGGTTGTCATTAGGTGTTCATTAGGTATTCCCAAGTACTAAATTATGCTTAAGTGGTGAGACATCGTCAACAACGCTGGCCTAACATATTAACAAGACTGGGTCGATGTCTGATGTTCATTGAGTACTAGATGTTTTATAGGAATGTGTTATTATTGCTAATTTCACATTATGTGTTGAGTGATAAGCAAGGGAGAAAAAGTTGGTCCAATTATGGCTTAATATTGAACCCAACATGGGTAACATAATCATCCAGCATATTACCACCATCCCCGAATAAATCTGCATCCTATATTTTATTTGCATTTTTTTCATACTTGAAAATTACTAGGTGATTGGTAATCAGTATTAACCTATCAGCATTAATTGTCAGATGTAAATCTGCCCATGCTGGTCCAGAGTGGGTACCTGTCTTATCTGGAGATATATATGCATCATTGGGCGCTTCAACTCACACAGAGCGGGGATCGACTTTAGACGTCAGAATATGACCCAGAATATTGCAGTAGTAGTTATTACGTTGTAAGTATCTTAACAATAAAGCCAACAAACAGACCATAGGCTATAGAATCACAATACTAGCGTGTTTATTACAGCGCGGGGATCGACTTTAGACGTCAGAATCTGACGTCTGTTGACGTCAGTTTCTGACGTCTAAAGTCGATCCCCGCGCTGTAATAAACACGCAACTATATCCATAGACCCATAACATGGGTATTCAAAAAAATCTGAAAGAGCTTGCTTACTAAGACAGTTATGATGATTTCAAATTGAAAAAATATCCTTTGGTCTATAAGGCTTATACGACCAGTATTTCAGCGCTTCAAGGGTTAGAAAAGAGTTATCATGCAACATAGAATAGGCCTAGAAGGGGTTTAGAAAAAATATCCAGCTCTCAGCATCTCTGAATCGCCACACATCTCACTAGGTCGCGTGATCTTGGCGAGATCGTAACAGATTCCCAGTTAAAATGACAACCTGGATGGGTGGGTACGAGAAATGTGCTGTATACTAAAGCTAAATACACACATTTTCATAAGAGGCTGCAGTCTTCTTCCATTAAAAAATACATGATTGTTAAAAGTCACGTTGACTTGCGGGATGTCTCCTAGATATAAGTCATAAAACTTGGTACACAGTTTTATTTACAGAGGGACATGCTGCAGCTTTACAATATATACAAGAAAAAACACGCTCTAGCAAGAGTTTAACTTCAACAGTGAAATTCACAAAACTTCGTATCCTAATTTTTTACCAACTCGTTATCAGGGTTATACAGGTGCTAATAAAACACAGAATGTCTACTGTACTCGACATCAGTGTTCTAGGGGTTAACAGCTAAGGGGGCCACCATTAGATTCCCAGGGGGGGGGGCAGGAGTATTTGTCGCGGGCAAATTATTTATTTCAACCGGGCTCGGCGGCGCGATGAAAATTTCACATTTTGCTACATGTTTATATGGAACAGTTCTTGAAGTAAATTATTTATTTCACGCAGAGTCCGCCCGAAATTATTTATTTCAAAAATACTCCTATACCCCCCCCCCCTGGGAATCTAATGGTGGCCCCCTAAGCACGATTAGAATCGTTTAAATCCGTTTTATTAGCCGAGCAAATCACTGTTATTGTGAATTAAATGTTTGTTTGAACATCAATATTTGTAATTGTTTGATCTCAAATAAACCCATTCGAGTAATTTGAAGCTGTGGGTCGCGGCAGCGAGACATAATTTCTAGAATAAAGTTGAGTCAAAATTCAAATTATTTAATTTAGGTTTTATTTAATTTATTTATTCCCAATAATTCTCAGCAATTATAAAGCTCCATGTCATATTTTATCGAATTAGTTTTACACAAAATATATTAAATTTCTAGCAATAAAAAGGTTTATGAAAATTATTATAAGGCCTTATGACATATAAATTAAATTTATTGTTACCCCAGCGCGTAGAGCACAAACCCTGTCGACATTAATTAATACCACCCGCCCCGCATGTAGAACGCTAAACATGTATATGATAAAACGTATGACCCGCGGGCTGAAAAGTAGGCCTACTGGATTATTTGACAAAAATAATATGTTAAACCTAAGGTGAATACTATTCGTGATCACAAGGAATTATTCAAATAGGTATTGATCATGTTACTAATTAAAGCAACTGACATATCAGTCTACTATCTTATTGAAGCCAAGGTAGATTATTTCGATCAAAAATTAATTCATATTAAAGTAGATGAGTCGACATAATTAGTCGAGTGAGCAGTGTGGGCGCCCACGCATGCGCACCGTGGTTAACGTTCATAGGATCGAGTGGGGTGAGCAATTTAGCAGTAGGCCTAGTATCAATTTATTCTAGCTATTCCATGTATTTGCACACATATTTTGCATAAATCCAAGATGGTCGCCAGATATTGATAATTTGGTAATATATGTATGGGTTTCATATGTAGGCCTATAAATTCTCGTTGTTTTTTCATTTCGAGAATGATTTCTTTTGTAATTAAGATTTATTTAGATACATTTTAGGTAGGTTGGAGCAATTTTAAAATCTAACATGGCCACCAGAGTACGAGCAATGTGATTTTTTTGCACCACTTCATTTTTTTCTTGAAATATCGCTGTTGAATAAAGTGAAGAAGTTTCAATTATGGACATGAAGGTTGAAATGGAAGATGTAGTTATAATAGAGTGCCGTGTAAAATGGGACTCGCGTATCAGTGACATATTAAAAAGCGAATTTGGGGTTCTACAAGGCGGTATGCTCAGTCCCAAACTATTCTCGGAATTTTTACAAGACATATCCTCATCATTTGACCAAGATCAAGGTATCGCTGTGGACACCTTACTAATGGTATATCTGTTATTTGCAGATGACCTTGTCCTTTTTTCAGAATCTGCCGAGGGATTACAAAAACAGCTAACTGCCCTGTATTCATATGCTTCCCTATGGCATATCATAGTTAGCATTCCTAAATCAAAAGTTCTTATCTTTAATGAACGTTACACAACAGTATGCGGAAGCTTCCACTATGGTGATAACATTATAGAAAAGGCTGAACAATATAAATACTTTAGTGTAGTGTATAGCACCAAGTCCGCTAATAACGTGTTAAAAGAAACTTTTTCTCATCTTGCTTCCCAAGCTGGGAAAGCAATCTTTGCTCTACGTAAACAGTCCCGTCCTGTGGTCGGTAAATTGTCACCCACTATTGCGTTCAAGGTATTTGATTGCCAAATATTGCCCATACTAGAATATGGAAGTGATATATGGTATACAGGCGATGATGTTAACGATCTGGAAAAAATCCATCTAAAATTTATTAAATCCACACTTGGCGTTAGAAAGCAAACACCTACTCCTGCAATATATGGGGACACGGGTCGATTTCCACTGATCATCCGGCAACACATAAAAGCTGTAAAATATCGGTGTAGAATTCTAAAATTATCTCGGAGCCATCCAGTCAGAAATGCCTACAATATGCTACTTGAGCTAGATGCCATTGGCTTCACGAACTGGTGTTCCCGTATTCGCTCTGTCCTCGAACGAACCGGGCTTGATCAAACTTGGGAATCACAGAATATTGGGGATACAAATAAATTCATGCTTTCATTTAAAGAATCAATAGTTAGAATATTTACACAGCAGTGAAGAAAAGATATTGAGAGCTCGAGTAAGCTGCGCACATAGGCCCTATGCATTAGTAAAAAAATATTTCTGTGTTGAACCATATATCTTGCACATAAGGGGGAACCACCTCATAACAGTAATGGCGAGATATCGAATGAGCTCACATGATCTAAATATAGAAAGAGGACGATTCAATAATCCAATCACTCCAAAAAATCAGCGAATATGCACAAGGTGTCAATTAAACGAAATTGACGATGAAATACATCTTCTTCTCCACTGTTGCGCTATGAAGAATGAACGCGAAATCTTGTATGATTCTGTAGCCGCAATTATCAATAGACAACCGACAAATGAAATGTTTCTAGGAATTATGACATCTAGAGACATAACAGTGGTGAAGTCACTAGCGCAATTTATTGATGGTTGCTTTAAACAAATTAAGGGCTAAAACTACTGAGTATAATAGATCTGTCACCTGTCGCTATATTATTCATATTATCATGCCCTCATGATCTGACTTGGGTATTACCACATATCAAGACGGTTGTTGCTCTCGGATCTTATTATTTGGCTTTTTGGGGCCGGTTAGGGACGTTTCCGTCGCCTTTGTTATCAGACGAGGTGGGGCCTTATGGAGGATTTCAGAGTTGCTAAGTCAACTGATTTTCTCCATGAGGTCGGGAATGTTTTTCTTCGATTGTAACTCCGAGTATGTGGTTCTAACTAGGTCGTGATTGAAACAGTATGAATTAAACAATATAGTGAATTATAAAAAGGCTTAATGTTTTTGTGCGAGGGCCATGTCCTGTGTGAATTGCACAAATAATTTTTAACCGCCATTACTATTGTTATTACGTCGTTAAGTTTGCACCACTAGTCAATCTCAGGGAATCTCCGCGCTCATAGCGACTGTGCTTGCATGGTCACATGACACGGAGCTACCTGTTTATGCCATATTTATTGTACTTGCATGATATTATATTTAATTTTAAAAAATACTATAACATTTTTTACCATTGGCTTATTGCATACTCCAGTTACTGTAGCATAATCATGCACTTGTATATATTTTAGGTTTCTACGCTTTCCAGAGTGTCTTTTTTGCTACTATATATAATTAGTATGTCATACGTAGTAGCTATTTTATCTCTGGTTTTGGTGCGGGAAACAAAATGATAGACCTCTATGTTATCTTGGCAATGCCTTTTATTTCATTTTTAGTAGTAGTCATTTATATTATCGAAATACCCAGTTTTTATTTTGGCAATGCCACTTAACATGATTTTAGCTGTGTATGTCATACCATGTATATTATCATATGATTTTAACAAACTAACAATCTTGTATATACATGTACATATATCTCTTTCATTTCTATGACAAATAAGTCTGTAATGACTTTTCTTTTCTGTCAATAAAATATCTGTCTGTCTGTCTGTATAGTTGTGTATAAGTATCACAGCAATAAATCCAGCAAACGGTTGAGTGTCATCTTTTATCGGCTCATGGCTTCTTGTTTACAGTATGTTGTACATGTGTTGACCTTTCGTGTACTTTAGGAGGAAATTCACTAGTGAGCTGCACATGTCCATACCCTTGTCCACCAGCTATTAAAAAATTATACATACCTTAGGTCACCTCAGTGCACATATAAGCTAAACTGGACCAGGAGAACCTTCTGAAGATGGTGAGATGGATGAGATGACACTGCCCTCCAGACACAGGATTAGAAATTTGAACCCTGGCGGTCTGAGGCCGAGCTCACTACTTCTCAGTCACAGAGGCTCCTCACAATATTGAATCTTTACGAGTGAGCAGGGAGGAAACAATTTTTTTCTTTAAAACTTGAATGCCAGAGTGGGGCTCGAACCTCGCGATTTCCGACTTTTCAAGCAGACAGCTTTAACCACTGCACCTGAAACCGTGATAGAAATTCCAGCCCTGGCGATCTGAGGCCGAGCTCGCTACTTCTCGGTCATGGATGCTTTCGAAAGAGTGAGCAGGGAAGAAACATTTTGTTTCTTTGATACTTTAATGCAGAGTGGAGTTCGAGCCTCGGGATCTCAGACTTTCCAAGCAGATAGCTTTAACCACTGCACCAGGGCCCCCGCCCTGAAAACGTGATATAGACGTGATTGCTGCATGTTTATCACTCTAACCCTTTCAGCGCGAGGACCGTTTTTATAAGTCAGAATCTGACGTCTCTAGACGTCAGATTCTGACGTATAAAGACGATCCCCGCACTGAAAAATTTAAATATTTATAATAGCCATAGACCCATAACATAGGTATTCACATGGAACGAAAAGAGCTAACTAAGACATTTATGATGATTTCTAATAGAAAAAAAACCTTTGTTGTAAGAGTTTAGATAAATGTATGATTAAACATTTCAGTCATAATTAGTCGTCCATAAAAGTATTTGTACCTATTTACTATGACCATTATCGAGCCCGCATCCTACACGTCCACTAAACAGCATCTTATAGTATTATCAATAGCCCATCATGGTTATATGGCCATGTTTTATGTACACGGAAACGATATGTGGACTAGACATAGAGGATATGTCTATGATCAGATGATGTGGACCAACAAAAAGCGTTACAATCTGGAAAGAATTGAATAACTGCACGAAGGACCACCGCACTTCTTAATACGTAAGTAGTCTAAGTATTATAGCATTCATTGATTTCAAAAATAGCAAAGATTCATCAAATGAATTGACTACCAGACAGACAGACAGACAGACAAATATTTTATTGACAGAAAGGAAGTCATTACAGACTTATTTGTCATGGAACTGAGAGAGATAACAAAACTGTTAACTTGTTAAAACTTGTTAAAAAAGCATATGACAATATACATGGTATGACATACATACCACTAAACTAAAATAATGTTAAGTGGCAGCGCCATGTAGGTCATATACATGAATTCTTAGTTTACATGGTTACCCAGTGAGCACATTTGTATAACATATGTACAATTTCGAAGACGTTGGTCCGACGTTGTTCAAATGTTTTGGAATTGCTGGGTATATTCACCAGAGTTATCATGCACTGGAGCAGTATAGTGGCGGATCCAAGATCTGAAGAAAGGGGGGGCGCCCGGGATTTTGGGGGCTTGTCCCCAAAATTTTTTGGGTAAATTTTAACCAAAGTAGGGGTTTTTTTTTAAATAATTGGTGAAAATAAAGGGGGGGGGGCGTCCCCCCCCCATGGATCTGCCACTGCATTGGAACCTGACAATAACATTGACAATGTCATGTTCAAATTCATGATTGATGCAGGACCTAAATAGTGAATCCTTAACCCTTAGAGCACTGATTAAAGAAATTTAAATTTTCAGCCACTTGAAGTTGCGTCTCGCTACCGCGATCCACAACTTCAAGTGACTGAAAATTTGTGCTATTTGTGAAATTTAGGTCCCAATAAATATCAGTGTTTCAAGATTGAAGGCATATTTTATTTTTACCAACTGGTTATCAGGGGTCATACAGGTGCTAATACAATACAAAATGTCTACTGTACTCGACATCAGTGTTCTAGGGGTTAAACACAGACTGTCTACTGTAGTCGACATCAGTGTTCTAGGGGTTAACAGCTAATGGGGCCACCATTAGATTCCCATGGGGGGGGGGGCAGGGGTATTTGTCGCGGGCAAATTATTTATTTCAACTAGGCTCGGCGGCGCGCTGAAAATTTCACATTTTGTTACATGTTTATATGGAACAGTTCTTGAAGTAAATTATTTATTTCACGCAGAGTCCGCCCGAAATTATTTATTTCAAAAATACTCCTGCCCCCCCCCCCTTGGAATCTAATGGTGGCCCCCTAAGCACGATTAGAATCGTTTATATCCGTTTTATTAGCCGAGCAAATCACTGATATTGTGAATTAAATGTTTGTTTGAACATCAAGATTTGTAAATGGTTGGTCTCAAATAAACATATATGAGTAATTTGAAGTTGTGGGTCGCGGCAGCGAGAAATAACTTCAAGAATAAAGTTGAGTCAAAATTCAAATTATTTAATTAGGGTTTTAATTAATTAATGTATTGCCAATGACTCTCAGCAATTATTAAGCTACATGTGCTATTTTATTTAATTATTTTCATTCAAAATAAATCAGATTGCTAGCAATAAAAGGTTTAGGGAAATTATTTTAAGGCATTCGTGAAATAGCATATTAATTGAATTTATTGAAACCCCGGCGTGTAGAGCACAAACCATGTCTACATGTATTAATACCTCCCGCCCGCATGTAGAACGCCAAAACATGTCTCCGATAGAACGTATGACCCGAGGGCAGAAAAGTAGGCTGGCTGAATTAGTTGACAAAAATACTATGTTTAATATTCAATTAGATATTCAAGATTTTATCGATTAAAGCAACTGACATATCAATCTATCAATCTTATTGAAGCCAAAGTCAATTAAATTTTGATCAAAAATTGATTCTTATTGAAGTAAATGAGTCGACATAATTTGTGTAAACAGTGTGGGCGCCCACGCATGCGCACCGTGGTTAACGTTCACAGGATCGAGTGGGGTGCGAAATGTAGCAGTAGTATCAATTTATTCTAGCTATTTCGTGTATTTGCACACATATTTTGCATAAATCCAAGATGGTCGCCAAATATTGATAATTAGGTGATATGTATGGCTTTCATATGTAGGCCTATAAATTCTCGTTGTTGTGTTTTTTCATTTCAATAATGATTTTTTGGTAATTAGACTTTTTATTTAGATACATTATAGGTAGGTTGGAGCAATTTTAAAATACAAGATGGCCACCAGAGTATAAACAATATGATTTTTTGCAATATTTCATCTATATCACTCTCAAATAAAGTGATGAAATTTCAATTTTGGATATATAGGTTCAAATGGAAGATGTTTCTTTACATTTGAAAATCAAATTGTTTCCATAATCATCTAACATTACTTCCTAGTAAACATGATATGATTTGGCCATCCCTCGTTTGACATCTGTTACTATTGATTATTCAGACTTTATACATCAATATTGGGATTATGGATGCAAAATCAAATTTCACAATGAAATCTTGCAGTAGTAGTTATAGTTGTGTATATGTATCACAGCAATGTGTGTCGTCTTTCATCGGTTCATGGCTACTTGTTTATGGTTTGTTGTAGGCCTAGTTAGTATCGCAGCCGCATAAAGGGGTTGTCATCAGGTGTTTATTAGGTATAGTCAAGTACTAAATTATGCTGAAGTGCTGAGACATCGTCAACAACGCTGGCCTAACATATTATCAAGATTGGGTCGATTTCTGATGTTCATTGAGTACTAGATGTTTTTTAGGAATGTGTTATTATTGCTAATTTCACATTATGTGTTGAATGATAAGCAAGGGAGAAGAAGTTGGTCCAATTCTAGCTTAATATTGAAGCCAACAAGGGTAACATAATCATCCAGCATATTACCACCATCCCCGAATAAATCTGCATCCTATATTTTATTTGCATTTTTTTCATACTTGAAAATTACTAGGTGATTGGTAATCAGTATTATCCTATCAGCATTAATTGTCAGATGTAAATCTGCCCATGCTGGTCCAGAGTGGGTACATGTCTTATCTGGAGATATATATGCATCATTGGGCGCTTCAACTCACACAGAGCGGGGATCGACTTTAGACGTCAGAATCTGACCCAGAATATTGCAGTAGTAGTTATTACGTTGTAAGTATCTTAACAATAAAGCCAACAAACAGACCATAGGCTATAGAATCACAATACTAGCGTGTTTATTACAGCGCGGGGATCGACTTTAGACGTCAGAATCTGACGTCTGTAGACGTCAGTTTCTGACGTCTATAGTCGATCCCCGCGCTGTAATAAACACGCATCTATATCCATAGACCCATAACATGGGTAATCAAAAAAATCAGAAAGAGCTTGCTGACTAAGACAGTTATGATGATTTCAAATTGAAAAAAAAATTCCTTTGGTCTACATAGTTTATGCGACCAGTATTTCAGCGCTTCAAGGGTTAAAAAAGAGTTATCATGCAACATAGAATAGGCCTAGAAGGGGTTTAGAAAAAATATCCAGTTCTCTGCATCTATGAATCGCCACACATCGCCCTGGGTCGCGTGATCTTGGCTAGATCATAACAGATTCCCAGTTAAAATGACAACGTGAATGGGTGGGTACGAGAAATGTGCTGTATACTAAAGCTAAATACACACATTTTCATAAGAGGCTGCAGTCTTCTTGCATTAAAAATACATGATTTTAAAAAATCACGGTGACTCACGTTGACTCCCGGGATGTTTTAACAGAGATAAGTCATGAAGTTGGTACACAGTTTCATTTACAGAGGGACATGCCGCAGCTTTACAATATGTACGAGAAAAAACACGCTCTAGCAAGAGTTTAACCTCAACAGTGAAATTCACAAAACTTTGTATCCACAATATAAGCCAATTCATTTGTGTGATTTTCAGCCATGGATTTCGGCTCAGATGCTGCAGCCTGTGTATAGTAAGTAAGTAAAATGCTTTACTTCACTTTTCGGCCAGTATGGCCATTTAAGTGAAAATTCCTAGTATTACAATATCCCATATTATATAGTTAAAGTAGCAAAGGGAAGACAAAGCTAATAAAAGCATGTTCGTACTAAAATATTCAGTTTAAAATGTTTGATATGATTATATGACGATGCTCCTGGCACCTATATGTAATGTTGTAGCGCCTGCACTACGACACAGTTTAATGAGTATAAAAATGTCAGTATAAAATAATGTAAAATATGAAGTGATTATAAAATGATATACTGATATTTTTTTTTAATGGGTATAAAAATATCAGTATAAATAATGTAAAATATGAAGTTATTATAAAATGAACGACTTATCAAGTCACTATATCTCCATGAAATTGGAGTGATTGTGTAAAAACTACAAGTCTAAGTCTAATAATTAAAACATATAAAATAGGTTACATTCCCGAAGGAACTGAATAATAAAACCAGCAGGGGTGTCCCTGAATAGCTCAAATAAGGAATTAAATGCAAAATATTTCCTTCTGATGTGCCCATATTTCGCACAACTGAGAAGGACATGTCTTACAGTGAGACGAGTATTGCAGCACATAGGTCGCAATTCTCCTCTCAATAAACAGCCGTTTGTGAAATAGGCATGGCCAATTCTGGCCCTGCATAAGACAACGTCATCTCTTCAGCGTTCCATTGGTGTAAAATATCACTTAATGATTGGTTGTACCTCGAACAATTTGCTGGTGACATTGATGTTCCATTCACCATGCAAAATGTCATCAAGGTAGACAGAGATGTTATACTTGAAATCAGTATATGGTATATAATAAAACTGTTTTGTCTTATCCAGGGCAGCCTTGGCCAAAACATCAGCCCGTTCATTGCCCTGTATTCCAATATGGCTGGGTACCCAGCAGAAAACAATGTCATTGTGCCCAGACAAGTAGTGACACATATGCAAAATATTGGAAACAATTGGGTTGATGAGTTTTTGACTCTTAAGAGCCTGCAATGAAGATAGCGAGTCTGTGATGATCATGAACTCCTCGTCACTACTATCCCATATGTATTCGATGGCAGCTTCAATAGCTAACAGCTCTGCTGTGCAAATTGAAGCCTCATCGTTAATGCGGCAGCTAAATTCATGACCATCACAGACAAAGGACATAGCTGAGATCTGAGAGGTTAAAAAATATATTAGGCTGTTGGAGAAGCCAGGGTGGACATTCTGGTGGGCGCACAACGCTAATTGCGTCGAGCTCCACCTCCATGTCCTCCAGATGAGGTTGGAGCCTTATACCCAAAGTAGGTATAGTCCCTGGCTTGTTATTAAACAGTCTCTTGTACTCTGGGTTGACAACACACGAGTATGCCGGGTTCTCAGGATTTGCTTTCATCTTCATATAGTATTGCAGGCTCAGCTTCAACCGGCGAGTCTCTAAAGAGGGCTCACCGGTCTCCACCTGAAGACTTTCAATGGGTGATGTTCGAAATGCCCCTGAGCATAATCTCAAACCTTGGTTCGCGATTGGATCAAGTACTGCTAAGTACGATCGTCTCGCTGAACCATAAACAATACAACCATAATCCAGTTTGGATCTGATGTGAGACCGGTACATCCTCAGTAAGGTTGTCCAATCACCACCCCAATCCTTGCTGGATATAACTCGTAGTAATTGTAATGCTTTCCTACACTTATCTTTCATATATTTGATGTGTGGAATAAAACTGAGCTTCTTGTCGAAAAAAGACCAAGAAATTTGACCTGCTCTTCAACAGAAAGCTGTTGTCCATATAGTTTGAGATTAGGCTCAGGGTGTAAGCCATTTTTTTTAACAGCCTGTGTATAACGGGCTGAGGGATGGTAAAGGACATGCCTGCAAATTTATTGCCTGACTTTATTTGGAATTTCTAATTAACACATTACCGTTTAAAGGGGTATATGACAATATCTTTAATTATCAAATATTCCAAACACGTAGAAATTTTAAATTATTACAGGTTTCTATAAATTATTACGAGTTTACTAATATTGATTGAGATTCTGATGATACAAATACAGTATATGATCATCCCTATTGTTTCTACAAAAAACTTTTATAAGACATACTTTAATAAATGAAACACTTCATGAGTAAATTGAAATTCCCATGAAAATTGGGGACGTTTTAATTCTCAGAAGTGCCGAAATTTGATCAGGGAACATGTTATGCCACATCTCGACCTCTTGTGACATTGAAATTTATCCGATCTAATTAAATATTTTGTACTTTATCACAGGGTCTACATTCGTTATTTTGAAAGTTTAAGTGCTGTTGTTGGTCGTCATTAAATGTGAAATATTTCAAAAATTCTGAAAAAATGCAGTAATATCAGTTTTATGGAATTTTTGGCAAGTTTACTAGTATTAATACATTAATTGTGGCTCTGGTGGTACCAATAAAATATTTCATCACCCCTAATGTTTCTAAGAAATCTTTTATATGATAAACTTCACTAGAAGAAAATACTAAATTAGGTAAATTGTAATTCCGAGACGTTTTAATTCTTAGATGCGCTTAATTTTAGACAGAGGTCATATTATTCCACATTTTGACTTCTGGTGACTTTGAACTTTTAACAATTTCTCCAATAATAATAACAATAATAATAATAATAATAATAATAATAATAATAATAATAACAACAACAGCAACAACAACAACAGCAACAATGACGACGACGACGACGACGACGACGACGACGACAACAACAACAACAACAACAACAACAACAACAACAACAACAACAACAACAACAACAATAATAATAATAATAATAATAATAATAATAATAATAATAATAATAATAATAATAATAATAATAATAATAATAATAATAATAATAATAATAATAATAATAATAATAATAATAATAATAATAATAATAATAATAATAATAATAATAATAATAATAGTAATAGTAATAATAATAATAATAATGAAAAAATAATAATAATAAACAATCGTTTTGGCTTCTAATCTGTTTAAATGCTTTACAATCATTTGCAAACAAAGCTGTTTTTATATTCTTGTTTTCATAATTTACTGTAAAAATAATAATGGACCCGATATTCAGCCTTGTGGAACACCCAAAGTAACATTTAGTCCACCTGACTTAAATCATTATATAACAGTTTTCTGTTGTCGACGATTTAAAAACGACTCAAACCATTTTAGAGGGGAGCCAGTGAAACCGAATTTCTTTAATTTCAGAAGTAATCAATCATGCAGCACACTATCGAAGGCTTTATAAAAATCCGGGTATAGGACGTTGACTTGCTCTTTGAGACTTTAAAGTTACCTATCTCATGGGAAAATTGAGTGAACTGAGTAACAGTAGATTTTCCGTTTATTTAAGAAGCCATGCTGCAAAGCATAAATGTCATTATCAAGAAAGGGAATAATATGGTCATATACACACCTTTCTGCGAATTTGCTTACAATACAGAGCAGTGATGTAGGTCTGTAGTTACACACATCAGTTTTTACTTCCCCTCTCCTTATATATTGGTCAGATGTTCGCCCTACCCCAATCCCCTGGAAAGATACCTTCATGTGGTCACAGGGCTTACAGTTGTCATTTTGAGGGCTTAAATGTTGCTGCAGGTGGGTTTTAGGTCATGATATGCCATTTTGAAGGCATTTGAAAATGTATTTAACGGGGTTTCCCGGTTTTATAATTTTTTTCAAAATCTTAAATATCACACTTACTGCCGGTTATTAGAATGTCCACCCTCGCTAAGAAATGTCCCCCAGGTGGTCTACTATAAAAACAGATGGGTGATTTCGGGACAATTTTTGTACGCAAACACCCCTTGGCTACAGGACTATTTAGTCTCGATGGTTTTTACAAGAATAATACAGCGTTCCAAGTGCGAAGGGTTCAGATAAATATATGATCAATCATTTCAGTCATAATTGGTCGTCCATAAAAGTACGTGTGCTTATTTACTATGACCATTAGTGATCCCGCATTCTACAGATAGATCTACCAAACAGCATCTTCTTAGTTATTGATATCCCATAATGGTTCTATGGCAATGTTTTATGTACACGGAAATACTATGTGGATCAGAGATATAGAGGATATATCTATGATATTGACCATCAAAAGACTTAGCGTTGTAACCTGGAGAGGATTGAATTAGAACCGCAATGGATTCTAACACATAAGTGGGTATTATGGCATTCCTTGATTGAAAAAGAAGCAAATATTCATTAAATGTGTTGACTACCAAATAAGTCGTGGGGACACGGTCCTTAGTTGCCATGGTCCTTAGTTCATCATGGTTATATTCATTATGGTTATATTCATCATGGTTATATTCATCATGGTTATATTCATCATGGTTATAATCATCATGGTTATATTCATCATGGTTATATTCATCATGGTTATATTCATTATGGTTATATTCATCATGGTTATATTCATTATGGTTATATTCATCATGCTTATATTCATCATGGTTATATTCATCATGGTTATATTCATCATGGTTATATTCATCATGATTATATTCATCATGGTTATATTCATTATGGTTATATTCATCATGGTTATATTCATCATGGCTATATTCATTATGGTTATATTCATCATGGTTATATTCATCATGGTTATATTCATTATGGTTATATTCATCATGGTTATATTCATCATGGTTATATTCATCATGGTTATAATCATCATGGTTATATTCATCATGGTTATATTCATCATGGTTATATTCATCATGGTTATATTCATCATGGTCATATTCATCATGGTTATATTCATTATGGTTATATTCATCATGATTATATTCATCATGGTTATATTCATCATGGTTATATTCATCATGATTATATTCATCATGGTTATATTCATCATGATTATATTCATCATGGTTATATTCATCATGGTTATATTCATCATGATTATATTCATCATGGTTATATTCATTATGGTTATATTCATCATGGTTATATTCATCATGGCTATATTCATCATGGTTATATTCATCATGGTTATATTCATTATGGTTATATTCATCATGGTTATATTCATCATGGTTATATTCATCATGGTTATAATCATCATGGTTATATTCATCATGGTTATATTCATCATGGTTATATTCATCATGGTTATATTCATTATGGTTATATTCATCATGGTTATATTCATCATGGTTATATACATCATGGTTATATACATCATGGTTATATTCATCATGGTTATATTCATCATGGTTATATTCATCATGATTATATTCATCATGGTTATATTCATCATGGTTATATTCATCATGGTTATATTCATCATGGTTATATTCATTATGGTTATATTCATCATGGTTATATTCATCATGGTTATATACATCATGGTTATATTCATCATGGTTATATTTACTATGGTTATATTCATCATGGTTATATTCATCATGGTTATATTCATCATGGTTATATTCATCATGGTTATATTCATCATGGCTATAGTATATTCATCACGGTTATATTAATCATGGTTATATACATTATGGTTATATTCATCATGATTATATTCATCACGGTTATATTCATCATGGTTATATCCACCATGGGCATGGTTATATTCGTCATGCATTTGAAGCTTCAAATTCATGATTAACCCTTATAGCGCGGGGGTAGACTTTTGTCATCAGAATCTGACGTTTGTAGACGTCACACTGCACTTTACGAGTAAACATATTTCTAAGGACCGTAGACTCATATCATGGGTATTCAAATGAATCAGAAAGAACTAACTTAGAAATGTATGATGTTTTCAAATTGAAAAAACCTTTGGCCTCCCAGGTTTTTAGAAAAAAATTCAGCGCCTTAAGGGTTGAAACAGAAACCACAAAGTTAATCCTTTCGCCGCTAAACACGTCTATTGTCGTTTTTAATCCTATTTGTTAGCAGGGAAATCGCTGATATTGTGAACGAAATGTGTGTTTAAGCATCAAGATTTGTAAATATTTGTGAATTAGACAAATATGAGTAATTTTCACTGCTTTGCAGTTGGGGGGGGGGGGGGGGTTGGGGAGTCGCGGCAGCGAGAAACAACTTCAAGAATTAAGTGAGAGAAAATAAAAATAAATTGAATATGAGTAATTTGAGTTCACCCAAGTTGCGAGTCGCGGCAGCGAGACACAACCTCAATTGATTTCAAATATAAATTATTTAATTTCGCCATTTAAGGGTTGTGATGCCAATAAGTCTTACCAATTATGAAGCTCCATTTTTCTATTGAATTATTTTCATTTAAAATATATCAGAAAGTAAAGGGATTAAGATTTTTTGAAGCGGCATGTAAATTGTGCATTTATTTACCTCCACATGTGGAACACTAAGTCTGTCTACATTTATTAGTATCCTCCCCCTCCCCTCTGCCCCGCATGTAGAGCGTCACGTCTGTCTTCGATAGAACATAATTATGACCTTCGGGCAGAAAAGGAGGCCTACTTAATTATTTGAAAAAAAATAATAATATGTCAACTCTAGGGTGATTACTGCTCGTGATCACCTGGCATTATTCAATTAGGTATCAATTATGTTTATAATGAAAGCAACTGACATATTAATCTATTGGCTGATCGAAGCCAAGGCCTAGTGTATTTATCAAAAATTGCTTAACCCTTTCAAGCCGCGAGCCGCAATTCTCGACTTGTAGTGGATGAAGATGACTTGATTTGGTTTAAAAATTAAAGAAAATTACCACGTATTGGTAACCCAGTTTCATGGAAATTTTCGTTCTAAAACCCTTAGTTGTAGGAAAATTGGTTCTGTTTTCAGGGATGTAAAATGATGCTTTAATGCATCGTGAGGGCTTAAAGGATTAAAGTAGGTGGGTCGACATGATTCGTCGAGTAAACAGTGTGAGCACCCACGCATGCGCACCATGGTTAACATCCACAGGAGTGGGGTGCGCCACACTGTAGATATTATGTTTCAGTGAAGCAAAATGACACAGCTGTTTTAAATTGAAAATGGAACGGCATCGTCGGAATGAAGAATACTACAAACACGAGAGGTTGACCCAATGCTGGTTTAATGTTGGCCCACCGTCTACGACGCTGGCCCAACATTGACGCAACATTGGGTCGATGTGTGGTACGTGGCGATTATCATTCAGACTTAACTCTAAAATCATTATAATTTTCGCCCACTTGGAGTTGTGTCTCGCTACCGCGATCCACAACTCCAAGTGGGCGAAAATTAGTCATATTTGTTTAATTTGAGACCAAACATTTAGAGATCATGATGTATTAAGGGACATGCCCAGGTCTAAAATCATGTCCATAGACTAGAACTGCAAAAGTTTTTAATTTTTGTGCTGCGCACTAACCAGTTAGGCTATAGATATAGAGACGAAATTCCTGATTTCTAATTATTGACAACCATGTCAAAAATAAGAAATAGGGGAATTTCATGATGTGATTGGACCATTCCCTACTTAATTGACATCTGCTACAATTGATTATTCATCCGTTATAATTATAGGAGCTAGATATTTATAGGTCCAATATGGGGTCCATGCATAATATACATATGTTATTGGCCTAATACCACACCAGTCTGAAAAATGTATCCGACGCAATTAAATTACTTATATGCCTATTAGGCCATTATTGAGATGTTTTCATGGTTATCCTTATATAGCTCCAGAGCAGTTTTTTGCAGAGCAAGATCACCGTTCCATCTGTTTACAGAACAAGAACAGTTTTTCATCTGTGAACAGGTATTTTGCTAAAGTTTAGTCATCTATGATTTAGTTGCGTTTCAGGGTACATATTTGGAATGTAAAATGTTCCACTGTTGCGTAATATTATTTTGGTCAGGTTGTTCTACAGCGCAAAGTACTAGTACACATATTTATGTGTCGATGTTTTGGAAGTAATGTTTTGCGATAGATATTATTAATCCCGTTTGATAAGTGAAAATTTGATGTGATAACAATGGTAAGTTTATTGATTATCAACTAGCATTAGTATTATCCCTTACAGTGTTATAGCATTTTGTTATAATAATCCCTTCACAAAATAATCAACCTGATGTTGGAAGGAGCAAAATTTACTTGCACGGAAAATAATACTGTCGAAAGAACTATGATACAGGTATGCTATTTAATAATAAGCTTTATGTGTTGTGCTTAGCTGCATCTTCTTGGGGATCTCTAACAGTAGTGCAAGAGCATTAGGGTTGAACCTGGAATAAAATTGCAGAAAGCTGACTTTTTCAGGAATGATACCTGGACATCTTCCCAGACGAATACCGAAGAGTCCCCAAAGATCCCCCTTGTGCATTTTTTTAATTCAAGATGGCCGCCACCATGTAACGCCATTTTCGAAAAAGCAGTGGTATACCTTAATTCCTGACCTCACCGCCATATTATTTTGCTAAGCGATCTTTCAAAAAAACGAAAATATGCTATAACAATCTCGTTGTTGAAACTAATATGTATTTTTCAGTCGAACCCACGGAGTCTATTCACATATTTTATTATATTGAGTTTATCGAACAATAAATCCCACATGGTAGTTAATTCTATCATGGCGGGTGATGCTTTTAAGAGTATTTTTGAACTGCTTTTCCACTAGAAAAATAGATTGAGATTTGTCAAGTTAGCAAATTAATCTCTGGTAAATAATTATTTACAAACAGTAACAAGTCTGATTCAAAGGGTACTGGTATTTTTTAATAATTTGAAGCAAGGATTGCGTCAGCATAATTCCTGCTTCAAATAATGAAACGGTTAATGTCAACATATGATATGTAGGCTTTGTGTATTGATTTTAATATAAGACACATAAATAAAACACATCGGACATAGTAATATTTTTCTAAATCACACCCCTAAGTTCTGGTTATAAGTGTCACATTATTGTTTTTTATTAGAAAAGAACATGATTAGACAGATCGAAATTTCAGTCTTATTGTATTTATGTCAGTGTGTCATAAAATAGGAATTATGTTTAGCATAACTGTTTCGGCTTTTTCGGCGTTTCAATCATCTTGAAAAGTGACGTCAACCCTTGACGCCATCCCGACGCCAACACGACACGGCGGACGGCGAAGGGTTGGTTTTCAATCTTAGACTCCAGGCTCATTCAACAAAGTCCTTCTCTAGGAAAACGTTGTGTTTATTTCTCCTCACTGTGTGAACCACATATAATATACAGATACAATTACATAGTCAGTTGACTCTACCCAACGTGGCAGAGAACATAAAACCACTTGGTTCTAAACCAGAGCGCGCACCCTCGTGCCTGTGACAGCACTCTGGCCCGCCTTAACCTCGTACCAAGCCCGCATCACTCTCCTCACCGACGTCCGTCTCTTATATAAACTTTACATCATCATAATCACAACATTGAATTTAACATCTAATCATACATAATCATAATCGGCACATTGAGTTAACATACATTTCCTGGCGATGGTCGCCAGTCCATCAGCCTTGATGGCTCGGCTGACCTTTGCCTGTGCTGACCAATCCATTACTGCCCCAATCCAATCATGGATTGTCGTGTTCTGTTCTGGTCAGATCAACAGTAGTTATCATCTCTGCGTTTGCCTACTGCGTTAGGCATGCATAAGTTTACAATTTGAACTCTCACAGTTTCTACATGTTTGGCCAATACAAAAAGAGCACATCGTTGTACAATATATTCTAGTTTGCGATAATTTCCCCTGTTTGAACAAGCCACTTTGCACCTTAACTCACTATTTGTAGTTCTAATGATTTCTGGAGCGACTGCTTTATCAGTCTGAGTTGGTGACAAACAACCATGAGATAAATTCCGTTCCCAGTCTGTAGCTACCACACCATCCTGTACAGCAAAATATGTTCTGTATCATAATGGAGTTTATCCCAGGAAACACTAGGCATTTATCGAACGCTGTTTCAATAATGGCTGACCGTCTCCGACGCTGGCCCAAAAAATAAACAGAATTGGATTAATGCTATGTGTTGGCAGGGGCAGTAGGTGACGTTGAAGGGAGGCTTTCCAGCAAAAATCAATCAGAAGATAAGGACTTGCGCCTTAGACGTTACATGTACATGACATCTTCGATAATCGTCCAGTAACAATGCTCTTTCAAATACTTACTTGTGTCCATGATCTGCGAATGTCAATATGTTTAATATCATGGAATAGTCATTTGAATATTAAGATATTACATTTTGAATATTAAGATAAATATATTTCGTAATAAAGTTATGGCATTGCATGGTATTGTAATGAGATGAATTTACATCGGAATATCAGAATATGACATTCAATTAATTGATGTGACAGTTTATCGTCAGGATATGATCTTTTTATGTCAGGATAATATCAGGATATGATAATATGAGGACACGACACATAAACGTCATGATATGGTATTATATTGTCCAAATATTGCTCTTTAATATTGTAAAATGACTCTATGATGTCTGGATACAGCTTTATAAAGGCAAGATATGGTGGTTGAGCATCACGTTATGGTATTAAAGTGTCAGGATCTGTTAGTGTATTGTCACGCCATTATTATAATATCACGATATAGCATATTAGCATCACAATATCACATGTTAATGTAAGAGCTAGGAAATGAAAGTAAAAGAGGACAAGTACACGTGCTGTTCAAAGAGTGTGTGTCCTAACCCTATCTTACTTTCCATTTTATTGAATTTTCCGAAATGTTTTTGTTATTGGCAGTTTTGGTGTATTTGATCAATGTAGAGGGCTTCCTAAAGTATATTGCTATATTTATGTTGAGCTGACATGTGATATTAGAATGTTCTATGTCGATTGTGTATTACCATAGCTGTGGTAACGTGCGTCTGTCATTATAATGTTATTGAAATGTTATACCTTGACATTACAATGTAATATCCTGACAATAAAAGGCCATATCCAGACTTTAAAGTGTCATATCCTGACATTCTAAGGTCACATTGAAATATGATAATGTCATATTCTGTCATTATAATGTCACATTAGAATGCCGCCATATCGTGATCTGATAATGTCATATCCTGTCATAAAAAATAGATAATCTTGACATTCTAACTTATTTTGTGATATTTAAGGACAATATTAGGACATTATAAGACTATATCATGACGTTATTCTGATATTTAAATCCAATATCCAGGCATACAAATGACAGATCATGACTTCAAACCGTTACATCTCCTATTTTAATGTCATATTCCGACAAGTCTATTATAAAATAATGAATGTTCGATATTATAATAACATGTTTGTCATTATAATGACACATCATCACATTACAATGTTATATTGTGACATCAATGTGTCATTTCGTCAATGTGTAAAGTCATATCATAATATTCAAGTACCATATCCTAATATTAAAATGTCATATCCTGATAATAAAATGTCATAGTGATGTTATATTGCTATATCACGATATTGTAATGCATTTCGCTATAATATAATGTCATATCTTGTCGTTTTAATATAACGTCATGTTTAGCTACTATATACTGCCTTTATAAAGCTGTATTGAGCCACCATAACGTGATTTTGCTATGTATAATGCAGGGTATTAAAAAACAATATTACCATTTCCAGGAAATTGACAAAATTACGTAGGCCTATAGATGGCCAAACTCTGCCAGCTAAATTATATGATTTAAAACATTTTCCTCTTTAGTAGTACATGTAAATAACCAACGTAGGACATGTGTTCAAGCTGGTGTAATATTGTACTTAGCTCGTCATTATGTACATTCACACAAAATCAGCTAATATTCATATCCTAGAATAATCACAGCTAAAACTTAACCAACATTGAAAAACATTTTATATACTATATAAAAGACCTAAATTGGAATTAGTCGCTGGATTGGAAACCTGGAATTTCTAACGCTATCTCAAGCTTCAAATGAATGAAAAATACCCTTATCTTTAAAAAATTAGACCTGTTAAAAGTTTTATTCATTGATTTTTAAAATATGATATTTAGTCTATTTGATAAATCTATATATATATTTCTATATGAAGAAGCAGTTGGACATTGCTTAATCGCGGCACCTGCGCTAAAAGAGTTAACCAATATGGCAGCCATGTTGGATTTTGTGATAAGCACAGCATATTAAAAATTGATAAGCAGATTAAATAAAAATGTTGGGAATGGGAATATATTCTAGATTCCATGGCTCTAAAAAAAAGGTTTAACAACATGCTGATTATGGCATGTAAGTGATTTTCTAAAGGGGGGGGGGTACGCTTGACATCATGGTCGCCATCTTGGATTTGCGGTGATAATAATAGGAATTATATCATTTCTGGTCATGTTGATGAGCTTTTTGTGCCATAAAACATTTTTTTAACTGCAAAAGTGAGAAATACCCCTGTTGTTTTCGAAAAATGGCGTTACATGGTGTCACATTGAGTTAACTTCTATGTAGAATTTATGTTGATAAATTCAATGTAATAAAATATTGGTGATCTTATTAAGTGCTAGATTCCATGGGCTTGGCCAAAAAATACATTTTAGGTTCAACAACGGGATGGTTACCACAAATTTTTGTTTTTTAAGAGACCGCTTAACATACTCAGAAAAATATGGCGCCATCTTGGATTTTTGGTATTCAGAAAAGTAGCCTACTGATATCATTTCTGATCATCTGTATGACCTATTTGTGCCTTTAAACAAAAGTAGAAGCACCTAAATATTTTTTTCTAACTGCAAAAGTGAGGAATCAGGGTATACCCCTTTTTTTTCGAAAATAGCGTTACATGGTGGCGGACATCTTGAATTAAAAAATATACACAAGGGGGATTATTGGGGACTCTTCGGCATTCGTCTGGGGAAATGTCCAGGTATCATTCCTGAAAAAATCAGCTTTCTGCAATTTTATTCCAGGTTCCTGTGTTTTTTTCACTAATGCTCTTGCACTACAGTCACATCCTACATTTCTGTTGCAACCCTTATTGCAGGGATAGGATTGTGTGTATCATATGTGGTGGCGATGGTGGGTTTGTACATGTAGATTGAACAGGAATCAGCCTAAATTTGACAGTGTTGACTTATTAATATTGTTTAAAAACGTGTTGTTGTTGAGCGTGTTGAGCGTAGCTATATCATAACCTTTGAAGTTGTCACTATTGTTAGAAAATAAGAAGCTGTTTTGCCTGGTAATACACATCTACCGTGATTTCAATGGGAGCACCATCATCTGCAAAGTCTTCTAATGCAGTTTAACAGTCTTGTAGCTGCATTCAGCCAACCTTTCTTGTCAGTAAAGAGTGGGTGGCCGTTGGTATCTAAAATGAATGGATAGCTGTCTTGAGATGAACGAACTAAAGTTGTGACCAATCACCAAATAAGCAATGCAATGTCTGTAACCGTAACTTAATACACTTTTGGTTTTATCTGTAAGATCAAAACCTAAGTAAAATTTAGTAGAACAAATGGGAGGATCACGTTGTTCTTTCTGGTACCTTGTCTCACATAGGAAATCAAGAAAGGGGAATCTTGTTGGGAAAACTCGCTTCTTGGCTTCAAGGTGTATTAGACCTCTCATGTACCTCTGTGGTAGAGCTAAAGTCTAAGCGGTATCTGTCACAGCAAAAGTGTATAGACTTTGTTTAAAATAGTACAATCTTCAGAAATGTGTGTCTGTAGCGCTCGACAATAGCGTCCTAATTTGCTTTTAGATTTTTGAAGTTTCTGGTTCTAATTGTGAACGGTTTTAAATTCAATAATATGGTCACCTGATATGTTGGCAGGCAATGTATTCAATCCCAACTGCTTCACATAAACAAGGTCTTCTTTCATATCAGCAAACCAGATGCTATGTTGCTAAGTTCAGCAGAGCTTCTGTTTTTGTAGTTTGACAATTTCGGAGAGGTAACTGGTTGAATAATCCATCAAACGCTCACTAAATTATCCAACTTGAAACACAGGCTATTCTGAAGGTGATGCTAGAGTGTGTAATATTAAATACATTTGATTGTCGATCTAAATTTTTGTGGCCTTGACACCAGACCTCAGGGGATGACGTACCATATCGATGAGTCATGAAAATCCCCAACATGGAAATCCCAAATCCCCCAGTCTAAATGCCACGCCACGTTGTGACGCGCTGGCAGATAAACTTTGGTGTTTTAGCGAAAAAACCCCTTTCGGCTTAGATTTTAAGCTTGAAAAAATCGATACCAAAGTCTTATGGCACAATTATGCCATCAATAATGGATTTTTACATATGTCATAAAATGTATTTGCTTCATAGGACCCCGGGCTACTCTGGTGATTTGCCATCTGGATTTCATTGGGTATTACCAAATACTTAATTATGTTTAAATGCTGATACATCGTCAACAACGCTAGCCCAACTTGTAAACAACATTGGGTGGATGTCTGATGTTCATTGAGTACTAGCTGTTTCACAGGAATGTGTTATTGTCTCTAATTTCCCATTATTTGTTGAAAGATAAGCAGGAGAAGAGATGTTGGTTCAATTGTGGCTTAGTATTTAACCCAACCGGTCGAATATTACCCCTTACAGCGCGGGGACCGACTTTAGTCGTCAGGATCTGACGTCAGATCCTGACGTCTGCAGACGTCAGGATCTGACGTCTGCAGACGTCAGATCCTGACGTCTAAAGTCGATCCCCGCACTGTAAAAGTAAAAATATTTATAATGGCCGTGGACCCATAACATAGGTATTCAAATGAATCGGAAAGAGCTGAAGAATACATTTATGATGGTTTCAAATTGAAAAATAACCCTTCGTCCACCAAGGTTTTCATAAAAAATGCATCAGTTCTTCAAGGGTTAAGCCAACAGCGTCGTGTGAGTGGCGGATCCGGCATAGGGCGTAGCCGGCGTACGCCCCCCCCCCTTTTTTCATGCATTTTTAGGGAAAAAGTGAAGCTAACACCCCCTTTTTCATCCAAAATGTGGTTTACGCCCCCTCCTCTTGCACATTCTGGATTCGCCACTGCGTGTGTCTACTGGGCAGATCCCTGGATAAATATGCACCCGGTTTTTTATTGGCATGTTTATTTATACAATAAATTATCAGGTGATTGGTATTCAGTATTATAATACCAGCATTGTCAGATGTCTATTTGCCCAGCTGGTCCAGCTATCCTAGCAAACATGAGACGTTTGCCCAACGTTGGTTTACTGTTTGCACACGGTCTACGACGTTATCCCAACAGTGAACAAACGTTGGGCAAACGTCTCATGTTTTCTCGTTTACCCAGCGAACACGATGCATTTACCCAATGCTGGGTTAAAGTTGGCCAGCCGTCTGCGACGTCGGCCCAACATTAACCCAGCATTGGTTCAATGTATCGTGTTTGCTGGTTAGTTTGGTGTCAGGCTGAGAGTGGGCACCTGTCTGGAAACATATCAGACAATTCAAAATGTGTTATCATGCAACATAGCATCTGCATCTGTATGTTACTTGGCAGTACTATTGTGTACTATTGTGCTATCGCGCCACGGGTGCTATCGCACCACAAATCATTCATTAAGATCGAAGGAAAGCAATAAACTCCATGTACCAGCAGCTCATCACAAAAGCCTTAGGTTTAATGGTCCAAAAATCTAGAATTATCTATCCGATGAAGCACGCAAAGCAACAACATTAAAAGAATTCGTACGCGAATACAACAACGGAAATAAAAAGTAGTTACTATATACATATATCAGATTTGTAATTATTGTGTTTAAAATAATATATATGTTGTCTGCAATTGTGCTTTAATTGTACTCTCAAATGTAATCTATGTATGTGTGTTTGTAGTTGTCATGTTTACAATGTATATACTGTATATATATATATATATATATATATGTGTATATATATATGTATGTATGTATATGTATATATATATTATATCAATACCATACATTATTTTATTAGTTATGTAATATGAGTTATATAAATATACCTCAATATAAAAAATGTCCAAGTATATTTTATTTTATCAATTATTTCCATGTATACAAATCAATCATGTAAATTGTTTTACTTCAAAATGATCACTTCTTCTGTAGGTGTTTGTAAAATTATATGCTGCTGCCAAATAGATTGTTAGATTTACCATACACACGAATATAAATATATGCTATTATTACTATTTTCTATTATATAAGTAAATGAATCATACGAGTTATGTATATATTATTATATTATTTAAATAGATGTATATATCGATGTATGTTTTTAATGTTTATGTATGAGGGCCCCACGGCGGATGAGCTATGCTCAGTGGGTTGGTACATACATGTATGTATGTTTTTAATTTTTATTGATTTTGTACGTTCTTGTATATACCTGTATCCTCGCTAAATAAAGACTTTATTATTGTGGATTTTCTGGGGTCTCGCCGGATGGAAACTGTGCCCACGTCCATTGATGTTTTTTTACGTCCAACTCTAGGTCAATCAGACAAGCCATCTGATTTACGTGGTTCTCTGAGCCTCACGACACGGCATCGCTGCACGCAACATGTCCTAGTGTATACAGCACCTGGTGGTCCCAGACGGTCACCCATCCGAGTATGGACCGGGCCCGGCGTTGCTTAACTTCAGTGATAAAGCCAACACCGATGAGCTAACGCTGTAGTCCGTATGCATAGACCTAGCATTGAGTTGGAAGAGATGATCTCAGCATTTTAGCTTTGTATATTAAAGCTAAATACACATACTTTCATGAAAGCCTGCAACATTCTTTCATTAAAAAATATATAGACGGTGGACCAACACCAAATCAACGCTGGATAAATGTATTTTGTCTGAAGGGAAAGGTACTGTCGCCATAGAGACTCGCATTGACCCTTTCAGTGCGGGGATCGACTTTAGACGTGAGAATCTGACGTCTAAAGTCGGTCCCCGCACTGTAAGAGTAAAATATTTATAATGACCGTAGACCCATGACATAGGTATTCAAATGAAGCGGAAAGAGCTCAATAAGACATTTATGGTGATTTCAAATTGATAAAAAACTGTCTTTGTTTATGCAACACATATTTCAGAGCCATCAAAAAGATTCCTAGCAAATGTGTTTATACTAAGTACAGATAAAGTCATAGGCCGATATGAAGAATTTTTACCATTTCCATTATTTATTACACTCATTAAAATTTTTGTCAGTATATTTCATTGTTTTTTTATTCTCAGCGACAACCCACATAAAATGCACTGGTGAAGGTATATTGTGTTTTTAATTGGCTGCTTAGACACATATATTGTGTAGATACTGCCTGTCCTACTCACTTCACCCTGGACGATGACCGTGTCGACCTTGAGATCATCCACCATGGAGGCCTTGAGATCACCGTGGACGGTGACTGTGGCGTCCTTCATCCTCCAGATCTACACTGTGGGGATTGTGTTCACGTTTGGGGATCTCATGATTCACATTGAAGATGATTATGACGTCCCTGAATCCCAGGTGTCTGTTATAGGCTCCCTCCAGCTGGCACTGCTGTTCTGCACAGGTAAGACTTCATAAGCCTTTCATCACTATAGTGGAAGTCACATTAAGCTTTTAAGCCCTCACGATGCATTAAAGCATCATTTTACATCCCTGAAAACTGACTTGATTTTCTTAGGTCTAGAGTTTTAAAAAAAATGTCCATGAAACTGTTCTACCAATACATATCAATTTTCTTCAATTTCCCACCCACTTCAAATCATCTTCATCCACTACAATTAGAAAATTGCGACAGCAATTCGCGGCCTGTAGTGGATTTAGATGATAATGGTAAATTCAGGTTTGAAAGGGCTAAAGCCACACAATTAGGCCAAAATAGTCATTTTTATTTTGGTTCCTTGATACGTCCATAATATGTCGACATGTCCATAGACTAGAGTTGCGTACGTTTTTTTAAATTTTGTGTTGCGCGTTTACCAGTTAAACAAGAAATAAGGACGAGTTTTAATCTCGGACATGCATGTCCGAAATAAGTCGGGAATAACTGATAAATTGGGTTTTTGCCACACTTACTACGTTGCCACAGCAACCCAAAAAATTAAAAGACTTGCGAACTTCTAGTCACTGTGCATGTTCACATAGGCCCCCTATTATGGACATATCAAGAAACGAAAATAAAATTTATGTTTTTGGATGATTTTTGGCCTGATTGTGTCGCTTTAACTTGTATTGCATGTATTTAGCAAGGGACTCGAAAACAGTCCTTGCAAAAGCTTATGCAAAAACATGCGCTACATGTTAATGTAACTTCCACTATATGGTCGTTCTTAAAGGGACTGGCCCGGGCTAAAATCATAAAAAAAGCGGTGATTTTATTTTGGCTACTTAATATGACCATATGATGTAAACATGTCCATAGACTAGAACTGCAAAAGCTTTTTAATTTTTCTGCTGTCCATTCACCAGTTAGGCTGGATATAGAGACGAATTTCCCGTATTTCTTATTTTTTACATGATTGTCCATAATTAGAAATCAGGAATTTCGTCTCTATATCTAGCCTAACTGGTGAATGCTCAGCACAAAAACTAAAAAACCTTTTGCAGTTCTAGTCTAGGAACGATAATAATATTTTGTGTTTTGGATGATTTTTGGCCTGATTGTATCGCTTTAACTTGTATTGCATGTATTTAGCAAGGGACTCGAAAACAGTCCTTGCAAAAGCTTATGCAAAAACATGCGCTACATGTTAATGTAACTTCCACTATATGGTCGTTCTTAATCTATTGTGTTATAATTGCACTTATTGAGAACCAGATGAGCATTTAGACAACAAGATTTGCAAATGTTTAGTCTCAAATTAAAGATATATGAGGATAAAACACAACTCTAGGTGGGTGAAAAAATAAACTATTTAATTTAGCGCTTTAACGGTTAACCCTTGCTGAAATGTTTGTAACAGTGTAGCCTTATATCACTGTTTTATCTAATTTACGTATTATATATTTATTCATGTTTTATAAAAGAGATTTCTGGGGTACGCATAAGGGATGGCCTTGTAAAAGACACCCTTTCATTTTACCAACGTCAAATCCGGTGGACTTGTTTTGAAAACCATATAATCAGTGTACCGTAGTGAGTCGTACCCGGTATGACAGGGCCGCCTAACTCATTCACTGCGCGGGGCCCAGTCACACTGACCGCCATTTCGTTTACACAGCCAGCTGTGTAAAACGACACTCTCGCTGATTACCAAAAAACTCGGATGCCAAGAAATTGAGACGAGTATTTCAAGTGCCTATGAAAACTAGGCCATTTTCAGCAGGTGTAAACTTGTGGTCGTATTAGAACTATTACATTTGAAAATGGAGGCCACTGTGTCAGAGCCTTGCGATATCATCAGGGTAAGAGAGTCGATGCTAAAATTGAAAGAGGCTGACCCTGTAAACACAGCTCAGCTGCTGACCAGCTTGTTGAGACCATAAAAGTAATTAACTAAGTACCAAGTGCACCCCAATATACCGGGACTCAATTGTAAGGGGCTGACCTTCTAAAAACGCCTTTGTCTTGGCTAGCTTATTAGAACGGGGCCTAATAATTGAAGTAGTCCCTGGAACTAAGTAACGATTTACGAAGCTAGTAAAATCAACAAAGAGTATCAAAACAAGATGGGGAACAGGTCTGGACACGTCTAAATTCAGGGGTACGTGGTGTATTTTCATTGGCCAGACCCAGGGGAAGGGATGGAATTGTGTGGGCGACTTTTACTTTAAAAAAGGCAGATTTGAGTGTGTAGAGAGGAGCGGGAGAAGATCGTAAGACGAGTGTGTGTGAGCGTCCTAAGAACGGAAGACTGACACAGGGGGAGACCTGCTAACTTCGATATACTCAGAGCTGGCATATGTACCAGGAGTGAGCGAAGAAGTTAGTAGGTCGAACCTACAATGTATGTAGTCAAGAACACAACGAGGGGTACGACGAATAAAAGAGAAGTTTCCACAACCACAACTTAATTCCTGGCTTTGTTCTTTATTCCTGTGTCGAAAACGAGGCCCACCACTAGGGTACAGTTTTACATGTTTATTATTATTTTTCGTCATTGGAAGCTGGAATTGCGAACGTAATTTCCAGCTTTAATATTTCCACGTATGAAAAGTAGAATTATCTTTAAATAAATAATTGTATAACCTGAGTGTGCACCACCGGGTACATTTTCAAAATCGGTGGGATTTTATTTGGTTTGACCCCTAGCACCGTAAGGGTCAAGGTGTATAATATATCCCCTAGCATCGTAAGGGTTAAGGTGCTTATGACAGCTTAACCCTTTAACCGCCATATTAAAAAATCGGAATTTTCACCCATTTGAAGTTGTGTCTCGCTGACGCGATCCACAACTTCAAGTGAGTGAAAATTATTCAGATTTGACAAAATGGAGGTTAGCTGTTTTTAAATATTGCTAATTGATTTCATATTTTATCTTTAACATGTTTAAAAAGAGGTAGTTAATATGCTAATAAAAAATAAAAACCCAAATGATTATATGCGACACCGGCGGTTAAAGGGTTAAGGTGTATAATACCATGTCCCCTAGCAACGTAAAGGTTAATGAGTGTGATGTATGTAATAGGAAGGCTTATTTTTTCGAAATTATTGTTTTGCACGAGATGATGTGAGTTATAGGCTACAGTGTTTACAGCCGCCATGTTACTGCTTTTTTATCTGGATTACGTCATAAACCCGTATCTTACTTCATTTTATGCATCTTACGTCATTTGATGTATTCTTCAAGAAATTATTTAACGACACGAAATTTTTGTATTTTCACGGGGTTCGGCCAAGTGCCATGTCATTTAGTACAGCTATCAACTCATTTAAAGGAATACCAACAGTGCTACAATACCAGAAACATGCAGATTACAAACACAACACGATATACTGGGTATTAGCATAATTATGTGCCACTTGGAAATCCCAATAAACAGTTTTGTATCAAATACAACAAAAAGACATCGTTTAACCCTTTCAAGCATGAGTTTACCATTGTCATCTTCATCCACTACAAGCCGCGAATTGCTGCCGCAATTCCCGACTTGTAGTGGATGGAAATGACTTGAAGTGGGTGACAAATGAAAAAATATAATGTTATTTTTAAAACATATCCATGAAAATTTTCTTTCTAAAACCACTAGGTTTAAGGAAATTAAGTTATTTTTCAGATATGCTAAATGATGCTTTGATGCATCGTGAGGGCTCAAAGGGTTAATTGACAACAACAAATCAAAGCAGCTGCTGAAATTTCAGAGGTGGTTCGTTCAAATTCATTCTTTAACCCTTTCAGCGCGGGGATCGACATCAGGTGTCAGAATCTGACGTCTACAGACTTCAGATTCTGACATCTAAAGTCGATCCCCGCACTGACAGAATTAAAATATGTATGTAGGTCGTAGACCTATAACATAGGTATTCAAATAAGGCGGAAAGAGCTAACTAAGACATTTATGATGATTTCAAATAGAAAATAACCCCTTGGTCAGGGCCAGGATTTAGAAAACAGGGGGTGTCCGATATTTTGGCCCAAGTTTGATATTTTACACCCCAATATAAATAACAACTGAATGACTGTGGCGGTTGGCTGATCTCGTCACGTGACAGGCTGAGGCACTCTTTCGTTGGCGGGGGGGGGGGGGCAGAATATCCTACTTGGTCCGAAATTTTGTTTATGAAATAACTATTTAGGGCGATTTAAATTCTGAAAGAGGGTCAGAACCCCCCAGGACCCCCCCCCCCCCCTCTGATCCGCCACTGCGCTTCAGTGACATATTAGTGACATTTTAATTATTTGATTTTTGAAACTTGATTGGACACATACATAATATGTGGCAGCATGAGGTTAATATATTTCCACCATTTTTGTTATTATCAGGTTTTTTTGTTCAGCCGTTGAAGAGGTGGCTGAGCCCTAACACGTTATGTATGTCTGGATTAATCCTCATGGCGCTTGGTTTAATCTCCAGCGCTTATTGTAAGGTGTTCTACGCCCTGTACTTCACATATGGCATCCTGCTGGGTAAGTGTTCATTTGAGTGCGATATGGGAACATACAGCACTCGTTCAATGAATAAGGTGTGAGCCTTTAGGCGAACACCTTATTTGTTGAATGAGTGATATATTTTAACACCACACTCAAATTAGTTTTCATATCATATCCGTGTTTATATGATATGCACATGGTATCCATTTGTGTGGGATATGGTAAAATGCAACACTCGTTAAATGAATAAGGTATAAGCCTTCTAACACCGCATTCATAAAGTTTGTATTTTCTCACGCTATCAATCCAAACATATGAAATAATTCTAATTTATCGACCCACCCTCATTAGAACAGCATTGGTTTGTCATTGTTTATGTGGCCCCAGTTGTAATTTTATTTTATTTCACGTGGGGAATGCTTAGAGGTCATTCGGATTGTACAATGCAAAGATTATGACATTTATTCAACGTCGGTTTAGCATTGTGAATATTAGGCCTACTGGATTGGCTTAAGTCTTTCATTTAAACGCCAGAATCTGCCGTCTCTAGACGTCAGAAACTGACGTCTCTAGACGCCAGAGTCTGCCGTCTCTAGACGTCAGAATCTTACGTCTCTAGACGTCAGAAACTGACGTCTCTAGACGTCAGAAACTAACGTCTCTAGACGTCAGAAACTGACTTCTACACGTCTAAAGGACGGTCCCGGCGGCGAAAGATTTAGAAAATTAAAAAAATAAAATTGAAAAAACCCTTTGGTCTTCATGGTTTATATAACATTATGTGAGCGCTTTAACCCTATCAAGCCTGAATTTACCATTGTCATCTTCATCCACTACAAGTTCTCAACTTGTGGTGGATGAAGATGACTTGAAATGGGTGAAAAAATGGAATTTAAGAAAATTGCCATGTATTTGTTAAGTAGTTTCTTGAACATTTTTCTTCTAAAACACCTTGTTTTAGGAAAATTAAGCCTGTTTTCAGGGAATGCTTCAATGGGTTAACCCTTTGACCGCCAAATTATTCAATTTGAATTTTCACCCACTTGAAGTTGTGTCTCGCTGACGCGATCCACAACTTCAAGTTAGTGAAAAGTATTCAGATTTTACAAAATGGTGGTCAACACTTTTCAAATATTGCTGGTTGATGTCACATTCTATTTTTAACATGTTTAAAATGTGGTACTTAATAAGCTGATAAAAAATGAAAACCTGTATATATGCGGCACCGGCGGTTAAAGGGTGAATGACGCAATCTTTTCTACGTTGTTTCAATAATGGGCCAGCGTCGTTGACGATGACCCATCATTAAAACAACGGTGATTGATTATTCTCTTGAGAACTTTTATGCACTGAACGTCTGTTATATCACTTTATATTACAGGCTCAGGCTCTGGTATTATATGGTTAACGGCTCTCTCTAGAGTTCAAGAGGTGTTTCGCGGTAGCAGACCTTTAGCGTCCGGCATTTCATCATCAGGTAACTTACGCTGTCTAATGCGATGATCAACTTTTGACGTCTAAAGACAGTCACCGCTCTCTGTTGTTCTAATGGTAACAATGGTCGTATTCCAATAGCATTAATCCACACCCTCATTATAACCCTCACAATTACTTTGTTCAAATAACGGGCGACTCATAAAGTCATGTGGACAATGGGCGAGTCATAAGTCATGTGGACAATAACGGGCGACTCATAAAGTCATGTGCAGAATAACGGGCGAGTCATAAGTCATGTGGACAATAACGGGCGACTCATAAAGTCATGTGCACAATAACGGGCGACTTATAAAGTCATCTGCACAATAACGGGCGACTTATAAAGTCATCTGCACAATAACGGGCGACTCATAAAGTCATGTGCAGAATAACGGACGAGTCATAAGTCATGTGGACAATAACGGGCGACTCATAAAGTCATGTGCAGAATAACGGGCGACTCATAAAGTCATGTGCAGAATAACGGGCGAGTCATAAGTCATGTGGACAATAACGGGCGACTCATAAAGTCATGTGCAGAATAACGGGCGACTCATAAGTCATGTGCAGAATAACGGGCGAGTCATAAGTCATGTGCAGAATAACGGGCGAGTCATAAGTCATGTGCAGAATAACGGGCGACTCATAAAGTCATGTGCAGAATAACGGGCGAGTCATAAGTCATGTGGACAATAACGGGCGACTCATAAAGTCATGTGCAGAATAACGGGCGACTCATAAGTCATGTGCAGAATAACGGGCGAGTCATAAGTCATGTGCAGAATAACGGGCGACTCATAAAGTCATGTGCAGAATAACGGGCGAGTCATAAGTCATGTGCAGAATAACGGGCGACTCATAAGTCATGTGCAGAATAACGGGCGAGTCATAAGTCATGTGCAGAATAACGGGCGACTCATAAAGTCATGTGCAGAATAACGGGCGAGTCATAAAGTCATGTGGACAATAACGGACGACTCATAAAGTCATGTGGACAATAACGGGCGAGTCATAAGTCATGTGCACAATAACCGGCGACTTATAAAGTCAAGTGGACAATAACGGGCGACTCATAAAGTCATGTGGCCAATAACGGGCGACTCATAAAGTCATGTGCACAATAACGGGCGACTCATAAAGTCATGTGCAGAATAACGGGCGACTCATAAAGTCATGTGGATAATGAAGTGCGTGTATTCTAATGATTTTTGTATGTTGCTTAGGTGGTGGAATCGGTGTGGTAGCTCTCAGCGCCATGAGGAGCGCCATGGTGAAAACACACAGCTGGCAAGAGGCTCTGCTGGTGGAACTGGTGTTTGTCATTATATCTATACCGTGTGTTATTCTCATCAATAGAGATATCCCTACTGAGGATTCCACCCTGATATCTGGATATGTGGGAGATGACAAAGTGATAAATGACACAGAACACACGCAATACGAGAGAATTACAGATGATAAATGTCACAGCATCGATAGCACAGACGGATGTGTCACTAACAATGGAGGTGAAGAAGCTTCACATCTGGCTAAATCATGTGGAAATTACATGGGATATGATAACTATGAACAAAAGGACAATGAGGATTCAAAAATATCAAGTCTTGCTAAAGCTTGTGGGGATTACTCTACATTTGACAAGGAGCATGCTAAATATGAAAAGGAAGACAATAAGCTGAATTCAATGACACCTGCTACAGACGAACCACACAAGGTAACAGGTACTGACGAACAACATGCCAGCCTTGGTGAACTCTGCAGTCATTATTGTAGTAATCCGCTGTTTTTCTTGTCCTTGTTGTTCTGTGGTCTGGTTGTTAACGGTATGTTCGGACCTTCTAATCTTTTACCATCTCTCATGATCAAGGACAGAGGAGGATCAGCCGCGGAATCATCACAGCTCGTCATGATCTTTGGCATCGCTAATATTGTTTCACGGTTTATCAGTGGAATCACAGGTAAATGTTGATAACTGACATGAATAATAGATTGTTAAAAAAAAAAAAAAAAATAATAATAAAATATATAAAATAAATGAATAAATATCAAAAAAATGTGAAGAAAATAATAATAATAAAAAATAATAAAATAAATTAATAAATATATTGGAAACAAAGGTATTCCACCAAAGACGAGACATCGTCCCAATTTTGAACCAATGTTGGTCCACCGTCTACGACGTTGGCCCAACATTGGTTCAACATTGGTACGATGTCTCGTGTTTTCTGGGATGTCTCACACAGGTAAGTCTCTCACCCGGATGGCAGTCCAACGACCGCTTAATGTGTTATGTGGGTGATAAGTGTCATTATGCTTGTTGTTTAGTGATATACTGCTACTAGACTGAGGTATCTAGACTGAAGTGCGTACAAAAAAAAAAGGAGGAAAAAACAACACCGAATGTAATTTATACCACAGCAACCTTATTCCAGATATAATAATCACCACCATATTGGTAGTCTGATAAATTTGAACTGATAATGTCAACTAATTGCAGATTTCTAGGTACTTATATTTGTCAGGCATGGGATAGGCGTACTGATAATATGTATAACAGGTGATATGTGGCATGTAATAACATCAACTTATATATAATGTAGTTTTGTATTATATTATTTCTATTTGTGGTATTGGGGTCATATCTGTCACTGTGTATAGTGACAGATATGACTCTTTTGTACCTAACGTTACTGATATATTTGGTTCAAGCGAACACAGTCCAGCGGGCGCGGGACGTCCGCCCGGTGTTTGGACCGATGTTGGGCCAGCGTAGTGGACGGTGGGCCAGCATTGGTCCGGCGTTGGGCTGGTGTCCCGTGTTTGCTGGGAGGGTATCCACTCTGTGTTGGTTCAGTGTTGGTCCATGTCTTCGGCGCTGTCCCGGCACTGCCCCAACATTAGGTCGATCCTGGTGTTTGCTGGGATTTACAATATTGTGTAATAATGTTGATTTTTGGCTGTTTCGTTCAGCATATATGTTTTTTTTTTACTACATACTTTTTTTTTTACTACATACATTTTGGAGTGACTTATAAGCCCAAATGGGCTGGGTACTATATTGTAAACATATTTATATTGTCATTGAATCTGTTTGTACATGTCACTATAATAAAAATATACAATACAATACAATATATTATAAAATGTCTTCATGGCACACTTAATGTTGGCGCTATTTCTCAATACTGTGTTATATGCAAATATTTAAAGTTTAAAGCGATTTATTAATAACTATTACATATGTGCATATACTTTTTTTTGTCCAAAATACAATGTAGAACCACTTACTCACTTACTCACTCACTCACTCACTCACTCACTCACTCACTCACTCACTCACTCACTCACTCACTCACTCACTCACTCACTCACTCACTCACTCACTCACTCACTCACTCACTCACTCACTCACTCACTCACTCACTCACTCACCTCTCTCTGTCTATACAGGTACATACAGTTTGAGGGTTCGGTGTAGCACCCTGATAGTAGTGGCTCTGCTAGGCGGCGCTATGACATGTGCTGTATCTCTCTGGACCTCGTTTGGTCTGATGGTGTTTTATACTGCAACAGTAGGATCTACGACAGGTAGGTGGTCATCTCATTTTGTGAAGCATTATACAACCCTCTTCCAGATTAATGGCGGTCATGACATTTTGTGAAGCATTATAAAACCTTCTGCCAGATTAATGATGGTCATGTCATTTCGTGAAGCATTATATAATCCTCTGCCAGATTAATGGCGGTCATGTCATTTTGTGAAGCATTATAAAACCTTCTGTCAGATTAATGGTGGTCATGTCATTTCGTGAAGCATTATATAATCCTCTGCCAGATTAATGGCGGTCATGACATTTTGTGAAGCATTATAAAACCTTCTGTCAGATTAATGGTGGTCATGTCATTTCGTGAAGCATTATATAACCCTTTGCCAGATTAATGTTGGACGTGTCATTTCGTGAAGCATTATATAACCCTCTTCCAGATTAATGGCGGTCATGACATTTTGTGAAGCATTATAAAACCTTCTGCCAGATTAATGTTGGTCATGTCATTTCGTGAAGCATTATATAATCCTCTGCCAGATTAATGGCGGTCAGGACATTTTGTGAAGCATTATAAAACCTTCTGCCAGATTAATGATGGTCATGTCATTTCGTGAAGCATTATATAACCCTTTGCCAGATTAATGACGGTCATGACATTTTGTGAAGCATTATAAAACCTTCTGTCAGATCAATGGTGGTCATGTCATTTCGTGAAGCATTATATGACTTTCTGTCTGATTAATGGTGATTATGTCATTTCGTGAATCATTATATAACCTTCTGTCAGATTAATGGTGTCATGTCATTTCGTGAAACATTATATAACCCTCTGCCAGATTAATGGTGGTTATGTCATTTCGTGAAGCATTATATGACCTTCTGTCAGATTAATGGTGGTTATGTCATTTCGTGAATCATTATATAACCTTCAGTCAGATTAATGGTGTCATGTCATTTCGTGAAACATTATATAACCCTCTGCCAGATTAATGGTGGTTATGTCATTTTGTGATGCATTATATAACCCTCTGCCAGATTAATGGCGGTCATGTCATTTCGTGAAGCATTATAAAACCTTCTGTCAGATTAATGGTGGTCATGTCATTTCGTGAAGCATTATATGACCTTCTGCCAGATTAATGGCAGTTATGACATTTTATGAAGCATTATAAAACCTTCTGTCAGATTAATTGTGGTCATTTCATTTTGTGGAGCATTATATAACCCTCTGACAGATTAATGGTGGTCATGTCATTTTGTGATGCATTATATAACCTTCTGTCAGATTAATTGTGGTCATTTCATTTTGTGGAGCATTATATAACCCTCTGAGAGAATAATGGTGGTCATGTCATTTCGTGAATCATTATATAACCTTCTGTCAGATTAATGGTGTCATGTCATTTCGTGAAACATTATATAACCCTCTGCCAGATTAATGTTGGTCATGTCATTTTGTGGAGCATTATATAACCCTCTGCCAGATTAATGGTAGTCATGTCATTTTGCTGGAGCATTAACTAGCCCTCTGCCAGATTAATCTCATGCGTTTTAACCGTATAAGCGCTGAACATTTTTAATGAAAACCTTGGAAAGAAGAATTTGAAATCATCATAACTGTCTCAGTTAGCTCTCTCCAAATCATTTGTATACACATGTTATGGGTCTACGACCATTAGAAATATTTTTACTCTTACAGCGCGGGGATAGACTTTAGTCGCTGACGACTAAAGCCTATCTCCGAGCTGAAAGGGTTAAATCACTTCCTTAGCATTTATAATAGTGGTGTTTTATCATCAGGTTAAATCACAGTAATCTGGAATGGAAATTAATGGGTATTTTACCATCAAGATTTGCAAATGTTTGGTCTCAAATTAAACAATTATTAGCCATTTTCACCCAGTTGAAGTTGTGGGTCGCGGTAGCAAGACACAACTTTAAGTTGGTGAAAATTTCAACTAGACATTTTAATTAGATATATTAGGGCTCCAACCCGTAGGCTACCCCACTAAACACGATTAAGTCGTTTTTTTTTCTCTTTTATTAGTCGATAAAATCACTGATATTGGTAATACAATGAGTGTTTAAACATACAATTCTTAAATTGTTTGGTCTCAAATTAAACAATTATGAGTGTTTTTCACTCACTTGAAATTGTGGATCGCGGTAGCGAGGCACAACTTCAAGTGGGTGAAAATTAGCTAAAATTCGATCACTTTGCGATTTAATTTGAACTCAATATGAACCGAAATAAAAAAATACTACTGAAGTTGACAAATTAGTCTCCTGTTTCTGGAGAGAAATGAATCACCTCAATGTAGGCAGGTAGGTAGCCTGTGCAACAGTCCTCTCATGACTCTTTCGCTGAATTTCTGTCTACAATGTAGGCTAGATGTATTGTTAACTGGTGTGACTTCTCTGTACTAGTTACTCTGACGGCCATTATGTCATTATTTATAGCTTTAATATATATCGTCCACGCACGTAGGCTATACTTTGGTGAGATTGATGCCCGTATTCCTAACTGATATTTTTTGTAAAACATATATTTAAATAATATTTGTATTGTATTGTATTGTATATTGCTTGTATTTCTAAACGATATGTCTTTCAAACATATATTTTATTATGGATTATTATTTATATTGTGATGGTTGTATTTCGAACTGATATGTCTTTCAATCATATATTTTATTATTATTATTTGTATTGTAATGCTTGTATTTCCAACTGACATGTCTTTCAATCATATATTTTATTATTATTATTCGTATTCTAATGCTTCTATTTCGAACTGATGTTTTCTACACAGGTACTCTGGTGGCTATGATGCCTGTGTTGTTGACAGATATGTTTGGACCAAAGCACATCTCCAATTTAATGTCTTATGGATGTGCAACTCTAGCAGCCTTATATGTTGCCGGACAACCACTCCTAGGTAGGTTTGTAACGTGTTGAGGACCATGAACATTTCATCAGGTTTTTAACGTGTTGAGGACAGACAATGACCATTGCATTATGTTTTGACGTGTTGAGGACGGGCAATGAAGATTTTATCCGGTTTGACAACCTCAGTGCGGGGGATTATCTGAAATGTTTTATTGTTAAATAAAAATAAAGAAACCATTTAGAAGTTTACAATTTTTAAACAACTGGATATTTTTTTAATTCACTTGAAGTTGACACATCAGTAATATCAGCTTCTTGATTAGTTTGGCCAAGTATGGTATTCAGCCTCGGTTAACCCTTTAAGCCCTCACGATGCATTAAAGCATCATATTACTTCCCTGAAAACAGATTTATTGTCCTACAAATAATGGATTTAGAAGGAAAATTCCCATAAAACTGGCTCACCAATACATTGCAATTTTCTTTAATTTTTCAACCACCTCAAATCATCTTCATCCATTACAAGTCAAGAATTGCGACAGCAATTCGCGGCTTGTAGTGGATGAAGATGACAATGGTACACTCAGGCTTGAAAGGGTTAAATAACTTATTGACGAGCAGTTTATTTGTGAAACTCTTACAACGCTGAAATATTGTTGTATAAACCATGGAGACCAAAGGGTTTTCAATTTGAAGTCATCATAAATGTCTTAGTTATCTCTTCTCGCTTCATTTGAATACATATGTTATGAGTCTATGACCATTATAATTGTTTTATTCTAGTTTGGCGAGTCTCATTTTCTTTTAGAACGCTCTAAACCAAATGCACTTCGAGGGAAAATATACTATTATCGCTATCCATCAATGTTTAAGTTTTAAGATCTTATGTGTTCCGAACATAAGAAAGCAGTGAGCTAATTAGAAAAAATTGTCTATTGTGGTTTGAAAATATTGTAGGTAACTTTATTATTATTATGTTATGTCTTCATTCTCAATTGCTACTCGTACATGTACATGCAATATTTTTTAATTTTGCAAAGACCGTTGGCCTATTGCATTTGAAGTAAATGTTATGTTATGTTCTAACTGACTCCGTCATGTGACAGACTGGTCCACTCTTTAATTGGTCAGTTCGGTGTTTAAACCCTTTCAAGCCTGAATTTACCATTGCTATATTCATCCACTACAAGTCGCGAAATGTCGCAATTCCCGACTTGTAGTGGATGGAAAAGATTTGAAGTGGGTGAAAAGTTAAGAAAATTGGCATGTGTTGGTAAACCATTTTCATGGAAATTTTCATTATAAAACCTCTAGATGTAGGAAAATTAAGTCTGTTTTCAGGGATGTAACTTGGGCTAGTCCTAACCCTTACAGCGCTGAAATATTAGTGTATAAACCCTGGGGACTAAAGGGTTTTCAATTTAAAGTCATGATAAATTTCTCAGTTAGCTCTTCCCGCTTCATTTTGATACCTAAATTATTGATTGTTAATTCTTTCAGTGTGGGGATCGACTTTAGAATCTGACGTCAATCTCTGACGTCAGATTTTGCAGTCTATAAAGTCGATTCCCTCACTGAACGAGTTAAACGGTTGGCTTACATTTTGCTTCAATCTCTATTTTTTTTATCTTTCTTTTATTTCTAGGTTTTGTGGCAGATACGGCTGGAAATCATCAGAATTCTTTCATCATCATGGGGAGCCTACAGCTGGCTGCGGGAGTAGTGGCCCTCATCATGAGTGTCATATACATCAGACAGTGCAAAACACCCAACCCTTAAAGCTCTGATTTTTTTATAAAAACCTTGCAGGCCAAAGGTTTTTTTCAATTTGAAGTCATCATAACTGTCTTAGTTGGCTCTTTCCGATTCATGTGAATACCTATGTTATGGGTCTACGATCATTATAAATAGTTTTACCCTTACAGCCGGGGATCGACTTTAGTTGTCAGAATCTGACGTCTGTAGACGTCAGATTCTGACAACTAAAGTCGATCCCCGTGCTGTAAGGGTCAAAGCGCTGATTTTTTTATGAACACCTTGCAGGCCAAAGGGTCTTTTTCAATTTGAAGTCATCATAACTGTCTTAGTCAGCTCTTTCCGATTCATGTGAATACCTCTGTTATGGGTCTACGATCATTATAAATAAATTTATACTTACAGTGTAGGGATCGACTTTAGACGTCAGAATCTGACGTCTACAGACGTCAGATTCTGACGACTAAAGTCTATCCCTGTAATGTAAGGGTTAATAAAATATAATATAAGGTGGTTTCAATGCATCTTGAGATGACATGCAAGGCTATGAACTGAGAATGTGTAATAATAAAATAAACATATAACCTGAAGTAGTGACATTATGCTGCCAACCTATTTAATGTTGTTGAATACATCCAATACTGATCTATTCATTCACTTTTAAAAAAATACGTATTCTATTCTACTTCACATTACTTAATTATGCCAGGCCTGGCGAAATCATATTTACAAATTACGATTATAACGATTTGGGCAGTTGGTCCCACCGTGAATGTCGTTGGGTGCCATTACGGCATGGACCATCTGAACGAATCGAGCCGGAGTATAGATTTTGCGTCCTACTCTTGTTTGTCTAGCGGAATAATCCGGTATATCTGTATCGCTGTCGGCGATGTTTGAGTTACTTCTAACATCTTTTTGTTTGTTCGTATCATTCATCAGCGGCATTGCTATCCCTTAAATGTAAATGAGTACGTTCTCGAACCGCCGCCTGGCCCGTTAGCGCGAATAACAGCGGGGTTCGAGAATGCGGAGCTATCTATGTTTTTTTTTCGTTTAGGCGAGTGTGCTCTGGTTGCTGGGGACTGTGGAGTGATCGCGGGACTCGAACCAGTGGTACATGTCGAAAACTTTCTTTTGGCACACCTGTGCGATTCGACTCTCTGCCGAACTTGCTTCGGAGTAATTTTACGTGTTCCACGAGAGATCCCAGATGTTTTAGAATTCGTTGTTTTCTTTTGCGTCTTACGCTCCACTTCATTACCTGTATCAGGCGCGCACTCGAAGTGTGCAAGTTTCAACCTTGCCTTTCATGAGGATTTTCATAATTCTGCCGCTCTTGGATATGACCTTATACAGTCCATCGTAAGGGGCGGTCAGAGGCGATGCAATTGCGATTCGTCGCAAAAATACATGAGAGCATGTGTTAAGTTCCTTATATTGAAACATATCTTTCTTTTAATAGCGGAACGAACGCCGAGTAATACGGCAGGTAATGTTGATTCGGTGACTTGTGTGGCATAATGGCAGGTTTAAGTTGACTTTAAAAGCGCTCGACCATGCCATTCGACTGGGGGTGATAGCTCGTTGACTTTTGTGCGATTTCTAATTATACCAAATTGATTACACAATTATCTCATAATTTAGATGCAAGCTGGGCGCCTCTATCCGTGGTGATAGTAGCAGGCGTTCCGGAACGAGCTACCCACCCGCTGTATTTTTGCGGTTTCGGTTGTGGCTGATTTCAAAATGGCAGCCTACAGAATTCCGCACACATTTTTTCGAAGTGAGCCCTACTATCTAAGTATTGTTAACCTGTTTTCTGGTCATTCAAGTCGTAGCCACCGCAATACATGCAATATCACACTCATGCTGCACACTTGTCAAACAAGGTATTTTCACAACCCATCATTTTTGAACAAATGATTATTTATGATTATTATGTCAAGCCACTCATTGGATTTTGTAGCTCATTTTGGGGTATTTGTTCGAAAGAAAATCAGACTAAAATGATTAAAATCCAAAAGAAAGCAGCATGATTAATATTAGAAGCACTTCCACTTACTCCAAGTAACCACATGTTTCAATAGCTAAAATGGTTACCGTTTGATGAAATAGTAAAATTTAAGCAGGTCAGTCTTGCCTATAAAGCAGTAATGGTGATGCGCCTCAATATTTACGGACTATGTTTACCAATATTAAAGACTACTCAAGTTATTCACTTAGATTTTCAGCTAATAAAAAAATATTCGTTCCCAGAGCACATCATAAATCCCTTTCATACACAGGCGTAATTATATGGAACGCCTTACTAGAAAACATAAAATCTGCAGAAACATTCATCAATTTCAAAAAATTGTGTATTCAAAGAACTTTCGAAGAAAATAAATACAGATAATGTTAAGTAATTTCTGATACATTTATAGGCTGTAGCATTTATTGTTCAACAACCATACTATTATCATTATTATTATTTATATTGCCATTATCGATTGTACATATAGCCTACATATGCATGTAATACTGTATTGATTTTATTATTTTATTCATTATTACTTTGTATTGTGTATTTTGTATATTTAAATGTTTGAGGGCCCCAAGGAAGATGGGCAAATGCTCGTTGGGTTTACCCTCTCGAAATAAAGATTTTATCATTATTATTATTAATATTATAATGCGAACATGACCTTGGACGTCGAGGTCAATTGTCCGTTTCTTAGGACAAAACATGAAAAGTAAGTGTAGCGGTACTAAAAATAACAATTAATTAAATCCAACACAATTCGAAATAAAATTCGCCAAAAAAGACAAGTGAAATTGTTGCATTTTTTTGGCCAAGTATATCTATATACGAAAATAGACCTACAGATAATTTTAGGAAATTTTAATTTTGAATTGACGTTAAATGATTTGAGCTGCATTAAAAATAAGTAAACATTTATTGACTTAGTTTATTGACTGATCATAATTCATTCTCCACCATATTATCATATTTATTTATATCATAACCAAACAGCTCAGCGTCAGCTCTATATTTGACCTTCACAGCCTCCAGCAGTGACCTTGACACATTCTGATACAAATATCCATAGGTTTTCATAGCTCGCTTTGGAAAATGTCCCACAAATTGTGAAGCGTTCATTTTAGGCAGCAGTATTTCTAAATCATCTGCCAGAGTCTCCACTTTAGCTATGAAGTCATATTTTATTACACACGGCTGACACACCTCCTGCAAAAAAAAACAACGGAAGAATTAAAAGAAAGACACTATCGTCACCTTGGGATTAACCCTTTCAGCGCGGGGATCTACCTCAGACGTCATAATCTGACATCTAAATGCAATCCCAGCTCTGAAAGAGTAAAATATTTATAATGACCGTAGACCCATAACTTTGGTATTCAAGTGAAGCAGAAAGAGCTACTAATTTTCAAATTGAAAAAAAAACTCTTAGGTTTCTTGATTTATATAAAAATATTTCAGCGCTTCAAGAATTAAAGGGTATATCTGCCATTTTAGAAAGTCGCAGATATACCCTTTCATATCCAAGGTTTGTTTGAATATAATATTAGTGTACACCCCTTCATATCAAAGGTTTGTTTGAATATATTATTAGTGTATTTAGAAACCCATGTGATCAATTATAAAATTGTGATTATTTTGTTGTGTATAACTTATATCTGAAAAACTATTTAGGCTCTGCATCACTGCATTAAACTAATGTCTTTATTTCAAATAACCTTAGTGTCACCTTGAAGCTAAGCCACATTAAATCCATGAGAGTTACATGGCAATGTGCCAGTTTTATTATGTTGCGTCTAATGGTTATGAGGGTCGAAATATTTCAAAAATAACCTTGAACCCCAGGAGTACGTTTTCGTGGGGAATTTGGGTAAAGAAGATTTAAAACGCTAAGCACGTTTTTATTATGTTGTATTAACCCTTTAACCGCCAAATTATTCAATTTGAATTTTCACCCACTTGAATTTGTGTCTCGCTGACGCGATCCACAACTTCAAGTGGGTGAAAATTATTCAGATTTGACAAAATGGAGGTCAACTCTTTTCAAATTTTGCTGGTTGATGTCATATTTTATCTTTAACATATTTTAAAGGTGGTACTTAATGTGCAAATAAAAAATGAAAACTCGAATATATGCTGCACCGGCGGTAAAGGGTTAATAGGCTGATTCACAGTTATTGAGAAGGGAATGAGTGCTTAAACATCAATAATTGCAAATTCTTGGTAACAAAATGATAGACCTCTATGTTATCTTGGCAATGCCTTTTAATTTATTTTAAGTAGTAGTCATTTATATCATCGAAATACCCAGTTTTTATTTTGGCAATGCCACTTAACATGATTTTAGTTGTGTATGTCATACCATGCATATTGTCATATGATTTTAACAAATTAACAATATACATGTACATATATCTCTTTCATTTCTATGACAAATAAGTCTGTAATGACTTTTTTTTCTGTCAATAAAATTTCTGTCTGTCTGTCTGTCTGGTATCCAATTAAACAAATATTAGTGATTTTTACCCACTTGAAGTTGTGGTTCGCAGTAGCGAGACACAATTTCAAGTGTGGGGCAATTTAGACTTGATAACTCAGCACTCGTCTCGTGCCGCTGACCATACAGACGAATCCTGTTAAAAAATGTAATATGATCATATTGTCACAAATAGGTGGAATAGCTAGAATATTTGTGGGGGAAATCTATCAAATTAGGTTTTTTTTAACTAGGCTAGCAAAGTCAAATGAATTGCGAAACACATTATTTCACATTATTATATATAATTATGTTACATAAAATATAGGTGTAAGACATTATTAATTATTTTTTTTTGTAATATGATTTAGCTTCAGATGCAATATTAAATCGAAAATATTATAGGTTTAAGTCCTTATAGATATACCCTATTATATGTTTTCAATATAGATTTCCTATACGTAGACCAAGCAGACACGCCACGTTAATCTAATGCTGGTTCAATGTTGGCCCAGCGTCTGCGACGCTGTGCCAACATTGAACCAGCATTGGATCAACGTGTCGTGCTTGCTGGGGATATATTTAATGATCATTTAACTCACAGTATGTGGTTGCCAATGCACATTGTCAGTATCTGCGTGGAACTGGAAGTATAAATCAGTAAAGTAATAAATATATAATATCATCACAAAATAATTACAGCCAAATATTAGCATAAAAGAAATTGTTGTATTTGTCTATTAAAGAAAAGGAAATTGTTGTCTATTTTTCGTAGTTGGTTGAAAAATACAGCCAGCCTTAAGTTGAGGATAAGAGGCTTACCAAATGCCAGACAAACTGCGGGAAGCTGACGTTTTTATTTTCATCTCTTCCGGCGCCGTCTTTGTAGACTACGTCCTACAAGGAAACCAAATATTACTGAAAAATATATGTAGGATGTGCTATATATGTTAAACTATGTCCTACAAGGAAAACAAACAATATTTACAATATATTATATTATCGCACCATGCAAAAGGTGAGTTAACTCTTTCAGTGCGGGGATCGACTTTAGTCGTCATATTCTGACGTCTGTAGACGTACAGACGTCAGATTCTCACGTCTTAAGTCGATCCCCGCACTGTAAGAATTAAAATATTTCTACTGGCCGTAGACCCATAACATAGGTATTCAAATGAATCGGGAAGACCTAACTAAGACATTTATGATGATATCAAATTGAAATAAACCCTTTGATCTCCAAAGTTTTTTTTTTTTAAATTTAGCGCTTTTAGGGTTAATGTTGTAGCCTATGCATGCTGGGCCACGGCCCATAATGCAATGATTATCCCTTATCCTGCTGATCACAACCATAGTCCCTTTAACCCTTTAAGCCCCTACGATGCATTAAAGCATCTTTTTACATCCCTGAAAACAGACTTAATTTTCCTACAACCCAGGGTTTTAGAACGAAAATTTCCATGAAATCTGTTTACCAAGACATGGCAATTTTCTTTAATTTTTAAACCACATCAAATCATCATCATCCACTACAAGTCGAGAATTGCGACAGCAATTCGCGGCTTGTTGTGGATGAAGATGACAATGGTAAATTCAGGCTTGAAAGGGTTAATCCATTGTATTAACTGACTAAATCACTGTTATTGGGAATAAAATGAGTGTTTAAACATCCAAGATTTGTAAATGTTTGGTCTCTAATGTTAACAAATATGAGTAATTTTAAACCACTTGAGTACCGCGATCCACAACTTCAAGTGGGTGAAAAATGAAATAAATTAGCAGGTTAACCCTTTAAGCCCTCACGATGCATTAAAGCATCATTTTACATCCCTGAAAACAGATTAATTTTTCCACAACCAAGGGTTTTAGAACGAAAATTTCCAAGAAACCGGCTTACCAATACATGGTAATTTTCTTGAATTTTTAAAATCATCTTCATCCACTACAAGTCGAGAATTGCGACAGCAATTCGCGGCTTGTAGTTGATGGAGATGACATGGTAAACTCGGGCTTGAAAGGGTTCAGGGTTAAGAAAAACATGCGTAATATGTCCAATAATTTTTTTTATTTTGATGGAATAAATACATTTTTGAAATGTGTTATAGTAAATATGACGTGGAAAATTGTCTGAAAACAAGTACGGGTAGTGATGCAAGGTATGATAGTACATGACAATAGTACGGACTCGTTTTTTGTATTTTTAGTAGGCCTAGATAAGAGGATTTAAGCGAACTATTATGTATGGTCAATTAAAAATAAATCAATATTTTAATGCATTTTAAACTTCGAAATAGGATGTGTAGTTAGAGCATAAAATAATATACTCAACTTCATTTAAGAATACGGTGTGTCATTGAAGCATATACACTATTTGAGAATATGATATCTCACTACAATACGATATATACGTTACAATGTTTTGATATTATAATCAAATGCGTCACTTGGTAGAAGGTAGAAGGCCAACCCTATCAGCGCGGGACCGACTATACAGATAAGATTCTGACGTCTATAGTCGATCACCACACTGAAAGAGTAAACATGTATACTGGCTGTAGACCCATAACATTGGTATTCAAATAAAGATAAGCGAGCTAATAAACCATATAACCGCAAAATTATTCAATTTGAATTTTAACCAACTTGAAGTTGTGTCTCGCTGACGCGATCCACAACTTCAAATGAGTGAAAATTATTCAGATTTGACAAAATGGCGGCCAACTCTTTTCAAATCTTGCTGGTTGATGTTACTTTTTATCTTTAACATATTTCAAATGTGGTACTTAATGTGCTAATAAAAAAATTAAACCCGAATATATGCGGCACCGGCGGTTAAAGGGTTAAGACAATTATGATGACTTAAAATTGAAAAAAAATCCTTTGGTCTCCATGGTTTATACAAAAATATTGCAGCGTTATAAGAGTTAAAAGGCAGTATCTGCCACTTTATACAGATACGACCCTTTAAGCCCTCACGATGCATTAAAGCACCATTTTACATCCCTGAAAACAGACTTAATTTTCCTACAACTAAGGGATTTTGAATGAAATTTTCATGAAACTGGTTTACCAATACATGTGGCAATTTTCTTTAATGTTTAAACCATATCAAATCATCTTCATCTACTACAAGTCGAGAATTGCGACAGCAATTCGCGGCTTGTAGTGGATGAAGATGACAATGGTAAACTCAGGCTTGAAAGGGTTAATAACAAGGTGACGATATGTGACGTATAAAAAGTAGCACTGTCCAAACCTTGACTTCTTTAGCAATAGGTGAATTAAAGAGGTTTTCCACTTTGTCCTTGTAAGCGGACGCCAATCTGTCTAGAGGATGGCGAACTACAAAAAACTTATAGTAATCCCGTAGATTCGGCAGAGGTCCCGTCATTGACAGGTTTAGGGGTATGGCGCCTTTACGAATCCCGGCAGTGTACATGTTCCTGAAAGTAGATGAGAAAAATACAATATTAAATAATATTATGCATTTACAATGGCTGGAGAGTTTAGTTCAGGATAGATACTGTACTGGGAAATGTGTTCAACAATGTTCAAAATGAAATGATTACATATTAGTTCATCAAACGGATCGTGGGTGGTTATTAATTGACACAGTATCTTATATTTAGTGATAATTCGATATTATCCCCCTTAATTTGATGGTTTGGAGCCCCTGGAAAAAAAACCTAGGCCTACATATTTTGGTAACAGATTCCCTGAACTAAATTCCTTAACGAATTTATTTCGCACAGGTATTTTACAAAAATAACAAGGTAATTGCACTTAAATTTTAAGCTAATCAATATTTAAAGATTTCGTGATCTTTGTATTTTTGTGAATAATTTATATAACATGATCAGAATAATATGTGCTGAATAATATGTCACCTAGGGAAGTGGCAGACATTAATTCTCAGAGATAGATATTTATCATCAAGATTTTCGTCAGGAAAGTTCAAAACACATAATTATTTAGGCAATACTTCGCGCTTAGACGTCTCATATTTTTATTCTCTGAATGTTGTGTCAATATCTAGTGCTTCCACATCATGAAAGAATACGCCTATAAACTTACGACCAATGATTGTAGCCAATAATGGATTGTATGCTACGTGGGAACCATATCAGGCAATAAATATAAACTTACAACTGATGATTGCTCATGGGGGTTCATATCTGGCAATAAATATAAACTTACGACCAACGGTTGTACGTAGAATACTATCTAGTGGTAAATTATAAAATTACGACCAATGATTGTATGAAACCAATGATTATATGTGGCATCATATCTGGCAGTAAATATAAACTTACGACCAATGATTGTACTTGGGAATCATATCTGGCGGCGCGATACATATAAACTTACGACCAATGAGTGTATGTGGGGATCATATCTAGCAATAAATAGAAACTTAAGAAACGACCAATGAGTGTACGTGAGGATCATATCTAGCAATAAATATAAACTTAGGAATAATGATTTATGTGGAAATCGTATCCGGCAATAAATATAAACTAAATAATTAGAATAATAATTGGTGTTTATTCAACTGAAAAGACATGGCAGACAAAAAATGCAATACAGACAAACTTACGACCAATGATTGTACGTTGGAATCCTATCTGGCAGCAGTGACTGCATCGTGGACGTCCACCATTGCTGTCTCATCTCCAGCTTCTCCTCCACTATCAGGCGGTACAACAGGTTCCAGCTGGTGGTAGCGATCTTGGCCACTCCACAGTAAGCTATTCTCTCATAGTCATCTACCACGTACACAGGGTTGTCCTTAATGAACGACCCCTTATTCATCTGACGACATGACTCCCTCAGCCTCTGCTGTCTGACCAGCTGCACCTGGGCCTGATATGTATCTGCAGAGGAATAATGGTGTTGTTCAAATAAGAACGTATTCTCGTACAAGATACATAAAAAAATATATTTGAGCTGTGAAGGTCAAGGCGATCCTATTCCTTTACAAGTTAAGATGTATCGTAGGCTTCGGATTGGTCGCGATGGCCATCGCGACCAATCCGAAGCCGACGATATATCTTAACTTGTAAAGGAATAGGATCGCCTTGACCTTCACAGCTTAAATATATTTCTTTCATGTATAAATTCAGTTCCTTTTTTACCACTGGATTTGTATTCATATATTTACTGCTGAAATAAACACATTTGGCGGCCACATAGGAAAAATGGCCGGAATTAAAACAAAACAAAATAAGCAAATATATTTTGGTATATAATGAGATATTAATATGCATATTTTGATGCTCTTATCAGTAAGTGAATAATTCTCTCACCAAGCTGCTACACGATTGTTATCTTGAGTTTTAAGTTACAAATCTGAAGAATATGGCTAATGTTTGTATTTTTATGAAAACCGATTTTCAAATAAGAATTATTTGATTTGCCGCGTAGGTGGTAATATGAATATATAAACTTCTATAGTATCTAGGTTTCCCGAGCTAATAGGCGCGACAATCAGTGTCATAGATATTATTTTATCCCATGTCAAAGGTGAAGGTCGCACGCTTGGCAGCGCAGTTTACCTAAGTTTTCAAAATAAACATTTTTTAACACTAGCTACATTTGAGCTATGGATGTAATATAGATATGTAATATAATATATGTATTTATTTATATTTATCTATATTTTACATTTTCAATGACGTTTATGAGTAAATAAATATAAATGCAGATAACATATCGTATTACGGGTCTAGAGAAGGAGTGGTAGTGATACAAACCATGTTTACCCGAGAACAAATCTTTGTACGATCGGTGATGAAGGTTGTACATAAAAGCAGGAACAATGGAAGAAACAATAAGTAGGAGAAAGCCACTAGTCAAATTCTAAAACAGAAATTATCCTCGGACATATATTGAATAAAATCAGGAGGTTTAGTTTGATGCCCTACATTTAATTTTTAACCCTATTAGTGCAGGACCGACTTTAGACGTCAGACAAAAGGCGGTATCTGCTTACTTTACAAGTAAGGAGATACTGCATTCTGGCTTTACAGATCAGTTGACGTCTGAAGACGGTCGCCGCACAGAAAAAGTAAAATACCATAACATGGTTATTCAAATGAATCGGAAAGAGCTAGCCGAGACATTTATGATGATTTCAAATTGAAAAAAATCCCTTAAGTCTCTAGGGTTTATACTGTTGATTTTAATGACGCATAAGTCTACACAGACTCCATGTCGTTAATAAATATCTATGTATCGAACAAAAAATGTCAGCGTGGTAATGGTTATGGTTTATTTTTATTTGATGTGAGGTGAGATTTGCGATAGAAATTCACACCTTACAGCAAATGGGAATATCATAAAATGTCCTCTTGAACATAAGGCCTACTGTATTATATTCTACTATAATAATAAGATTATGTTTTTCATATTTGAATAGCTCTTACAAAAATGAGAATGAATACATTCCCAATGATAGGTGAGGGAGGGCTATATATTAAACAGATACTTATTTTATATCGTATTGTATACAATACAATATTAGAACTAAGAGGTAACATTTTTACCCACCTGATATTGCGTCTCTTCAACTTACCTTGATATTAAAATTTTTCGGCTGCATTTTAAATAATCTATTTTTGTGATATGATATTATATACGTCAGATATCACGAATGAGTTGAGACTATATGCCTGTGAAACGTGGTGAAGCATGTTTGATCATTATATGTAACTGTATATTAATATGTAAAGTATTGTGTATTGTGTGGTATAATATAAGCAACACGCTCATTAAGCTGAATGAACAGATGGCCATTAAGAATGAACGCGGTCCCTGTGTGTGACATACCTATTATGACGAAATTAATAGCGAAATGAACATGTTCAGAGCGATGTGACCGATTGTTGAACAATTATCTGATTACCCCCATATCTCAGTAAACACAAAACATTTTTATAACATTTGTACAATGTTGGACCAACGTCGAAGACGTTGGGCCGACGTTGTACAAATGTTATAGAAAAGTTTAGTGTTTGCTGGGATGAACATGGTAAAGCAAGATGTGTTGCTGGTTTGATGTTGGGCCAGCGTCGTAGACGGTGGGCCAACATCAAATCAACATTGGGTTAACGTCGCGAATTCGATAGGTAATTATCATGGTTAAGTTAACCCTTTCAATCCTGAATTTACCATAGTCATCTTCATCTACTACAAGCCGCGAATTGCTACCGCAATTCTCGACTTGTAGTGGATGAAGATGACTTGATGTGGTTTAAAAATGAAAGAAAATTACCACGTATTGGTAAACCATTTTCATGGATATTTTCGTTCTAAAACCCCTAGTTGTAGAAAAATTAAGTCTGTTTTCAGGGATGTAAAATGATGCTTCAATGCATTGTGGGGCCTAAAGGGTTAATAATGTTATTATATGCTCCAGTTGGTGACCCTTTGAACGCTAGGCACGACTATATATAGTCCTTTTTAATCTGTTTAGGGGGCTCCCTCAGTGCAAATAGGGAACATAGTGTTATTTGCCGTACAAAATTACTCAACTTTCAGATATTGTTCACAAGGGTCTTAGCTTTGAATTTGTTCGAAGCGCCACTGATTTTTTAGTTTTGACAGAATATAAAGCATTTTCGAAAATGGCCGCCAAATCGCTATAAATGCATGATAAGTGAACGGTCTTTATACCAGAATAGTGAAAGGGATTAGCTAATACTGTATAAAACCTAATTTGAAGTGTTTATATGGGCTTAATACATACTTATTACATAATTTAAAAAGCCATTTGCAAAAAAGTGGCCGCCATTTGTTTAAATAGCCGCCATACACTATGTAGATTAACCGTGTTTTGTTACTCTGGTACTTGCTTTTGAATTTCCATATCATAATGAAGCCATTGGCTGTAGTTTTATTAGCAATTAGGGGCCTACTATAATTGGGAATGAAATGAGTGTTTAAAGCAGCTCCTTGGGATGACATCAATTTTCGTTTTTAATTCCGTACTGAAGTAGTGTATCCCACGGATCATGTTTTTATTTTTTTCAGAATTTTCATATTTTTACAAATATTTTTAATCAACATTTCTATGAAACCAGAAGTAACCCAAATAAACTATTTGTATACCTGAAGGACGATTGAATGTTTCCACAGCATTGGGCCACATGCTGATGGCATCGGCCCAGCGTTGGGTAGACAATCAGTGCTGCAGGTGTGTCCTCCCGTGTCCTGACTAGAAGACTGATCTTACCGTCTGATACGTGGGAATATGTGATGTAAAGTGCTGAATATTGCTGACTTGTTTTGTTTACATGGCAATATACGACCTGGAAATACAACTATTTCATTCTTTTTTTGGTGCTTTAAAATTGTTTTTTGATTTTTTCGTATTTTCAGTTAAAATCAGTAAGTTATATAGGCTATTTTATAGGCTACAAATTAAATTTTCAAAATTGACAAAATGTCTCATCCCAAGGGGTTCCTTTAAACAACAAGGTTTACAAATCTTTGTTCTCAAATTAAACAAACATGAGTAATTTTTCACCCAATCGAAGTTGCGGGTCGCGGTAGCGAGACACAAATTTAAGTAGGTGAAAATTTAAAATGTTGAATGTAGCGCTTTAACCCTTGAAGCCCCGATTTTTTTTCAAACCATGGAGATCAAATGGTTTTATTCAATTTGAATAAATGTCTTAGTTAGCTATTTCATGTTCATTTGAATACCTATGGTATGGGTCTACGGTTATTATAAATATTTTGCACTTTACAGTGGAGATTCTGACGACTAATGTCGGTCCCCGCACTATAAGGGCTAAGGATTCAGATGCCTGACCTGTAATAAGGTTTAAAACAACAAGATTTGCAAATTTTTGGTCTCAAATTAAACAATATATGAGTTAATTTATCACTCACTTGAAGTTGTGGGTCGCGGTAGCGAGACACAAATTTAAGTGGGTGAAAATGTTATATATGTTGACTGCAAGGGCTCAGACGTCATGCCTGACCTGTAATAACCAGGGGTCTGTCCGGATGAATGACTGCAGCTACTGCTGGCTTCGTCACTCTCACGAAGCTTAGCAAACATTCGTACATAAGCTATTCGAGTCAGACCTGTTCACAGTACTTAAAATACACCGGTGACTCCAGTCTATTGTTAAAACAGTAGATTCGGATCTACGAATCTACTGTTATTTTTATTCCCGGCCCGGGCAGGCACAGTGCTTATTATGAAGGTTTTACCATGACACTACATGCCTAATGTTTCTCGGTTAACCTAACTGACTATTTTATCTATCAGTTATTGGAGCACATGTACCCATTTTGTGTATTTTAAGCCGAAGAAAGAACTCAATAATGGTAGATTCGTAGATCTCAATCTACTCGGCGCTGTGCGCCTCGTACATTCAGATCTACGGATCTATTGAATTTCATTCTTTCCCCTTGACATATTTTACAACTCTATAATGGTTCAGTTGTTTATCCTTCACCCTTACTCGCGGGATCCACTTTTGAGGCCAAGTCGCGTTGGTTATCAAACACACTATATGATCGTTGCCAAAACTTGCCGTGTCGTCCTCTCCGAGGCCGTGGATGAATATATTTGCTTTACCCGAAAAATCCAATATGGCGGTGACTGAAAGCGATCCCGACCCCAAGGTCTGAAAAATGTCCATAACTTTTTAATGACTGTGCGACCTCTGAGCTGAGCATGCAGCCATGGAACTGAAATGTTACTGATTCTAACAAAACTATTTTTGACCTGATTTGACCTGATTATTCCCCGATATTTTCCGATAGTCCAAAGAAATGTCCAACGATTTTGTACGCTGTCAATCTGTGGCTGAAACTTGTTTCAGCCACTGGGGTTAGGCCAAAACTAGTCAGCAAAAGCCACCTTCCACAACGTGTTACGGGTTAGTATAGCTGTGGACCAGGCGACTCGTTCCGAAGCCGATCAGCGCTAGGGTTAGAAAGCATTTCATATCTGAACCGTATAAGATAGTGTTCCGCCGGCGGCACGCGATCGATTTAACCCTACTATAACGGCCACGAAATACATTTCAAAGGAATTTACCAACTTATTGAGCATTTATGAATACACTCAGCTGATTTAGAAACATTCTATCAATTAAAGAATCATTCAGCTTCAAAACGCGCATGCCTGGGACGGTCAAGTGTAGGCCAACAGTAGCCTATTGAGTACAGATTGATGGCATTAATATAGCCACTGAACTGATTACAAGATACTACTCAAACGAGACATTGATCCAATGCTGTTTTAATGCTAGGCCAACGTGTGCGACGCTGGCCCAACATTGAACCAACATTAGATAAATGTACAATATTTTAGAGAAAGTCCTCCTGCCCAGCAAACGCAAGACATTTGTATGACATTTATGCAATGTCGGCCCAACGTCTTCGACGTTGGTCCAACATTGCATAAAGTCATACAAATGTTTTGTGTTTACTGGGTGACAATACAAACTTGGGGGTCAAGCAGTTTCCAAATCCCCGCAGTAATACAGTCAGTTTGTTTGCAAGTAGGCGACCAAGTAGGGGCAAAAGACAACGGCTTTGAATTATTACCTCATAGATGTCGCTCAAGTATATATGAACTTGCTGTGATTTGAGAACTTGCTCTTAATGAGGCTTTAGGTATGAAACGCATATTTAGTGTAATTATGGAATAGGGCCTTGGCTTACCCACGGGCACCATTGCCTTCTGGGGGACCCTTGTCCCGCGAATTTTGACAGTTGACTATACCTTTAATAATCGTGTGAGAGCATTTTTCAAACACATCCCGAAAACTATTTCTGTCATTTTAACCATTTGTGATGATCATGATGATGTATCTTACGTTTCAGATAATAATACTGCGTTCTAACCCGAAACAGTGGAGGACGAAATCCATCTAACTGTGCCAAAACATACCAGCACATCTACATCAGCAAGTGCGATAGGCAACGTGATAATTTTCAAACTGTTGCATTTTTGTCGCGCGTCGCGCCTGTTGTCGTGCTTCACTGCGCAACATACATACACATGTGAACAACGACATATAGCATGTTGTGGCACATATTACATGGCCGCCTTAACCCTTCTAACGCTGAAATATGGTTGTATAAACCATGGAAACCAAGGGGTTTTTTGAATTAGTTAGCTCGTGCTGCTTTATTTCAGCGCGGGGACCGTCTTTATACGTTAGACTCTAACGTATAAAGACGGTCCCCGTGCTGAAAGGTTTAAAGCTGCATAACTGTTTTGTTTATTTCGATTAAAATAACCTGAAACGTACAAAACAATCATTGCTATTGTTTTAAAGGCCTTATAAATGCACTAAAACTGGGTAAATGTAGCGGAATTAGTTCACCATGCGGTACACCATCAAGTATTATTAAGTAGTGATTCGGTGTCAGTACAATATTCATGTAATCATTCTCCATACCTGTACCGATATTAAACATGACATTACATGCAGATATCATCCATATCAGACAAAGTAATAACTTCTAGATATGTCTAACTGATATGTACTGTGAAATGTATCTATGATCACTTAAAAAATAACAATAATTTTAAAAGTCTTCCTCTCTTTTTTCTATGATGACCGTTATCTGCCACTTGGTACTTGTAATGTCCTGATTATATAGACAGTATGTCTTACTCCGCTGTGAGCAGGTTTGTTTTGGTGGGGCAACAATTAAAAAAAAAACTTAATTCCTTAATACCTCAGTAACCGGAGCAGTAAAATAAAAATAAAAAACACCATTCTGCATGGATTAATCGTTTAAATAAAATAAACAAAACAGTTATGCAGCTTTAAGTGATCCACATAAAAAACCCCTGACATATAGGCCTATACTCATCTTCAATAACCACACTATAAATGTTCAATTTTTTTATTTTTTTTAGCATATCAATATTATTTTCACCAGTACATGGCATTGTGTTTACTGTTCTGTTAAATGTACATCACTTGATGTTTTTTCCTGTTTGCGAAAATGTTAACCGTTACAATGTTAACCTATTAAATTATTTTTTTTACCTCTTGAAGTTGTATCTCGCTAATGCGACCCACAATTTCAGGAGGGTAAAAATTACCTATACATTTATACAATTGGAATCAAAACATATACCAATCGAACAATTCTAACCCTCACAACGCTGATATATTTTTTGTATAAACCATGGAGACAAAAGCTTTTTTTTCAATTTGATGTCATCATAAATGTTTTAGTTAGCTCTTTCTGATTCATTTGAATACCTATGTTATGGGTCTACGGCCATAATACATATTTTAATTCTTTCAGCGCGGGGACCGTCTTTATACGTCAGAATCTGACGTCTTTAGCGTTGTATAAGTGTTAACTACCAAAAACGACTACAAACTGAATAAAGTTTAAAGGATAAGATATTTTACACTTGGATGAAGAATAGCTCGTATTCATTTCTTCAATGTGTGGGTCTACATAACCCTGCGCGCATAAATGAGTTTGGACGCCAGTTTACTATTGAACAGGCTTGTAGCCTATTCATTCACTATATAATCTATGGGTGAGTTTTACAATTTGCATCATTTCTGATGCTCTATCCGGTTGAATAGGCGTACTTTGTTATGATGTTTCTCATCACAATTATACGTATTTTATTTGAGAATTTATTTGAGATTTATTTGAAATGAATCGGGCTTTATGCCACCTTTGTGCACATATAGGCTAAACTGGGCCAGGAGAACCTCCTGAGGATGATGAGATGAATGAGATGACACTGTCCTCCAGACACAGGATTAAAAAATCGAGCCCTGGCGGTCTGAGGCCGAGCACGCTACCTCTCGGTCACGGAGGCTCCCCACCCACATGCCACAATTTGATGAGTCTTTTTCTGAAAATCTGCGCTATTATAAATAGCTCTATTTTTCTAATTATGTTTCATTATTTAGTATGTAATATATAAAGTTTGTCTTTGCTTCTGATCACCAGTTATTATTTATATTATCATGAATAATTTGTATACGTGCATGTACCGTAACAATGTATGATGTAGTTATCAATGAGCGGTGAGTGTATAATGACATCATTGTTTGATCAATCGCCTCTCATTCAGTCGATCTGATGGGGTGAGATATCTAGGCCGATGCTGGTATAATGTTGGCCCACCGTCTGCGACGCTGGGCCAACATTATACCAGCATCGTCTATTTAACGCGCTGAAATATTTTTGTATAAACCATGAAAACCGAAGTGTTTTTTTTTAATTTGAAATCATCATAAATGTCTTAATTTGTTAGCTCTTTCCGATTTATGGGAATACCTATCTTATGGGACTACGACCATTATAAATATATTTACTCTAGCAGTGCGGGGGTCGAATTTATGCGTTTAGAGACGTCAGATTCTGACGTCTAAAGTCGATCCCTTTAGCTGTAAAGGTTAAATTAGGGTCCAACCCACCATCTAGTTTTAGTCCTGATTGGCAGATATTCTAAATGTAGGCCTATGGTGTGGTAATAGCTGCTATACTTTACTTTTTGATCCCTAAAATGTTATTAGATTGAATATACAATTTTACTAGGCTGAAGCATTTAGTAAAATAAGTCAGAATTCACTTATTGTTTATGCCCTCGGTTTGAAATTGTCATAATCATAGCTAAAAGTCGTGGACTAGTTCCTTTAGGGGATGACACGTGGGGGGGGGGGGGGGCTATGAGTTGAAAAAGAGTCGTTTTTAATCGGTTTTATTAGGCGATTAAATCACTGTTAATGGTAACGAAATAATTATGTGTTTAAATATCAACATCAGGAAATGTTTGTTCTAAAATTAAACTAGAAAATGAATTCCCGAACTATGCTCGAGTGCTATAGACAAAAAATCAGTGTATTGGTCTTTCTCATGGGCCGGAATCCTAAATGTCTTCGACGTGTATTACTTCCACCACCATCGCCGGTGCTGGCCAACATTCCTTTAATACTCACTTACGATGTACCTGATACAGAGGATGTAGGCTGCACACCAATTTCCGGTCCAATGTTGGGCCAGTATTGCAGCCCATTGCTGATTCAATGCCGTTCAATCGTCTACGACGCTGACCCAACACTAATCTATCACCGGGTCTGTTGTATACCTACTTTGCGCAAACAGTGTCATTCAACCAATACTGTTTCAATGTTGACCCACAGTCTTCGACGCTGGCCCGTCATTGAAACAGCATTGGGTGATTGTACCGTCTTTCTGACTGCTGCAATATGCTGGTGACAGATAAAACGATACATTGGCCTAATGCTGATGTAATTCTGGGCCACCGTCTGCGACGCTGGGCCAACATTATTCCAACCAAAACCCTTTAAGCTCTTAACTACAAATATAATCGTGAATATTATTATTTCTGAACACTTGTTTTAATGATTAAAGTACTTAAGCTAAGGACCTGAAACGTTATATTCGACATGTTCATAAGGACTGGTGTACAGAAATGTCAACCGTTTCCCACACACAGCACCCCTATTTCCCCTAAATAGGGCACAAACTCAGGCAAAATAAACTTAATAGTAAAATTCTAATTAAATCATTTGGCGGCTAAAGGGTTCAATTGAAAACGAGAAACTATACGCAGCTGTTGAGAGAGTCCATGGAAAATATAAATACAAGCGACGTCACAATAATGAGCTTTTAGAAATATACACATACGGTTTATCGAGAAACGCAACTATTTCAAATCTGATCGGTGGTATTTTCACTCTGGTATCCGACTTTAACACCAGGGAATAACTAACAACTGATAAAAAGGTCATACAATACAATACAATACAATACAATACAAATTAAGCGTCGATCCACCATCCTTTTTCAGAATTGAATGGGCTACATTTATAAACTGCATTTTTTAAATTATTTTAATTTTGTTTTACCCACTTGAAGTTGAATCCCCGCGATCCACAACTACAAGTGAATGAAAAATAATTACACGAATGCAATTTGAAGCAACACACTGTAGAAAAGTTAATTTATATTTTAAATGATCTAGTTTGGCGATCTAATTAAAAGGCTAAAAGTGGTTCTAGACGTAACTACCCTGCAAACACAAAACATTTGTATAACATTTGTACAACGTCGGCCCAACGTCTTCGTTCCAGCATAGTACAAATGTTATACAAATGTTTTGTGTTTGCAGGGTAGGAGTTTAAGTGGTAAAACGCACTGGTCAATCACGCCTATACCTCAACGGACAGAATGACGGACGGAAGGACGGACGGACGCTACAATGGGGATGGTTGATAAAGTGACTGTACGTAATGAATACATCACTTGAGCACGCTAATGCAAACAAATAAACACAACTAGATGTTTCACAAACACGTATTTTATTCATACAACAAAACATGTCTATGCATTGCAACAAGTGACAGTCCACAATAGCTAACATACAAGTATTTAATAAAAACAGCTCTATACATTGCAGCAAGAGACAATCAATATAGTTAACATACAAGTATTGTTTACCTTAATTCGTTGATTGATGTTTATTAAATTCAAAATGAACAGTTTAAGAACGGTTTATTTATTAATATGGTACATTAGTTCTTGGAATTTCACTAATTTTATGTGTGCTTTGATGACGTATGTATCAGCTTTAAATAAATAAGTAAGTAAGTAAGTAATATATCTTTTTTACGTCATTTTTCGGCCAGTTTGGCCATTTAAATGACAATTCAGACTAAAATAATAATATGATATCTTGAACAGTAAAAGTGATAAAGTAAAAAGTCCAAACTGATAATAGTATGTCCGCACTAAGGCATTGAGATAAAAACGATTGATGATAGCATTATAGTGCCTATATGGCTCCTATACGTAGCGAGTTTTGTAGATACATTCTAAGAACCTGACACAGCGCCAGCGCCGATACACAATATAAATTGACACAAAAACATGATAAAAATAATTATAATTGAAAGTCACAAAACAAATATATCTTTGTCAAAACAAATATATAATGAGAGAAATAAATCATGCTTAATATATTTTATATAAATATATATAACCTAATATAAATATATAATATAAATACTCAAGACAGTCCCTTATACTAATAGAACGTTAGACACACACCCACATACCGATTCAGATAGTATTGAACATCACAAACCAATGACTATGCTCTGTATTTACCGCCAAACCGATTTGATATAGATTGAAAAGTAATGCAAAATATTCTAGACCCATATGTAATAACGTGAGAAAAACACAATATTAATAAAACGTTTGGGTGTGCTTGGCCTTCTATAAAGTTGCCCAGGGGGGACCACGCGGAGGTGACACCCATCCCCCCCTTTAAATAAAAAAAAAACTTCCAATTTAATAAAGTGTTTTTCTAGTTTTGTTAAGTAGCACATTTTAAAGATAAAATGTGACATCAACCAGCAAAATTTGAAAAGAGTTGACCTCCATTTTGTCAAATTTAATTTTTTTTCACTCACTTGAAGTTGTGGATCGCGTCAGAGAGACACAACTTCAAGTGGGTGAAAATTCAAATTGAATATTTTGGCGGTTGAAGGATTAAGTGACATTGTAAGTGATAAAAACAGTGCAGTCATGATGAGATGAATGATATACAGATGATGATACGAGGGTGAGGTGATGGTGCATGGTGGGTAGTAAGTAAATAAGTAAAATGCTTTACTTCACTTTTCGGCCAGTATGGCCATTTAAGTGAAAATTCCGAGTATTTCAATATCCCATATTGTATAGTTAAAGTAGTAAAGAAAAGACAAAGCCAATAAAAGCATGATCGTACTAAAATATTCAGTTTAAAATGTTTGATATGATAAGATGACGATGCTCCTGGCACCTATATGTAACGAGTCTGATGACATGTTGTAGCGCCTGCACTATAACACAGTTTAATGAGTATAAAAATATCAGTATAAATAATGTAAAATATGAAGTGATTATAAAATGAACGACTTATCAAGTCACTATATCACTATATAATTGGAGTGATTGTGTAAAAACTACAAGTCTGAGTCTAATAAAACAAACATATAATATAGGTTACATTCCCAAAGGAACTGAATAATAAAACCAGCAGGGGTGTCCCTGAATAGCTCAAATAAGGAATTAAATGCAACATACTTCCTTCTGATGTGCGCATATTTCGCACAACTGAGAAGGACATGTCTTACAGTGAGACGAGTATTGCAGCACATAGGTCGCAATTCTCCTCTCAATAAATAGCCGTTTGTGAAATAGGCATGGCCAATTCTGGCCCTGTATAAGACAACATCATCTCTTCGGCGTTCCATTGGTGTAAAAGATCGCTTAATGATTGGTTGTACCTCGAGCAATTTGCTGGTGACATTGATGTTCCATTCACCTTGCAAAATGTCATCAAGGTAGACCGAGATGTTATACTTGAAATCAGTATATGGTATATAATAAAACTGTTTTGTCTTATCCAGGGCAGCCTTGGCCAAAACATCAGCCCGTTCATTACCCTGTATTCCAATATGGCTGGGTACCCAGCAAAAAATAATGTCCTTGTGCCCAGACAAGTAGTGACACATATGCAAAATATTGGAAACAACTGGGTTGTTGAGTTTTTGACTCTTAAGAGCCTGCAATGAAGATAGCGAGTCTGTGATGATCATGAATTCCTCGTCAATACTATCCCATATGTATATGTATATGATAAGATGACGATGCTCCTGGCACCTATATGTAACGAGTCTGGTGACATGTTGTAGCGCCTGCACTACAACACAGTTTAATGTGTATAAAAATATCAGTATAAATAATGTAAAATATGAAGTGATTATAAAATGAACGACTTTTCAAGTCACTATATCTCTATGAAATTGAAATTGAAATTGGAGTGATTGTGTAAAAACTACAAGTCTAAGTCAAAACAGTGTCATTGTCAAAACATATATATAATATATACTATAATACTATATACTGTAATCAAAAAGTAAACCCATTTAGACATAAATATGAATGACATAAACAGTGAACAGAGAAACCATTAAGTAAGTAAGTAAATGTCTTCTTTACTTCACGTTTCGGCCAGTATGGCCAGAGAAATCATTAAATCACAAAAAAAAATCAAAAATTAAAGACTTACAGTGCCCTCACAGTTGGTAATAAGGTCTGTGATATTGGAGGACATCACAGAGCGATCACGAACCGTGAGGACACCGTAAGTCACCACAGGCTAACTGTACAGCAATGGCTTCTCTATGACATGCTGCATTATCCGCCAGGATGCCACAGAGAAACCATTAAAACAATGAAATGAAAAACTAATTATATGGCAATGGTTTCTTTCGGACATCCCGTCCAACACCAGGATGCCAAAGAGAAACCATTTATAAAAACGAATACATACAATAGAAATACTTAAGACAGTCCCGTATACTAATAGAACGTTAGACACACATCCACATACCGATTCAGATTATATTGAACATCACAAACCAATGACTATGCTCTGTATTTACCGCCAAACCGATTTAATATAGATTGAAAAAAGTAATGCAAAATACTCTAGACCCGTATGTAATAACGTGAGAAAAACACAATATTAATAAAACGTTTGGGTGTGCTTGGCCTTCTATGAAGTTGCCCAGGGGGGACCACGCGGAGGTGACACCCATCCCCCCCCCCCATATTTCGCACAACTGAGAAGGACATGTCTTACAGTGAGACGAGTATTGCAGCACATAGGTCGCAATTCTCCTCTCAATAAATAGTCGTTTGTGAAATAGGCATGGCCAATTCTGGCCCTGCATAAGACAACATCATCTCTTCGGCGTTCCATTGGTGTAAAAGATCGCTTAATGATTGGTTGTACCTCGAACAATTTGCTAGTAAGTAAGTAAGTAAGTAAAATGCTTTACTTCACTTTTCGGCCAGTATGGCCATTTAAGTGAAAATTCCAGGTATTACAATATCCCATATTGTATAGTTAAAGTAGTAAAGGAAAGACAAAGCTAATAAAAGCATGTTATCCAGGGCAGCCTTGGCCAAAACATCAGCCCGTTCATTGCCCTGTATTCCAATATGGCTGGGTACCCAGCAAAAAATAATGTCCTTGGGCCCAGACAAGTAGTGACACATATGCAAAATATAAGAAACAATTGGGTTGTTGAGTTTTTGACTCTTAAGAGCCTGCAATGAAGATAGCGAGTCTGTGATGATCATGAACTCCTCGTCAATACTATCCCATATGTATTTGATAGCAGCTTCAATAGCTAATAGCTCTGCTGTGCAAATTAAAGCCTCATTGTTAATGCGGCAGCTAAATTCATGATCATCACAGACAAAGGACATAGCTGTCCTCTTGTCTTCCTTTGATCCGTCAGTATACACCTTCCGGTGCCTCGGAAATCTACAAAATAACTCAAGCAACATGCTCTGGAAGACAAGGGGACAGGTGTCTCCTTTCCTGAGATCTGAGAGGTTAAAAAGTATATTAGGCTGTTGGAGAAGCCAGGGTGGACATTCTGGTGGGCGCACAACGCTAATTGCGTCGAGCTCCACCTCCATGTCCTCCAGATGGGGTTGAAGCCTTATACCCAAAGTAGGTATAGTCCCTGGCTTGTTGTTAAACAGTCTATTGTACTCTGGGTTGACAACACACGAGTATGCCGGGCTCTCAGGATTTGCTTTCATCTTCATATAGTATTGCAGGCTCAGCTTCAACCGGCGAGTCTCTAAAGAGGGCTCACCGGTCTCCACCTGAAGACTTTCGATTGGTCATGTTCGAAATGCCCCTGAGCATAATCTCAAACCTTGGTTCGCGATTGGATCAAGTACTGCTAAGTACGATCGTCTCGCTGAACCATAAACAATACAACCTTAATTTAGTTTGGATCTGATGTGAGACCGGTAAATCCTCAGTAAGGTTGTCCGGTCACCACCCCAATCCTTGCTGGATATAACTCGTAGTAATTGTAATGCTTTCCTACACTTATCTTTCATATATTTGATGTGTGGAATAAAACTGAGCTTCTTGTCGAAAAACAGACCAAGAAATTTGACCTGCTCTTCAACAGGAAGCTGTTGTCCATATAGTTTGAGATTAGGCTCAGGCTGTAAGCCATTTTTTTTGGAAAAATGTACACATAAAGTTTTTGTGGGAGAAAATTTAAAGCCGTTCTCATCCGCACAAGTCACCAACTTATCGAGGCAACCTTGCAGGCGCCGCTCAATTATTGTCATATTGCTTGACTGGCAGTAAACAGCCAGATCATCAACATATAATGATTTTTCAATATCGTCTGGTAAAGAATCAATTATACTGTTTATTTCAACGGTAAATAGAGTTGGTGACAGGATACTACCTTGTGGGACACCCTCCTCCTGTGGATTTAGTGAAGAGTGGGTGTTGTCTAAGCGGACTTTAAATTTTCTCCCCTATAAACATATATTTGATGTGTGGAATAAAACTGAGCTTCCTGTCGAAAAAAAGACCAAGAAATTTGACCTGCTCTTCAACAGGAAGCTGTTGTCCATATAGTTTGAGATTAGGCTCAGGCTGTAAGCCATTTTTTTTACAAAAATGTACACAAAGTTTTTGTGGGAGTAAATTTAAAGCCGTTCTCATCCGCGCAAGTCACCAACTTATCGAGACAACCATGCAGGCGCCGCTCAATTATTGCCATATTGCTTGACTGGCAGTAAACAGCCAGATCATCAGCATATAACGACTTTTCAATATCGTCTGGTAAAGCATCAATTATACTGTTTATTTTGATGGTAAATAGAGTTGGTGAAAGGATACTACCTTGTGGGCTAACTTCGCTATACTCAGAGCTGGCATATGTACCAGGAGTGAGCGAAGAAGCTAGTAGGTCGAAGTCACAGTGTAGTACACAAGAACACGACGAGGGGTACGAATAAAAAAAAAGTTTCCACAACAACTTCTTGGCTTTGTTCTTTATTCCTGTGTCGAAAACGAGGCCCACCACTAGGGTACTGTTTTACAATTGCTGCCATGACCAGGATTTAGACAAAGCAGGAAAGTGGAAGAAGAAGGACGGACAGAAACCAGAGGACGAAGAAAAATTGGGACAAGTCTGACAAGGTTGGTGTCACTGGTACATAAAAATGGCTATGGCTGATCCAAGCGTAATTCAAGATCAGTTCGCAGGCAGAACTAGCATACTAAGTACACACAGAGTGGACACAGCAATAACGAAATTTGGGGGGGGGGGGCCCTAAGAAATGTAGAACATGGATAAGTAAGTAAGTAAAATATCTTTTCTACGTCATTTTTCGGCCAGTATGGCCATTTAAATGACAATTCAAGACCAAAATAAAATCTTGAATAAATAATAAATATCTTGAACAGTAAAAGTGATAAAGTAAAAAGTCCAAACTGATAATAGCACGTCCGCACTAAGGCATTGAGATAAAAGAGATTGATGATAGCATGATAGTGCCTATATGGCACCCATATGTAGCGAGTTTTGTAGATACATTCTAAGAACCTGACACAGCGCCAGCGCCGATACACAATATAAATTAACACAAAAACATGACAAAAATAATTATAATTGAAAGTCACAAAACAGTGTCTTCAAAACAAATATATAATGAGAGAAATAAATCATGCTTAATATATTCTATATAAATATATATAATATATTAAAAATATATAATATAAATACATAAGACAGTCCCGTATACTAATAGAACGTTAGACACACATCCACATACCGATTCAGATAATATTGAACATCACAAGCCAATGACTATGCTCTGTATTCACCGCCAAACCGATTTTATATAGATTGAAAAGTAATGCAAAATATTCTAGACCCATATGTAATAACAAGAGAAAAACACAATATTAATAAAACGTTTGGGTGCGCTTGGCCTTCTATGAAGTTGCCCAGGGGGGACCACGCGGAGGTGACACCCATCCCCCCCCCCCGCCCCCAGAACATGGATAAAGGTAGTAGTAGTAGTAGTAAATCAATGCTTTACGTCACTTTTCGGCACAACAGGTCTTTTAAGTGACATTATAATACGATAAAAACGTTGTAGTCAATTGATGAGATGAATGATGTACAGATGATGATGTGAGGGTGGGGGGTGATAGGGCATGGTGGGACATGGATAAAGGAGGTCGAAAATATAGAGTTGTTTTGGGTGCTAATTCCGACTGTACTAAAACCATTGCGTATCAAACGGCGGAGGGGCCCGTTAGCGATTTCATTCAAAGATATTCGCAGCAAAACGACAATGTACCATGGGATATCTTAAAAAGGGAATTAACCACTCGGTTTGCCGAAATCACTGACGCTCAGCATGCGATGTACGTCTTAAGGCGTACAAAACAAAAAGCTGCGGGGACGGTACAATTGTTTGCAGAACAGAACCCTGAACCACCGGAAAGCAAACACAAAAAACTTCACGTCACGCGGAGGTGACACCCATTCCCCCTCAAATATGAATTGGTGCATATTGTTAATATTACTAATTCACCACTAACAAGATAAAGTAACATTCAAAAAGTAAGACACAACAAATGAATACCATTATAGATACAATGAAGATTATTCAGGCCAAAGAGGTAGTACAATATAAGGAGCTGATGTCAGTTTGTAATAAATTACAACTCCAGACACAAGATTTAACTAGATTCACTGTCAATATACAAACACAATTATTACAGTCAACACAAATGGGAAGCAGCTTTTTAAAAGGCTTCAGTGACAGAGGTTTTGCTGAACGTGTTTTTCACACAAAACAAATTCTCTACTTTCTATCTCCACTGCAGTTTTAGACTAGGAGGCTAAACGGAAGAAAATGCCACAAGCACTGGGACAAGAGCCAATGGAAATGGGTGATGTCGACATTTCAGGAAAAAAATTCTAACTGCATTTGAAACATTGTCACGTAGAATGAATCAGCTAACTACGTTTACGCCGAAGATGGAGGCTTCAGTTTCAAATGTCCGAGGCCAACATCAGGTACAAGACAAGAAACAAAACAAACGACCCGAGCACCAACGGAGCAAAGATGTGGCACTGCTGGTCACATTGATCGGGACTGTCAGCTCACAAAAAGACGTCAACAATTAGGTGAATGCTAGATGCTGTGCTAAAGGGGTGTCGTAGAGGAATTCAGCTTGCTATGAATGAAATAGAGTTAAGAGCCCTAATTGATATCGGTGCTGGCTGAAGAAACGTTCTTAAAATTATGTAAACATATAGTATGACCAACTCTCATAAAACCAACGGGATCTGTGTAGACCGGGTGGCAAAATTTTATCTGTGGTGGGAATGACTGAGAGATCAATATTCCTAATGCAGGACCAAGTGTTTTCCTTTACTCACCCAATAAGGCGTTCTGGGCATGTCTTGGGGATTTACCCCCCAGGCATGCCCAGACTTCCGGAGATACGTTTTTTTGGTCAAAAGCAGCTCCACTATCCTCGGGTTATTTGTCCCCATAGTAACAATAGATAAGGGTGATTCCATTCATTGTATGGGCGACACATACGCTATTGCCGGTTGTTTCAAGGCTACAATGGCCAACATTAGTGCCTGCACTTGTATGGGAGCTGCATTAGCACTGTTGTCGAACGTAGCAACCAGGGTATGCCACTAGCAATGGGCAGACATTTGGAGGCTGCAGCTTCCCTTGGATGATTGCTGTAGACTAGTGATTCCGTACCATGCTGTAAAGCATGCAACAGACGAAACAGATACTTGTTACCCTCCCTGGATGGGGGCGAAAATTACTACTACTAGCAATCAGCTCAGTACCCCTTGGTGCTTGACCACAAGTCTGTCAGTGGGGGCTGATCACCCGTGCTGACATATAAATATCTGTGCTTAACGCGATCACTCACTCGGACCCCGACATAAGACCCGAAATGTGTTATTGAAATAACTCGTCGCAATTCTGTGGATGTTGTATGACCACAGGAGTATCATAAGTATATTCATATTACAAATGGAATTGATGTGGCTTTGCATTCTGCAGGCTAACTTGAACACACCGACACACTGGACACATGTGTTTATATGTTAACATTGTATCACCCTTGTAATTTGCTGGACATTGTCCTGGACATTGTCACCCATTTATGAGAGAACGCTCGAGGTTAGCTTAAAAAGTGACAAAGTTAATTTCAATATCAATACTGTTTCACCAACAATATCGCTATGATCCCACTCTTTTTTTTTTATTTGACTCGAATAAATGATGTTGATCCGGTACAACTTCGAATGCAGGATTTATTGCAGCCTTGCAGTAACTCGTACCTTTTAATTAAAAGATTCATAACAGCTAGAATTCCCTTTGTGTAGTTTTATTGATAGCTTCCCTAGTTGTGGTTGTTTGTTGGTGGCGCCACCACAAACAATGCCCATCTATGAAACTATAAAAATGTGCAGCTGAATATTCCTCCAGCTGCTGTTAATCCAAACTTAGAAACTTTCAAAACTGTTTCTATCAAATTAAACTTGTTTATATTTTGATGTTACAATTGTAGCATAGTAACATTGGATACAAGTTTCCAACGAAAAGAAAAGGGCATATGTAAGATTCAACTCATTTCTCCATATGAAATAGCAAGGTCTAATACAGTTTTAGAATATAAAATTTCGTCTAAATAAACTAAATTACATTTTCCCTGAAAAAGTTTTATTGAACAGAACTTAATTTCAGATCAATGAATAATTCTGTTGACAACTGGTCAGCTGTTGTGCGTCTGATTTCAAACTGAGAGATAATCAAGTATCGCTCTAGTGGGTAAGGTCACCAGAATTGTATTAATCATTTTGTCTCCCCAGAAATATATATATTATATATATTATTATATCTATATTACTATTATTAATCACAACATGTTTATCATGTTTGAAATATATATTATTATTATCAGTAAGGAAATGGAGTTGGATGGTCATTTGAGGACTCTTCGTTATACTAGAGTTTTCATCTCCAAGGTAATTCAAAAAATAAATTATATTTAGAGATTATGTTTATTCATAACATGTTATTTCAGGAATGAATAAGCTATATTAAATACAATATATATACAAGTTTAAGTATAAACTACATTAACTATGTTTCCCAGGGAGATGTTGTGGGATGTTGTGTTGTGGGCATAGCAACTAAGTGTAATTTTGAGCATGAGGAGAGAAGTGTGCTTGGTGAATGAAAGTTCAGGTAGGCATAAGACTCCAATTTGTTATGATTTATCTGAACAAATTGGATTGTGTTTGTTTGTGCATTATGTGGCATCGCTTACACTTCTCCTCATGTTCGGGTCAGGTGTGGGTGACCATGTTAGGGCGTCACTGTAACCAATTTGTGCGACCATGCTAGGCGTCTCTGGAACCAATTTGTCAATTACATTGTATTCTCCACCTGACACGTCGGTAACTCTGTTAGTCAGACTATTTTGAAGCTGCATTCAACTTTTAAATTATTTCCAAATTATTCAAGATCAGACACGACACAGCATTTACTCAGAACAATCTTCGTTATTTATTTTTATTTATTAAACTCAGAGACTACCGAATTCGCTGATCATACTCACACTGTGAGGTGCATGGACAAGCCCAACACGTTGGAACATTTTCCTTGTTTATTATAAAATAAGATGCCGAGCTTTTGGCTGTCAAGTAAACCTGTGTAAGATAGTCTACAACGAGCACACAGAGTGGGTATCTTAAATGAGTGATCAAGTATTGGAATAAAGATGGTGTCACAAACTTAAGTCACTTTTTAGCATTAATGGTCATTTAAGTGACAATGTAATACGATAAATACAATGAAGTCCATTGATGAGATGAATGATGTAAATATGATGATGTGGGGGTGGGGTGATAGGTCATGGTGGATCGTTGGGAGTGTTTTCCTTCCCCCGATACAATAAGTTTTCAGGGGATGTATGGGGGATTTAACTCTAGACATGCCTCGACGTCCAGACATCGCTTTTTATAAAAAAAACAACAAAGTTCCCTTACATGAAATGGAAGAAGGCCTGTTTCCATTTCGAAAGATTGGATTTGATACTTGTGCTCCATACCCAGAGTCTCAAGACGGCAACGGTTATATTATCACCATGATTGACCAATACAGCTGAGGCTATTCAGTGCATAACAAAACTGCAGAAACGTGTCCACTGTGACAATGAACGAATTGATACCACGCCAGCCATCGGTGCCCACAAACCATAATAGTACAGAACACAAAAATAACTTGATGGACACCTTTTTGTACCAAGAATTAAAAATAAAAACAAATATACACATCACCATACCATCCCCAAGGGAATGGAAAGACGGTTTCGGGTGATGAATGATATGTTGGCCAAGAAAACCAGTGAACACCTCGAGCGAACAATGTGATTTTTATCTACCCCAGAAGGGAGCACACCGTATAGGCATATGTGAAACAACTGAACACTTCCCTTTCTTTCTCTAGCCTACATCACGGCCCCATGTAGTATCAGTAGATAATTTATTAAGACCACGTTGACATTATCTAGGAGGAGGCCATTTAAAAATAAGATTGGTCATATAAGCAAGACTAAGGTCAGTCAGCTACAATCAATACACAAATTTAAACAAACATATATACAGCTAGAAAGAGCTGCTCGGAAACAAACTCGAAAGTAGCCCTCCGTTATCGCCAGTTTGCCATTTCAAATTTGATATAGATCAGTAAACTTTCTCAAGGTTTCTTTTATATTACCGATTCAGTTATTATGCAACATTTCCGAGATAATGAGAAAAAAAACAATTATAAATGACCATCAGTCGGCCATTTTGGATTTTATTTCCCCAAAATTTCTGATGGGTTATCCTTGTGTGAGTCCATTTTGCTCAATAGGCATGTTGGTTTACAAAAATTAATCAGGTCATTGACTGACATTGCTGTTCATACTTGCCAAATAAAAAGAAGATCTGCCTGAAACTTTTTCCTGAAATGCGCTAAAAAGTATTTCTTTGTTAGCGGCCCTAGTATTTACAAGGTTGATAATATAGGAATCAAAAGGTCTCCAAAAATCCCCTGGGAATATCTGATGGCTATGTGAAGTATGAGGAAGCAGTAGTTCATAGATCAGCTATCATGCAAGATTTCCAAGATAATCAAAATAAAAAATTAAAATGGCCGACTGGCGGCTATTCTGATTTAATTAGTGCGAAATCTGGCATGGGTTATTTTTGTGTGAAACATTATACTTTGCTTTATATTCATGGTTCAGCTATTTTGCATTTTTTTGAGTTACGTAAATATCACAACATTGATAAAATTCAAAATGGCCACTAAACGGTCATTTTAAAATTGTTTGCTCTCTGATGGAAACTTTTTCCTAAAAGAGATTAGTAGCTATTTTGAAAACAAATACCTGCGGCGGCGGCAGACCGTGTTGAATACATAAAGCAGCCCGCCTCGGCGAGGGCTGCCTAATTAAATATGATGTTAACTGATTACAAAATGCAGTAGACCATGCAATGCTTTTACTGAGGACAGTTGCATCAAATTTACCTAGACATTTGTTTCTTTCTAAAGATCCAGAAATGACATGGTATTACTATCAGACTTTGACATTATATCACTTATTACTATACCATTATTAGAAGTAACTAATAACTATTATATATTCATAGCTCATAACATACCTTTGCCATATAAGAACACGGGTAATGTAGCTAACTATAGTGCAAACTATAGCTGTTGATATAGAGAAAACTGAGTATATGTTGCTCACTGAGAATGAAACAATGATATTATTTTAGTGGGACAGCTGATCTGTGCACGTTTACAATCCCATCATACTGAGCAGCACAGCACACTCTATGTGTCATCTAAGGTGGCAAATAACTTATATTATTAAATTTATGTTGTGAAAAATCTAAGAATTTGCGCACCGTTGATCTTGGTCAACTGAGGATAGAGACGCTATGGAAATGTTACTGATTGAGTTTGATCGATTTGGAATGCGACGTTTATACAGTTTGGAGCACAGTATCGTGTAAATCAACCGAACAAAACGCCTGGTAATTAACCTGCTGTGACTGTGTATACATGGTTTGAGGCTAGATTCAAGCCAAATAAAATGACACTGAAATTGATAAAGAAGTTTGTGATAAATGTTCAGGTAATCAAATAATTGTAATTGGGATATATCTATTATTCATGTAAAGATCTATTTTTCATCAATTTAAAGCTGGAAATTGCGTTAACCATCCCAGCTTCGAACATATGTAAAAAAAAGAGAAGCAACAGTTCAGAGGGTAAAGATGTAAACCAAATGATCATTTCCAATACTCATTCTACTTATTTTTTGTTTGTTTTGTTTTTAAACTGATTGAATTCCACAGTTTGAAAATTCATTTGCCCACAGTGTCCTATTTCAGGTTAAGTTGTAGCATTTTGATAATATTTCATTTAGAAGAAAAGCTGCATGTAGGCCTCCAAAGCGGTTTGGGTCAATATAAGGAGATTGGACCTTAAAATGCACCTTGGGAAATGATATCCTACTTACTCTTTTATCAGCTGCATGTTTTAAAATACCAGGCTGTCATAACCATGACAGTAGGGTTTTTTAGCTAGACATTAATTGATTGCCTCTTACATCACAAATGGTATTACTATTTTGTACTTGCATCACCAATATGCTGTTTCGTGTATATGATTTCCTTTGTGAGCCCACTTTTCATCATGTTCTAGCATATCTCTGTTTGTGGAGTCAATGTAACCCAGCACCCTTCTAGCGCCATAATGTCTCTGTTTGTGGTGTTATTCTAGCCCCACGATTCAGAATTCTAGCGCCACATGTCCATATTGAAGTTGTCGCTGGAGCCCCATGTTTCAGCAAAATGTAAATGTTTTTGTTGTCACTGCAGTTCCATGTTCCACATATCTTGTGCCATATGTCTCTGTGTTGTCAAGCCTGCTCCGTCAGGTCTTGCGGAGATTCAGCAAATCTATCAAAACAAATGAGAGTCAAATTTATAAAATAAGAAGTTAGGAATCGTCAATGTTAAGTACATATGACACATACGTATGTCCCCCATAGGCCACACTTGAAGTAAAAATATTTAAAAACTGATTTAAATCTCAACTTGAAAACTTTTAGAAACACGTGGTAGTTAAAGATTTTAATTTTAAAATGGTAGCAATATTATGGATAACAAAACATGATATTCGGTAGATACATGAAAATAAGTTAAGCATATATGAAATACTTTATCATTTTTTAACCATCAGATTAAACTTCAAACAAGAACAATCGAAGGTGAAATAACAAACAAAAATCTTAGATTGGCATTTGTTTTTATGCAAATATAAGTACTTTTTACTCACTTGAAGTTGTCGGTCGCGGTAGCGAAACACAACTTCAAGTCGGTAAAATTGTTTAAATGATTGAATTTAGCGCTTTTACCCTCTCAGCACGAGGATCAATTTTAAACGTCAGAATCTGACGTCTGTAGATGTCAGAATTTGACATCTACAGACGTCAGAATCTGACTTTAAAATCGATTCTTGCACTGTAAGAGTAAAAATATTTATAATGGTCGTAGATACATAACACAGGTATTCAAATGATTTCGGAAAGAGCTAACTAAGACATTTATGATGGGTTGAAATTAAAAAAAACCTTTGTTCTCCATGGTTTGTACAAGCATATTTCAGCGTTGTAAGGGTCAAAGGTTAACATGTCATATCGTCACCTTGTTCACTAATCCACACAAATATTAGTACTTTTTATTCACTTTTTCGCGGTAGCGAGACACAGCTTCAAGTGGGAGAAAATTTGGGTTATTTAATTTAGCATTTTAATGGTTAACATGTCATATAGTCACCTTGTTCACTTATCCACTCGTCGTGCTCCACAATCCACACTACTCAGAGGATAAAGCATCTCAGCGTGAGGGCAGGCGGTACAGAGTGCTGTGTGTGATACGGTCTGCTGGTGGTTCTCATCACGCCAGTAAAGAACCTCCACCTGCCTCACATCAGGGGCCAGTATGTGACCGAATAAAGCGCGAGCTCCTATAACACCTTTCAACACCTGCAAAACAAACACATATGACGTGACTAAAACACTGGCTATACGTACACAAGTCTCACATAAGGCGTGATTATGTGATTATATTACGCATAACATCAAAAATACTTGTAATTAAAAATTAATGAGCTACTATAACACCCCTCAGCACCTGTAAAACAAACACACATGACGTCACTAAAACACTCCAGCACCTGTAAAACAAACACATATGACGTCACTAAAACACGTCAGTACCTGTAAAACAAACACATGTCGTCACTAAAACACTCCAGCACATGTAAAACAAACACATATGACGTCACTAAAACACTCCAGCACCTGTAAAACAAACACATATGACGTCACTAAAACACTCCAACACCTCTAAAACAAACACATCTGACGTCACTAAAACACTCCAGCACCTGTAAAACAACACAAATGACGCCACTAAAACACTCCAGACAGCACATGTAAAACAACACACATGACGTCACTAAAACACTTCAGCAGCTGTAAAACAAACACACATGACGTCACTAAAACACTTCAGTACCTGGGAAACAAACATATATGACGTCACTAAAACACTTAAGTACCTGGAAAAAAACACACATGACGTCACTAAAACATTTAATCACCTGTAAAACAACACATATGACGTCACTAAAACACGTCAGTACCTGGAAAACAAATACATATGACGTCACTAAAACATTTCAGTCCCTGGAAAACAAACACACATGACGTCACTAAAACACTCCAGCAGCTGGAAAACAAACACATATGACGTCACTAAAACACTCCAGCAGCTGGAAAACAAACACATATGACGTCACTTAAAACATTTCAGTCACTGGAAAACAAACACATAAGACGTCATTAAAACATTTCAGTCCCTGGAAAACAAACACATATGACGTCACTAAAACACTTCAGCAGCTGTAAAACAATCACATATGACGTCACTAAAACACTAGCTCTAACTACACCACCACAAGGTGCAATTATGTGATCAAACTAGGCACAAGATCCAAAATAACTGTAAATAAACATGTGACATATATATATATATATATATATATATATATAAACAGCGGCCACTCTAGCAACGGCCACTCTATGTATGACGTTATCTAGTGGCTAACATCTTAGACAAGCATGTCAAATTGTTATGCCACTGGAATTAAAAATTGGCAAAGAAAACAATGTACAAAATGTGCACGAAGAGCACTGATTCCAATTAAGACCTCATAGTCAATAGACACACGGGCAACTTGAAAATAGTGATTCTGTACAATATAATATTAGTCTTAAAACTATATAACAGACAATAACCAAAACAAATTCCTACATTTTTCGAAGGAAAAAAACAAATCAAAATATATGTGAAATACAAATATACTTCAGTACCGGTATGTGATTATGATTTGTAACTGACCAGTGTGGTGACCCCTGGTAGAGATGTGATGTCATCGGCCTCACAGATCACCTCACGTCCTGACAGACACAGCTTGTCCACATGTATCAGCCTCAGTATCAAATCAAGGTGGACTAGACCCAGCCTGGTCCTCACAATCAGATTATCAGCATGACACACCTGTAACAACACCACACACTACTGTAGTGATTATGATATGATGATGATGATGCTTATATACAGGGATGTGGTTAAAGACACTTGATCAAATACAAATACAAATACCAAGCCTTAACAAATATAAAATACAAATACAGTCTCTCAAATACAAATATACTTTCCTTGAAAATGTCAGCTATAAAATCAACTCTGTTTAAGCGCATTTATATACAGTTTTGCATTTATTTTTTATCCGTTAAATTTATTTATTAGGCTTTAAATACAAATATATATATAAGTTAAATATATGCTGGAATAAACCTCCTAAAGTTATTAACTTGAGTCACTCACCAGATGTGTATGATCAGTAGATGGTGATGACTGCTGGGGGGCGTCCATCAGTTTACAACAGGACAACAGGCACATCTTCTCCACATGACCCGCACCATGACACAGGACGGTGAGTGATGACACACTCAGATTACAGTCTACAAACAACTCATCTACACCCTGACCAACCTGTTATAACACATATTGTCACAATATAAAAGAGACTCATAATACTATAGATGAAAATAATAATCAAAGTGACACTGACAATGTACACTCCTTCAGCAGTGTCATCTGTCCATGTCAGCTGGGTGAGAGGGCTGTCTTTCAATCTATTGACAATGATGATGTAAGCATGATTAATATCTCATCATTTTACTTTTCACAAAGAGCATTTTTAATATCAGTAATTTTTTCCTTGACAACTTCATATGACTAATTGAGGCATATTTGATCTGAGTTTCAATAATCTCACATGCTATATCTACTTCTTGTGATCTGGTTGGATCAGCTGATTCAATGCACATAATTTGCCATTAAAATACAGACGCAAACATAATTTGTTTTTTACTGCTACCGTTGGACAGTTCACACACAGGTATACATACACACCAGGTGTGCCACAGGTAGATATAAAAGGAGTCAAGACATTCTTTCAGTGATTAGCATATTCATTAACGAGTTTCGCTTACAAAAGCTATATCAGAATGAGCTGGGAAATGTAAAGCCAATTCCTTTAAATAACCGGAGGGCAAGTTATGTAGCTTTATATAACTATACAAATTGATGACCTTTTGACTGACCTGAGTGATGCCATCATATGACCCTTTCTGACCCCTGTCATCTCTCAGAGTGCCCCATAGGTATAGTCTCCCTATTTGTATCAATGATATCAGTCGGTTAAGCTTTAGTACACTGCCGTTTGTGACTTCCACTTGTCTGGCCCTGCCTTGTTCTGTGGGGATGGTTCCCCTGTCATCTGGTGATGAGGTCAAACACGTAAACTGGTCAATAAACACATCACATCTCAGATTGAGGTGCACACGCCGCAACATATAACGCTCTCCATCCTGTCAAAAATAGAAGCATGTCTGTAATGAAATAAGCATGTGATGGTAAGGGCTAGAAAAATCTTTCTAAAAAATCCTAGGTGTAAGAAATTAAGTCATTCTTCAGAGATGCAAATGATGCTTTGGTACATCGTGAAGGTTTAAGCCTTAAAGCTCGGGAATCGACTTTACACGTCAGAATCTGTCGTCTATGGACGTAAGATTCTGATGTCTAAAATCGATCCCAGCACTCAAAGAATAAAAAATCTAATGGTCGTGGACCCATAACATAGGTATTCAAATGAAGCAGAAAGAGCTGATTAAGACATTAAATTGATAGAATTTAAATTGAAAGAAACTTTCTTCGCCGTGTACAAAAAGATTTCAGCGTTGTAAAACAGGGTTAAAGTAAATTATCAAAGTAATTTGAAGCCTATGAAATATGATGCTATGACACAAGTTCTCACCTTGCCATCAACACATAGTGTGGCGTTATCCATCTCTATGTTCTCAACGTCCAGGTGGTGGGTCAGGCTGGTGATGTCTGATAAGGTCACTTTACACCCTTGAATTATCACCTTCTTCACTTTATGAGTGTATGTCGCAGAGTCAGTAACTCCCTCTGGTGGGCAGTGGAGTGTCAATGTGTCTAGTTCAGCAGATGACACCACTGAGCATATCAGAGATGTGAGCTGCTGTGAGGTGTATGTGATGTCACCGGCTAACTCTATGTGATGGACGCCATGTGTTACTGTCTGTTATAAAACATAGAGAATTCAATATGTAGGTCTATAGCATAAAAATTCTTATTACTTTATGGTATTCATTACACTGCTCACCCTACACACTGCTTCTTCGCATGTTAAATGTGCAGATGGTTGACGTCATATGTCCCCCGCTCTCAATTTCAAGTATTGTAGTAAGCTTGTGATTGGCCGGCTGTCTTGCTAAAAGTACCCTGATAGGCTGGCGAGAATATTATGGTGGGGGAGGGGTGGGTGTGAACAGACACCTGTGTGGAGCCCAGCAAACGCGAGGATTCGACCCAATGCTGTTTCACTATTGGCCCACCGCCACAGCGCTTGACCAACAATAAAACAACATCGGGTCAAGTCTTCATGTTTGCTGGGAGAGCTGTCCGCATTATGGTACACGCGTACCGTCTGTGTCTGGTTGGAACAGGCTAAACACAGTTCTCTGTGTAGGTATTCATATGTGAGATGAGCCTCATGGACACTAAACAATTTATTATGTATTTTATGATTTTTAAAAACATTTTGTTACCTGTTTGATGTCATTGATGATTTTGAAGTTTGCGTTCTTTACTACCAGGTGTGATGTATCAGTGAGAGCCAGGAAGGAGACACATGTGAGTAGAGTCATGGATCCTCTAAGGATCCTCTTCCCATCTCTTCCCCTCAGCAGACCCCTCTCTTCATTAACCTCGTCAACCACCAGGTCCTCACCATATACCCTTGCTAGGAGCTCCATATATCGTTTGGATCCAAGGACATTCAGAAAAGTGTTGACTGAGGATATTGTTGGTAAACAAGGCTATATAAGCACAAAAGTAATATAATTAGTTTAATATGCAGATGATAAGCAGATAGTTCATGATAAATTGGTAGGAAATATGGCATCTATTCAAAGATGGTTGTTATAGCAGCATATTATAATAATTGGTATTAATTAGACAAATTCAATTATTTCCAATTGTGTAATTGTGTCTGTTTTGTTCAGTTGAGAATACATAAGTAAACAATTATATTACAGATATATTCTGTGAAACGCAGTGACGTCACTCGGTGAAAACAAGGCTATATAACACTCCTCCCCCATACTACATTCTGTGAAACGCAGTGACGTCACTCGGTGAAAACAAGGTTATATAAGACCCCTCCCCCATACTTCATTGTATTAGCCAGCTCGGTGCAAACAAAGGAGGTCAAGGTCATTGAGTTCCACAGAATATATATATACTCTCAAATCAGAATAATTTTTTGACAGAAACATTTCCGAATAATTTGTTTTATTAATCGAACATATTCAACTATTGTCCGTTTCGTTCAATTTTGAATTGATAAAATTGATTTTTTTATGGTTTGATGATACCAGAGAACTTATTGACGAGTTATATTATTACCTCAGCTGTCATCTTGGTGTGTTTGAGAGGTGCTAACATTATAGCTTCACAGAACCGTTCTCTCGCTTCACTAGATTCTGTCTCGTGTATTAGACGAGCCTCGTAGCTCAGGTCCAGGCATTGGTGACGATAATCTTCATGTGACACTCTTAATGAGAAAAGACTCTTGGAAATAGTAGAGAGCACTTCGGCATTAATTCCCACAGAGAATATCAAAGTGTCTTTCCAAAATCCAAGATCTTCTGACATAATATTGTCTTCTGTAGACGAGAATGTGCTGATAATATATTGCAGAGCATCAGAGTTCTCCGCTACATGTATTGCTGCGCAATACTCTAACATCTGATTATGCAGACATCTCGCTGTCTGCACCTTTCCCTCGTCATTATGGGTGATCTCAAGAAATCCAAGCTGACTTAATAGTTTGCTATCACGAAAATGAAAGCGACCAAGTATTTCTGAAGTAAATTCAAACTTTTTTGTTTTGATAGATTCAAAGCACATCTTAGCAAAGTTCACTAATATGTGGTGATTCTGCAAGTTTTCGTCAAGTGGGGTAAAATGAACAGGCACATTGTCTAAACCTTGGTCCTTTTCCACTTGTAAAGAACAGAACATAGCCAAAATACACCCGATAACATCAGAGATGGTTCTTAATTGAGGAAGGTCGCCCGCGTTAGTGGTGTGTTTGCTATTCCACATATAAATGATGATAGCCATGTTCAGTAGGAGGGGCACATGCCGAGCCTCTTCCGGAATATGTGACATTATTACCTGAGCCGATTGTGACCTGGATTCAACATTGATTTCTCCAGCACACATTCTATCTATGTAGTGCTCAGATGCTGCTGCAGTAAGACCTTGTAATGTCACCAGTACATAACTGCCCTGGCATAGCTTAGCCAGGCGGTTCACGCAGTGTGGCCTCGTGGTGATCACCACCTTGGCTTCCCTGGCCACTTCACCTGAGATGACCTTATTTAGGCTGGAGCAGAGCTGATCTCTCTCCATCACCTCATCATAGCCGTCAATGATGAACGCCATATTCCCAGCATTAGACTTTATAGCCCTTCTCACCTCTGCCTCCGCTGATGTAGCATGTAGCTTTAGATCTGAACAGATTATATTCTCTATAGGATTGCGATGTCCATGGATGTATCTTGGTAACAGTAAATACAATAGTCTGATATTCTTCAGGGCTTGACCGTGACACCACAATCTGGTAGAGTGTGAAGAAAAAGCAGACTTCCCCATCCCTGCTGAGGCACTCACAATGATCCTCGTACCCGGCTCAGCCTGCTCCGTGACCTCTACCATAGAGGTCAAACCTGATAATGGTGAATTCCCTATTCCCTCACCTTCCCTGTATTCTTTCACCGTAAACTTGGGCTGCAGGTACAAATCTATCAGCTCACGAGGAACAAACAATGCCTCCTCCAGTCTGAACAGAGGGCAGCATTTGTCAGGTAAGTCCCTCTGGTACACCTTCACCAGGTGACACTCTGTAACAAATTATTAAGAATTATATAAAAACATACATAACATACTGATCACAATAATCAGACACATTATATTGTCATACATTTTCAATACTTTTTCTATTCACTTTACTATCTTTACATTAGTCATCTTGTTTTGTTCTCTAAAATGTCACTGAATTGGAATTAATTCCACTTTAATTGTATTTTTATCATGCTTTGAATTTGATGATTTTTTCAAAATTGACATGTCAACATATGCAGTCCCTTTAATTATTTTTTTATATACTTTGCCTCGCTGTAGTCCATAAAATATTTATTTTAAAATATAATAATATTTTCACCTGAAGGTGTTGCTTCCAAGGCTTGCATGACTTTCTCTATGTATGTGAAATCCACCTGCCTGGCTGTTATATGACTCACCAGTATCATTTCAGGAAGGTGAGCATCACGTATCTCCATAATATGTTCCTCGGTCATGTTACAGAACACAGGGATAACCCTGTTGGGGAGTCCTGCCCGCTGTTTGATAGTCAGCGCTTTCCTTATATGGTGTATCAGTTCTGGAGTCACCTCTCCTGTTTGTTGACAATGGGAGATGAAACAGACGATGAAATCAGCCTGAGTTATCATGTCTATATGTTGTTGGTTAGTGGATTGCCCAGGCAGACAGTCTCTGCCACAGTCTGTATGTTTATAATCGTGGTTGTCCAGTTCTGCTTGTAGCAGGGTGACCAGCTGTACATGATCATCAGAACCAACATCGGTGCCATAAATAATATGGACATCACACCCTGGGCGAATCACTGGTGCTCCAGCTGATATCCTAGGCCTATTGTTTCTGGGTTTGTGGATTTCCATCTGATCACCTTCTGCATCTAAAGTAAAATAACCTATTTTTTATTAAAAAATAAAAGAATAATATAATAAAAATTGATTACAATTTCATATTTTACATATTTTTCACAAGATATTTGATAATATCAGATTTTTTCAGCATTCAAGCAATTAATATACAATGTTGAAGCACAACTCATACACATTATAGAAATTTGACTGAAGCATAATCTAAAAAAATAGAAAAAAGTATTCTGGAAAACATGCAGGCCTACTCTTAGATAAAAAAAATATGAAAAGCAAAGCTATATATATTAGTCTTCATATAAAGCATGTGAAACACTTCTGGATCCTAACCCTTACAACGCTGAAATATCTGTGTATAAACCATGGAGACCAACTTGTTTTTTCAATTTGAAATCATCAATTATGTCTTAGTCAGCTCTTTCCGCTTTCCGCATTTGAATGTTTTGGGTGTACGGCTTTAATTATTAGATTACTCTTTTTGTGAGGGTATCAACTTTAAGGACGAGTCTGAAGTCAAAAGTCGGTCCCTGAAAAGGTATTAAACGGTAAAATGTACCATTTGAAAAGGGGGAAGAACTGAACTGGGTGCTCAAGGTGATGATCGGAGATCAGTCTAATTCGTCGCCTCGGAGCTAAATGATCCTATCTGACACTCGTCAGAGTGGCAGATAGGATCATTTAGCTCCGAGGCGACGAATTATGGGCCCTATATGGAATTATATTATATAAGAATACGGTAACGTACTTGAGCGGGCATCGTCTTGATGCAGTTTGCACACGAAACTACAGTCCATATCGTCCTTCTGCTCACTCGCCTGGCTTGATCGTTCTTTCTCTGCCATACTGAAAAATAAAATAAATAAAAAAACTCACACTCTATTGTTTAACCAAACGTCGCACTCCTGTATCCGTTTTCGTATTTTGTTCTCTATTTTCAGAGATATCTTAGCACAGAGAACACGACGATCTACTGCTTGTTTTATGTTGGGACAACGTCTGTGACATTAACCCTCAAAGCGCTGAAATACTTTTGAACAAACCATGGAAACCAAATGTTTTTTCAATTTGAAATCATCATGAATGTCTTAGTTAGTTCTTTTCGCTGTATTTGGCTACCTATGTTATGGGTCTAAGGCTATTGTAAATAGTTTACTCTTACAGTGCGGGGATCGACTTTAGACGTCAGAATCTGACGTTTAAAGTCGATCCCCGCACCCTTAAAACCCTTTAAGCCATCACGATGCATTAAGGCATCTGTTTAAATCCCTGAAAACATTTAATTTTCTCACAACTAACGGTTTTAGAATGACATATTTCAAGAAACTGGTTTATCAATACATGACAATTTTCTTTAATTTTTCACCCACTTTAAGTCATCTTCATCCACTACAAGTCGAGAATTGCGACAGCAATTCGCGGCTTGTAGTGGATGAAGATGACAATGGTAAATTCAGGCTTAAATGGGTTAATTAAAGCGCTGAAATGCTTTCGCATAAACCATGAAAACCATTTTTTTTTTTAATTTGTAATCATCATAAATGTCTTCGCTCTTTACGCTTCCTTTGTATGGATCTATGGCAAATAGTGTGGGGATCGACTTTAGACGTCACACGACGTTGTTGTGACCTTGAATCGACCTCACTGACGTTGATTCAACGTCGCAACAACGTCGTGTGCCCAGTGGGTTATTTGTATTCCTTTCTCGCGTTGTGCCGTCAGATATCGCTGTATATTCAGGGGCGTAGCCAGGGTTATGAACATGTGTACGCACAACGTTAGGGGTACGGATTTACAGAGCTTTTCCGAAACGGGGAGGGAGTGGATTTTCCCTAATTCATGGCTGCTATTTTATGGGGGGAACCCCCATACCAGCTGCGCGAAGCCCAGCGGACACGGTGGGGGTCCGGGGGGCCTCCCCCGAGGAAAATTTGAAAAAAATATCGGTAAAGATATTGATTTATAAATTTTGAGGTTTTTTTATATTTTTTGTAAAATTTCAAAATTGAATACAGCAACAAAATTCAAAATTGAATTAATCAAGTTATAATATAATTTAAATCATTTTACCCAGTGATTACATATCGAAATCTACTGATTATTTTCGGTCAAGTACGATTATCCATAGATAGCCTCAACTTTTTAAAAAACAGACATGGCGGATCCAGCATTTGACTATGTAGTCTACGTAGTGTCTTTGTGTGCACGAATAATAGCTAAGCTGGACATTCTGTGATTGGTCATAAAGGGGCCACCACTCAATCGACAGGGGGTGGGGGTGGAGTGTTTTTAAAGTAAATATTTTGAAATTGAATTTTCATGAAATAAATAATTGTCTGAAGGACATGTTGTAAATAAAAAAATGGCCCTCAATTTTTTCTAGTCATACATAATTAGAGGCTAGAGTATGTGGAGGGGTTAAAAGATGAAATAACTATTATTTTTAGGCATACAGATCTATATCCATGATTTTTTTACTATGCCAGCTGCCAGACAGTATACAAAACAGATAACCTTACACGAAAACAAAACTATACACTATATATACACTATATATACACTATACAAAAACGTTATTTGATCATTATTACCTGGTTACATTATTCGCTGTGATAGGCATAAATCAGCCCTGAGCAAACATGAGATGTTGAAACAAAATTGTTTTAATGTTGGGCCAGTGTCGTGGACAATGAACCAACATTAGTATAACATTGGTTGAATGCCTGTATGGTATTTCACTCTTGTCACCAGTGTCTTCACGTCTGAGAAGCTAGTCAGTGTAGCATGGGATTTATGTATGTACATAGGCCTACATGTCATTGTGCAGCCTATCATTTGTTTAACACAGTGCAGTGCAGGTACAAAAATAGATCGTTTAGAATTAGCCCCATAACGTTGCTAAAACAGAACTGCCACAGAATATAATGCCCACTCAAGGGTAAAAAAGTGGGACATTTCTCTGGACGCTCATATCTAAGACTTGCCTCGATTAATCAGGTTAATAAAAGGTTATTTTGTATACATCGTACGCTCAGTTCATTTGTAAAAAAAAACAGTAAAATGTTATTAGCATTTTTCCACCTTGGAGTGGATATCGATCTCATTGACTGCCTGGTTGAAAAAAATGATTTCCCCGGGTGAAACGAATGTAGACTCTAGTAATTCACGGTCCCACATCTTTACGGTGCGGGTTCGTCCACGGCAAGTTTAGCGGCACTATAGTCATACATGTCGTGAATTTGTGACTGTCATTGAAAAGAGAAACATTTAGGCCTATTGCATTTGTATCCTACTTTTCCGGCGTTTTATGCAACACCACATAAAGAATAGACTGCTAAGTGCGCATGTACATGTAGACTAGGCTAGACTGCTAACTTGTTGCTTCTTTTTTTGATGGGTCATATTTTTTTTTTACTCTCCCTTACAATGTGTACGCACGTGCGTACTGGCGTACGGCTGGCTACGCGCCTGATATTGAATTTGCTAACTTTTTGGGTCACTGCTGGTATTATATGCCAGAGTCTCAGTATGCTGCCTTAGGGCACTCTGTCTTTTTTAAAGTGAAGCTCACCCCGCAGAGTCCCATCCCCTCCCCTGGTTTTAATCAATCAAACTACACCACGCTTCCCTAAATTTATTAGACTTATTCAAACATGTCTCTCATCTTGCTTCGGTGTATACGCTTGTTTGATTTTATAACCTCTTTAATTGTCAATCAGCTAGTCTGCTCTTGATAATTAATTTGAACCATTTAATTTCCCATATAGCTTTCATAAGAACCTGGCAAATGGATAGGGTGTTCCCAGAAGGTCGACCCTTACAATGTAGCCTGATTTATCAGGGTAGGCTATATTGGGTACTTATCCCTTTCAGCATGTCAGCGCTAGGACCGACTTCAGACGTCAGAGATGTCAGATTCTGATGTCTGTAGACGTCAGATCCGGGGACGTATAAGGACGGTCCCCACACTGAAAAAAATGATTGATAGACTCCATAACATGGGTACCAATGAAGCGGAAAGAGCTGACTGAGGCATTATGATGACTTCGAATTGAAAAACCCGTTGGTCTCCATGGTTCATACAACAAATCTCAGCGTTTTGAGGGTTAATTGCATATTATATGGTCCCAAATAAGCTGGTAAATGGTCGGGCCAGAGCGGTCGGGCTGTTTTCACAAAGTCACAAGGTCAATTTAGCCACGACTTATTCATGTTACATAACCCTACCTCCCCACTCTGCAATTTCACCCACGGGCTGTCTTGGTCCGTTTTATATGGTCTTCAAAACATTTTATTTTGTTTGAGTGTCACAATGTCGATAAATGACCCATTTTTTGTTAAAAACTGAGATAAATCTACTTAATTTTATAATTTCTTGCAAAACTTTAATTTTACAAAATTATATTACTAATTTTTACCCGGATGAACATAATAAAAGTCGCCGTGAATGCCACTTGTGACATTTGCATGAGACAAAAAATCAAAAGTGGCCGCCAAATACTAATAACGCATATACCAGTTAGGCTAGATATGGAGAAGAAATTCCTGATTACTAATTAATGACAACCATGTCAAAAATAAGAAATATGGGAATTTCGTCTCTATATCTAGCCTAACTGGTAAGTGTGCAACACAAAAATTAAAAAAAAATTTGCAGTTCTAGTCTATGGACATGTTTACATTATATGGTCATATTAAGAAGCCAAAATAAAATCACCGATTTTTTTATGATATTAGACCTGGGCATGTCTCTTTAATGTTTAAACACACATTTCGTTCCCAATAACAGTGATTTGATTGGCTGATAAAACATTAAAAGAGACCATATAGTCGTGCTTAGTGGTGAAAATGTTAAAGGGACTGGCCCAGGCTAAAATCATCAAAAAATCGGTGATTTTATTTCGGGTTCCTAATATGACCATATGATGTAAGCATGTAACGTTACATAGACTAGAACTGCAAATTTTTATAATTTTTGTGCTGCGCATTCACCAGTTAGGCTAGATATAGAGACGAAATTCCCGCATTTCCTATTTTTGACATGGTTGTCAATAATTAGAAATCAGGAATTTCGTCTCTATATCTAGCCTAACTGGTGAATGCGCAGCACAAAAATTATAAAAATTTGCAGTTCTAGTCTATGTACATGCTTACATCATATGGTCATATTAAGAACCCGAAATAAAATCACCGATTTTTTGATGATTTTAGCCTGGGCCAGTCCCTTTAATTTAGAAAACGGCTAATTTTCGCAAATAAAATATTTTCCATCATTTGAAGCTGGAATCTGCTTCAGCGATTCCAGCTCAAATGAATGAGAAATACCGACAATTCAGCCGGGCCGAGCAAACACCGCTATTTCCGTTGATTCCTTACCAGTTATGAGATTACCAATTTGTCTATATCTATCATGTCAAGGGGGCGGGGCCCTGGTGCAGTGGTTAAAGCTGTGTGCTTGGGAAGTCGGAGATCGTGGGTTCAAACCCCACTCTGGCATTTGAGTTTCAAAGAAACAAGATCCTTCTTCCCCGCTCACACGTAATGATTCAATATTGTTGGGAGCCTCATTGACCGAGAGGTAGCGTGCTCGGCCTCAAACCGCCAGGGCTCGAATTTCGAATCATGCGTCTTGAGGACAGTGTCATCTTATCTCATCATCCTCAGGAGTTTCTCTTGGCCCAGTTTAGCCTATAGGTACACAAAGGTGGCCTAAGACCCCATTCATTTCATTTCATTTTATTTCATATCAACGGAAACTGGTCAACTGTGGAAAACACCACAAATGGGCCAATGTTGATTTGATGTTGGCCCACGGTCTACGGTGCTAGCCCAGCATTAACGTGTTTATTTCCAGGATAGTTTTTTAACTTTTACACCACTAATCATGGAAATAGTCGTTTTCAATCTGTTTTATTCGCCGATTAACCCCTTCAAGCCTGACTTTCCCATTGTCATCTTCATCCACTGCAAGCCGCGAATTGCTGTCGCAAATCTCGCCTTGTAGTGGATGAAAATGATTTGATGTGGTTTAAAAATTAAAGAAAAGTGCTATGTGAAGGTAAACCAGATTCATGAAAATTTTCGTTCTAAAACCCTTGGTTGTAGGAAAATTAAGTCTATTTTCAGGGATGTAAAATGATGCATTAATGCATCGTGAGGGCATAAAGGATTAAATCTGTTATTTAAAATAAAATGAGCGCTTAAGCATCAAGATTTGCAAATGTTTGGTCTCAAATTAAACAAAAAGGTGTAAAAGGTGAAAATATAAGTTACATAACTTAACGTTTTGAGGTTTAAGGTAATGCAAGTGTAAACTCACTTTAACTTGTCTAATTCCGTCTGTCTTGGTTCGAGTCTGTTTTTGGACGCTCCAGTCTGCTTGACGCTCCAGTCTGTCACCGTCCCTGAGTGGCGCCTTCAATGACACAGAGCCCTTGATGAGATCCGAGGTATTTGGTTCGACTCCGCTCGTAGACGTTCCACTACAGTCGTATTACTGCCTATCACGCCTTTAGAGGATGTCCATGGTGTTAGCCGCGGTATTTGGTTCGAATCTGATTTTAGATTTTAGACGCTCCACCAACACCTCAGTCCCAGCACGTCTGTAAAAAATCCATTTTTATGTGAGCTGCGGTATTTGGTTCGAGTCTCTCTTTACACTTATCAGCGCAGTCTGAGTTATCTTTCGCCTGCAATGACAGCCTCCCAGCAGGCACAACAACGTTGTTTCAACGTTGAAACGACGTTGAAAAATAGCAAACTGACGTTGAAACGACGTTGAAAAAAGGGTTCATATGAAATTTGTTTCAACGTCATAATTTCAACGTGATTTCAACGCAATTGCAACGCGATTTCAACCTGATTTCAACATCGTTTCAAGCATTACGTCGATACGACGTTGTAATGATGTCGTTTTTTCTTGTTAAAACGACGTCAGAATCACGACGTCGATGCGACGTTGTATTGAGGTTAGCCGACGTCGCAACGTGATTTCAACCTCATATCCACGTTGAAACGACGTCACATGTGAAAAAATGCCTGCTGGGCTGTAAGAACAGTTGGTTCGAGTCTGTTTTTAGACGCTTCAGTACAGATTGAGAAGCCTACAGTAGGCCTACTGTCATTGCCCGTGATGATAGCTACGGTATGTTCTTAATAGGCGCCGTCACTCTCACCAAAGGACGTGGATATATATATCCAAAGTCTTTGCTCTCACGTCTCTAATAAAAGACTGTGATGTTAGCTGACGGTTGGTTCGAGTCTGTTTTCAGACGCCCTAGTGCAGCCGAAGTTATGTCACTGTGTGATTTTAGCTGCGGTATTTGGTTCGTGCAAGAATTTATATAAAGTTCTTGATTCGAGCAAGGATCCCTTGTTTTTGACACGTCAGTACAAGCCTGCGTACTGTCACACCGACTGTCACGCCTATAATGACCGTGTATCCGTGACGGCCACTATAATGACGGTGGTGTACCGTGGCCAGAGCGCGTGTGCTTCAAGGCAAAATGAAATGAAATGAATCGGGCTTTAGGCCACCTTTGTGCACATATAGGCTAAACTGGGCCAGGAGAACCTCCTGAGGGTGGTGAGATGATTGAGATGACACTGTCCTCCAGACACAGGACTCGAAATTCGAGCCCTGGCGGTCTGAGGCCGAGCACGCTACCTCTCGGTCACGGAGGCTCCCCACAATACTAACTTTCACACGTGGATGGGGAAGAAACATTTTTGTTTCTTTTAAACCGCCGAGACCGGGAACCGAACCCCGAGCTCTGGCGTGAAAGGCAGCGGTGCTAACCACTACCCTAGGGCCCCCGCCCGTGCTTCAAGGCACGTCACCACCTCAAACTAAGCAAGATACGTTGACCCAGTGTTGTATTAGTGTTGGGCCAGCGTTGACAACGCTGGCCCAACACTAATCCAACACTGGGTAATTATCTTGTGTTCTCTAGATGCATCCTGTTCAGTAAACACGAGACATTGGCACAGTGTTGGTTTAATGTTGGGCCAGTGTCACAGACGATGGCCCAGCATTTAACAACCATTGGCTAAATATGTGGTGTTAGTTTAACCACAGCTGACTGCTTCTCACGACCATATATATATATGCCCTGTGTGATGAGCCCTGTGGTGTGACTGCCTATAACCATGGAGATCTACTATCTCCATGTGCTATAACGACCCTATCCGTGCAAACAAGATATTTATATAGAACCACCAAGAACTTTTATTTATTATTTATTCAACCTCTAAAGTTGGGGACACTATACATACATATTAGATTAGATATACACATTTAAAACATACACATGCAATACAAAAATAGTAGGCCTACTATCAGACTATTTTATCTCCATAGTCAAAGACCATAGAAAAATTGTAATAAATGTGGCTCTACGGCCATTAGTTGAGAAGTTATGACATGACCTTAAAATGAATGACGGCCATCTTGAATTTGTCTAATATGGCGTCCACGGCGGGAGCCCAGCTTGGCTCCCGCGAAAAATCAAAAGTATATGCCCTTGACTTTAAGTGGTCCAAATTTGGTACTGGTGGAACGACTTGAACAATTATATGACTAAGCCCCCTGACCATGCTGACTGTATAATTAAAAACATGATACATTAAAATCACAGAATAGCCTACTCTTTAATACTGATTACTGTCTTGTAATAAGGCCCTAGACGTAAAAGTTTAAGGGACACAGATTCCCTAGATTGAATTGATATATGAAGTTCTTGATTGAACCAATGCTGGTTTGATGTTGGTCCAACGTCGCAGACATTAAACCAACATTAAACCAGAATTGGTCCCATATATATCGTGTTTGCTGGGATGTGATGAGGGTAATTGCGTTATGTAGAGAAGGTAACGAACCAACAAACACGAGGCATTAGCCCAGTGTTGGCGCGATGCTGGACCATCGTCTGAGACGCTGGTCCAACATCGCGCTAACATCCGCTTTGCTCGCTGTGAACCCGAGGCAGAATAAGGGACGCGCCATTTGATATCTGGGGGGGGGGGGGGGGGGCCTAGAATAAAATTGAAAAAAATAGTTTGTCGCCACAAAAGTCAGAAAAAAAAAGTTTGTTGAAAATGTGGACAGAAAAAAAAAAATTGTTGTCGAAATTGATGAAAAATATGTTGACCAGAAAAAACACCAATTGGTAACGTACATAATAGGGAAAGCATATGACAAAAAAATTCTTGGACGAAACATAAAAAAAATTGTCGGACGTTGATCGCCAAAAAAAACTTGTTTTCCGCCGAAGGTAAAAAAAAAGTTTGCAAGCAACAAAAACTCTACCCCCCCCCCCCCCCCCCAGATATCAAATGGTGCGTCCCTAAGCGCTAAACGGACTGAGTGGTGAAGTCAACACCTACCGTGCACTCTGTGGGCCTGTATCATTGTATATACTGGCTGTGATATTAACCCTTTAACCGCCAGTGCCGAATATATTCGTTTCTTTCATTTTTTATTAGCACATTAAGTACCACCTTTTTACCATGTTAAAGATAAAATGTGATATAAATCAGCAAGATTCGAAAACAGTTGCCCTCCATTTTGTCAAATCTGAATAATTTTCACTCACTTAAAGCTGTGGATCGCGTCAGCGAGACACAACTTCAAGTGGGTAAAAATTCAGATTGAAGAATTTGGCGATTTAAGCGCTGATATATTTTTATACAAGCCGTGAAGACCAAAGGTTTTTCAATTTTATATCACCCCAAATGTCTTAGTTAGTTTTTCCCGATTCATTTGAATACCTATGTTATGGGTCTACGGCCATTATAAATGTTTTTACTCCTACCCCCGCTGTTTCTTTATATATTAGAGTCGCGTTCGGCATCGTTGGCCATGTTTAAAAGGGGTCTCGAACTTCCTCTCCATTAAAAAACTCAACCCTTGGCCTGCTGAATTGTCTCGATTGTATGTTCATTCATTGGAAGCTGGAATTGCTGACGCAATTTCCAACTGCAAATGACGAAAAATATTTATATTTTTGGAAAATATACCTCTTCTAATTTGAGTTATTTGACTAGCTGAGCATCTATCACAAATTCCCTAGGGGCCATACCTCCAGACCCCTTAGAGTTGCGACCCTTTTTCGGCAGACGTTCACCAGAAGCTGCGCCTGCGTGCTGACTCCGACGCCAGGTTTGGAGTCAGAATCTTCACATTGCCAGACGCCAACTTTTTTCAGAGCCAGAAACACTGTCTAATTTGAGTTATTTGACTAACTGAGCATCTACCACAAACCACATTATCCATCTCAGTCACATATTATTTAACTTTAAATCTGTTTGAGACCAGATATATATACGGGCATAACAGGACAAGGGCTGATAGTATTTCATGTTGGCTCAGACCATCCACCACCATCCCCCCCCCCCCCCTTAAAACGAGCACATGTGGCAGTGTAGCCTTATAACTCCACTATTTCACCAAATATGTAGGCCTATTATTGTTCCAGGGCGGGGGCCCTAGGGTAGTGGTTAGCACCGCTGCCTTTCACGTCAGAGTACGGGGTTCGGTTTCCGGACTCGGCGGTTTGAAAGAAACAAAAAATGTTTCTTCCCCATCCACGTGTGAAAGTCAGTATTGTGGGGAGCCTCCGTGACCGAGAGGTAGCGTGCTCGGCCTCAGACCGCCAGGGCTCGAATTTCGAATCCTGTGTCTGGAGGACAGTGTCATCTCAATCATCTCACCATCCTCAGGAGGTTCTCCTGGCCCAGTTTAGCCTATATGTGCACAAAGGTAGCTTAAAGCCCGATTCATTTCATTTTTATTCTTGTTCCGTATATAAGACATGTCTGGGATATTCTACTTATTTAATTCTTATTTAAACTAATAAGAAAAAGAAACTAATAACATACACCTTTAGGCACATTCTGATTTATAAATCAGGCCAAGCCCAGCCATGATTGACCAAATTGTTTTTCAAATATAACAATTAAAGATTCAAACAGCTTTGAAACGCGCATGTGTGGGACGGTCAGGTGTAGGCCTACATTAGCCTATAGGGTACACTTTGACAACATTAATATCAGCGACTGAACTGATTACAAGATACTACTCCAACGAGAAATTGGCCCAATGCTGTTTTAATGTTAGACCAACGTCTGCGTCGTTGGCCGACATTAAACCAACATTTGGTGAGTGTGCCGTGTTGGCTGGGAAAGCTCCTACTATCAATATGCTGGAGGTGAACTGTTTCCAAACCCCCATTGTAACATAACCTTTTGTGTCACAACACAAAGCCTACATAAGAGAAATGGTGAATTATTTGCTCATAGATGTCGCTCAAGTATATAGAGTTTATATGATTTGGGAACGTGCTCTTAATGCTGCGATGGGTATGAAACGCATATAGTATTATTATCTTGGCTGATAACTGTGGATGTGGGGTGATATGTCATTGTGGAATGTCCAGGGGCCACTGTTGCATTCTGGGGACCACATTGTCCCGCGTATTTTGACAGTTGACTACACCTTTAAGAAAGTGATCAGGCGAGCCTAAATCCCGGGCCTAAATTTTGATCAGGCGAGCCTAAAAGTGATCAGGCAAAACAAAACAGCTAAGACATTGACCAGCTGATATGAAACCATATATTAAGTAATTCACACATACAAAGCTGATTGTTTTAATTTGAAATAATCATAAATTTCCTAGTTAGCTCTTTCCGCTTGATCTGATACATATGTTGTGGGTCATAATCTGACGTCTACAGACGTCAGATTATGACGTCTAAAGACGGTTCCCGCACTGAAAGGGTTATTATTAAGTACCCGATGACACTTATAAACTGGGACTATATTGTAAGGGGCTCACCCACGCTCGCCTGCAATTGAATTGAGATATAGATGGGGACACTCACTTAGTGACCGGAGATCGAACCGGATCTGAGACCTAAAATCTAATTAATATTATTATTTTCTATGATAGCATGAAACTTCTGGCTGAACTCCCAGCATGCCCGTTCACTATAAACACCATCTAAATTGCATGCGAGCGTGGGCTGACCTGCCACAAACGCCTCTCTCATTGACCAGCTTGTTTTGAAAGCTATATATATGCATGTGATAATTGAGTTAGTTCTCGGTAATTCCTAAGAACTGACTACCAACGATAAAACCAAAGAATTGTATCAAAGCAATCTAGAGAATTTTGTTCTGTATACCTATGTCGAAAACGAGGTCACCAAAGGGCCACCATTTCAAAAGAAAAAGCCCAGCAGACACAAGACGTTGAATTGATGTTGGTTTAACGTCGGTCTACCGTCTACGACATTGGACCAGCGTTAAACCAACATTCATTTAATGTATTGTGTCTGCTGGGAGGTGTGAGCCTTTAAGCTCTATTTTCCCGTACGTCACTCAAATGAACACTGTTTGTGTGACTTATTATATTAAGCTGCCTAGGAATTAAAGATCGGTACATTAAGACTGTTTACATGTCAATAGCAATATTGTATTAAATGGGCGATAATGAAGTACCATGTGACACTAGTACTTTCTACAACCGTTGATCTAACGTTTCTGGAACAAAACGCATACCTTAACAGTTTAAGGTGGGACAAAAGACCAATGTTGACACAATATTTAAATGATTTATATAGGCCTAATATGCAGACGCAGAGTCTGCGAGAGTAGTTTGCGGAATACCCCATTACTTATATTAAAAACAAATATTTATTGTGATATATAGTTCCATAATGTGCATATATTTGTAATTTGATACACGATCAACACAGACATGACATAACTGCCATAAATCCCGTTTCAACCTGCATAATTATGCATTATAAACCGCGATAGAAACCATGGTAGAAACTAAATGTAGGCTAACCATGGTGAAAACAACAGCACAGAGTGTTATAAATAATCTGATATTTTGTAGGCCTATCACGTCATGCGTATGACGCAAATACATGCAGTAGGCTATAGGGCCTACATCTAATCATAATAGTCTATTATGTGAAACGCTGTGACTTCATCAGAAATGGCTACTTTGTGAAAAAAATGTTATATAAGACCCCCTCCCCCATACTTCTTTGTATTAGCTAGCTCGGTGAAAACATAGGAGGTAAAGGTTATTGAGTGTGACGGGGGGGGGATGGGATTAGCGGTCACGCTGAGCTACTAGCAAACGCAAAACATTTGTATAACATTTGTACAATGTTGGACCAACGTCGAAGACGTTGGGACGATGTTATACAAATGTTGTACAAATGTTTTGTGTTTTCTGGGTTAGACCAAGGACACACGTACACCACACAGGATGTAGTGTCATTGTTTCGAGGTTTGCCCCCCCTGAGCTGAGCTGGTAAATACAATTTTCTACGGGACTGAAATAAAAATTAACAAAAATACTATTGACAGGATCAAAACTAGACAAAAGTACATGAAAAACTCATTTATTATTATAATATTATTGCATAATGATCGTAATATATTTTTTATTAAAAGCATAGTCCAAGAGGCGATTTCGTCAAGGGAACACATAACTATATACATTTTAGTTTATCACCTGAGAATATTTTTACAATTAACAATATTATCATAGAAAAGTAAAAAAAGTCAAGTCAGAAAATGCACGTCCACATACAGATATAAGGCACAGAATAGTGTAACACATTGGAAGATGTTTTTCAATTGATCATGGAAGATATAACGAAAAGAATGTCGCCCTGAAGACAGAGAGTCTTACAAAAATGATCATGCTATTACAAAATAACATATTTTTTATGATTCCCGTTCGTGACACAGGCCTTAATGACAAAGTAGGAATGCGTCTTATCGCCTTGCAAGCAAACACAACAAGTTTCCCCAACGTTAATTTACTGTTGGCGCACCGTCTGTAACATTCGAGAAACGTATCAATCAATCAATCAATCAATCAATCAATCAATCAATCAATCAATCAATCAATCAATCAATCAATCAATCAATCAATCAATCAATCAATCAATCAATCAATCAATCAATCGATCGATCGATCAATCAATCAATCAATCAATCAATCAATCAATCAATCAATCAATCAATCAATCAATCATTCAGACACAATTTCAAGTGGGTTGGGATTTAAATAAGATAACATAAGGAGGAATTTCCATGACGTGTAAATATCTGGTAACCACAACCGCTTCCCTTGGATGTCAGAATAATAATGGTTTACAGTATTACGCCAAACAGAACGAAATTCGATAGATTCGTAGATCCGAATGAACGAGGCGCGCAGCTCCGAGGATATTCGGATCTACGAATCTATCGTAATTGAGCTCTTTCTTCGACTTAATATACACAACATTTACATTTGTTCCAATATTTGATATAAAAAATCTCGTTTATTCAGCATGGTTAACTATGAAACATTAGTAATGCAGTTTCATGCTGAAATATTTATATCGTGCGCGACCCGGCCAATGTAAAAATAACAGTAGATTCGTAAATCTTAATCTACTGTTTTAACAATAGACTGACGTCACCAGTGTATTTTAAGCACCATTTAACCCCATGAATGAAATAGTACGGCATACAGTCCTGCTCACCAATAGATTATTAATACTGAATAACATATTTCATTGAATCATATTTCACAGTAAACTTTGGCACAATCAGCATATAATACAATATATAATTTGAGACAAAATTACTAACTTCTCAGTGTAAAAGCTCATATGATTTGTCATGTACATACAAAAATAACAGTGGTCCTAAAATGGTACCACGTCGAACATTGGTATAATACTGGTGGAGATAAAAAATATATTCTCATCAGTTTTTGTGTATGTTCATTAAACGGTTACCGGCGCTATGAGACGCTATGCTGCCATAGTCATTGAACATGTAGACCTATATAATAAAACATATTCTCATCATTTTTGTGTATGTTCATTAAAAGGTTACCGACGGCTCACGCTATCAGACACTATGCACAGATCTCACTCCAGCTGTTGCTTGAGAGCTCTATATGGTTTGGTCGAGTGAGAAAATACAAACGTTGTTTATTTTTCATATGATATTGGAAAATACAACATTCGCCCATTGAATAAGGTGTTCGCCTAAAGGCTCACACCCTATTCAATGGGCGAATGCATATCTCCCCGCCTCAGTCAGATAAATGCAAATTATCCATGGAAGTCACCAACCCGTCATTATCATGATTACTTCCAGGCTTCTTAAGTTGATGCTTCACTAATTGCTTTTTCAATTTATTTACGTCAAATTCATCTGAAGGGTCCACCCCGCGTAGACTGCTTACACCAAAACATTCCCTGATGAAGTTATCATCCTTCAGTTCTGCTTCACTAGCTGCCCAAATTGGAATTAGGAACCCTGGTTGATTAAGGCCTCGCTTAACGATCTCATTCTTAAACATACGTAATTCTAGATCACTTGTGAAACTTGTTGTTATGTACAATAAAATGAAGGTAGATCTTGAGCATATGTTTGGAACATCATCATATAGATAGCCAAAATTATCATCGTGACAACACCCCTCTATATCGTTATCTTTCTGTAACTTCTGCATGAACGTTTGGCAAGAAGCAGCGTCCTTCTTAGCTCTGATGACTACAAAATCAAATCGTTTTTCTGTGGAATACTTTCTTTGATATCTATCTTTCTCTTCTTCGGAAGTTACAGTCTTTACTGGTAAACAAAAAAGATTTATAACAATGCATTATTCATCATCTTTGTCATGTGAAAATTAATATAATAATAGATCAAGAAAAACAATGTCTAATTTGTTTCATAGATGTAATGTAGGACATATATCATAAGTGCTCTAAGTAATTTTTAATTTCAAAACAAAACTATATATGATTTTTTTCTATATTTCCCATTTAGACAGTGCCCTTGACAAATAGATCAATGGGAATCATTTTAGAACATCAGGCGAGATACACAATAACCTCTCTGAGCGATAATTAATCGTAGGTATACATCGTTGGTGTTGAAAATTTAACCCTTTCAGGCCTGAATTTACCATTGTCATCTTCATCCATTACAAGCCGCGAATTGCTGCCGCAATTCTCGACTTGTAGTGGATGAAAATGATTTGATGTGGTTGGAAAAGTAAAGAAAATTGCCATGTATTGGTAAACCAGTTTCATGGGAATTTTCGTTCTAAAACCCTTGATTGTAGGGAAATTAGTCCTAAGCCTGTTTTCAGCGATGTAAAATGATGCTTGCATCGTGAGGGCTATGTGTGGTCCTAAAAACAAGCCAGAAAACACGTGAAGTTGTCTTAGTGCAGTATCAATGTTAGATCGTCGTCTGCGACGAAGGCCCAACATTAAACCAGCATTAGATCAACGTCTCCCGTGCATCCCACTGGTAAAATTATCACCTGCAATCTGCGCGGCAAAGTTCTTTTCTATTTCTATCTTCAAGTGTGCCTGTCCTATTTCTGGCAGAATATATAGAAATGTGTAATAGGCCTTATCACCTCTAGTTTTCAATATTTCTAAAATAGTAGATCTTTTCTCTCCGTCGGTAGATGTGCTATCGATTATGTCTAAATGTTCTTCTTCAAATATTTTATTCTGATATAGGTAATCTACAATGCCTATGTCTAGCTGGCTCACAATCATAATATGTGTTAACCTAAGAGCTTCTATTTGACTTCTCTCCATGGATCGCACACTTGTCGCCGACACATCTACAAAAACAATGAATGTATAAGACAAACAATTATGATAAATTGCTAACAATTCCGCTGCTGGCACTGTATGTTGGCCTGTATGTTTTTTCAAAAAAGATTCGAATCAAATACATGCCCTCACGATGCATCAAAGCAACAAAGGTTTTTAATTTGAAATCATCATAAATGTCTTAGTTAGCTCCTTCCGACTCATTTGTAAAAGGAAAGGCCTACCTATATGTTATGGGTCTGCGACCATTACTGATATGCTTATACTCTTACAGTGCGAAGATCGACTTTAGACGTCAGAATCTGACGTCTACAGACGTCAGATTCTGACAACTAAAGTCGACTAAAGTGGCTCATCCACTCGTCACCACATCAAGCCCTCGGCTAAAGGCTCATCGGGCTTGATATGGTCACTTATGTATTTTCTCGTACGACCTGAAACGGAAAAATCAAACTGCATGAGCAATAAAGTGCATAGCAGAGAGTGCGAGATGAGTACAAGAAATTGTGATCTTCATCAACTACAAGCCGCGGAAAAAAAAGAAATAATTATTGATAAAACAGCTCCATGAAAATTTTCGTTCTAAGAGTGCGTAAAAATCTTACTACTATTATTACCTGCAGTCCTAAATTTCACACAGTTCTTTTCTATCTCTCCTTTCAGGTGTTCTTGGCCCAAATCTGGCAGCTTATTCAGAAATATTGCGTACGCAGTCGGCCCTCTAGTTTTCAATATCGTCAAAAATAGTCTGTTTTTTGCTTGCGGTGTATCTCTACTCCTGATTTTGGCTAAGTGCTCATCTTGAAGGATTTTTTCCTGATAAAGGTGATCTATAATGTTTATGTCAAGGTGTTTCACGAGCTTCACATGAGTTGCCCTGAGAGCTTCTACGTCATATTTCTCCATAACTGGGGATTGAAATCCTGTAACAATAAAGTTACAACTAGAGGGGAATTGTTACTTTTCAAGTTACAGTAATGTTTGAACTAAGTTTTATGAGTTTTTGGCGGCCATTTTGAATTTTGTTGGGTTATTTTTATTATGACAGATCGATTGGAATTTTTATTATGACTTTTTGGAAGCCATTTTGAATTGTTATTTTAGACTTCTGGATTCTGACTTCTTTGTTGGTTTAATGCTGTATCACTGTCTGCCACGCTGGCCAATTAATAAAACAACACTGCGCAGACGTTTCGTGTTTGATGGAGTTACAACTGTTAGTTCAATGTTAAAATGTAGCATTTGAAAGGTACTAATGTTGTACCTGATGTTGGTTCAATGCTGAGCAACTTTCTGCAACGCTGGTCCCACATTGAAACATCATTGGATGTAGGCCAATGTATTTTAATTTATTAAATGTAGAGGGTGCTCAAAGGGTGCAAGTCGGTCGTGTCGCCTCTGACAAAGAGCCCATATTAACTAGTCAATATTTATTCATTGGGGCTTCCCCATACATTTACAACATTGAACCAACATTGATCCACAAAGTGATCCAGAAAATCCTGGATAAATCCGGAAGAACATGATCTATGACTTAGCAAAGTCATAGCACAAGCACACCTCCCCAAAATCTAAGGATTATCGTGCCATGGTTTGAAGTCGATTGGATAAAAACTAGCCCTCGACATAGAATAATAAAAGTGTAGAGATCCCAACAAAACTTAATATATTTGGGCCAAAAGGTCCAAATATAACTAGTTTCTGTGAGAAGTGTGTCACAATATTATTAAAATATAAGGTCACACTGAAGCAAAATACCTTGAAAAATTTGAGAAAAAAATTGAGTAAAACCCATATAAAATAGGCATAGGGCCTATATCATTTCTTCACGTTTGCCAATAATAAAAAAAACTTTCGTGACTTTTTATGACCCTATATATTTATATGACTCTAAAATGGCACAGAGAAAAAAGTGAAAATTGTCAAATGGTTTGCATCAAAGTATAATTGCTATAAACATGATAAAACGGTGGCCGTCTAATTTTTTTTGCAAAGTAGCCTATTTTTTGTAATTCTTTGACTCCAAAAACAATATAGTGTAACATTTCATTCTGTAGTAAAAAATGATCACGAGATGTAGGCTATTATATGGTCTCTACACAAACTAAATCAGTGAGCCTATCAAGGGCGAATCCAGGAATTGACAGATCCGGGAACGCCGATTTTATGCAATAATTTATACACACGTAGGCCTACTTGAGCTGCATTTCAGAGCAAACATGGCTGTATTTTGTACTTGAAACCATGAACGGGGGGGGGGGTGCGCGTAGGCGACACCCTCCCCCTCATCGATCCCCGCCGATACTAACGTTACATGTCACAAACAAAAACGATACATTGAACCAATGCTGTTTCAATGCTGGGCAAGTGTTATTGACTATGGTCCAACAGGCAACCCAGCTAACACTTAAGACATTGAGCCAGTGTTGGTTTAATGTTGGTACACCGTTTACGCCGCTGGCCCAACATTAAACAAAGACTGTCTAAATGTCTCGTGTTAGCTTGGAATACTGTGCAGTTAGTCAACCGGTCTTAGACGGCAATCTCAGACAGGTGCCCCGTCTACTGTACAGTTTGCTGATAAATTTTTCACAAGTCGCTGTTATACCTTTACTAGATATAGGCCTAGGTCTACCACTGTCATATTCTTATGTTTAATTATCCGTCACCAGCTTATATATTATTATTTGTGAGCGATTAACTTACTGGATCTTCTTTGAAAGTTTGTTCAAATGCTGTTTGTTATCAACAATTATGGTTTTTACTGTGGTTATTACATGTAACTTGTTATATATGTAGGCCTACAAGGATTGTGTATTCTATCAACGAATCAGTCAGCTGGATATAGACTCAGACTCAGATTCATTTATTTGATCAAATAAAACCATTTACATATTTTGATTATTAGCATAGCAATGATCAGGAGATCTCCACTAAAACCGTAGGTCTCTATCGTGGAGGCCACCTTAGAAAGAAAACAATAATTGAATATGTATAATAAAAATAATAATAAGAAGAAAAAGAAGAAAAATATTAAGAATAATAATAAAAGCAATATAGAATTATACATTTATACACATACCCAGCGAATACGAGGCGCCGACACAACGTTGGATAAATGTTAGCCCGACGTCGTAGACGGCGGGCCAGCACTGAGCCAACATCGGGCCAACGCCCCGTGCCCGCAGGATAAAAAAACTATAAAACATTATACGTCTTGTACACATACATAACAATCAGGGATATTACATTTTAAATTATAATAAGATAATAAAAAGTTTTTGGCGTACATTGACATTATTACCTTCGATACTGCGGGTGGTCAATTTTTTTTTGCTATACTCCTATTCTGTGAAACTCAATGACCTCGACCTCCTTTCTTTTCACCGAGCTGGCTAACACAATGAAGTATGGGGGAGGGTTCTTATATAGCCTTGTTTTCACCGAGTGACGTCACTGCGTTTCACAGAATAGCAATGGACATTGTTGTATCTATAAGTACAGCCCTCAAAACTATAGGGTCTAAGCGTACATACACTAATAGTAAAACTTCTGGGCTTTTATCCCAGCTAATTTTTAAACGAGACTTTCACCGAGAGCTGGATCAATGTTGGACCAGTGTCGTGTTGGCTGGGATAGTGAAGCTTACGTGTGTGTACGTATATAATTTTGAGGGCATATTGCAAATGAATCGTCGGTGAATCGTACGCCTACGTGGCATATAGGCCTTCCCTTCTTAAATTTATTTTATTTCATGTTTTAGAGATTAAAATATTAACTAACTTGACTAATACAGTTTTCATTCCTGCTTTTTGTTAGCACATATATGTAATCTTTTGAGAGTCAATCACAAGTTAGATATTTGCATCTTCGTATGTGAAGATTAACCCTTTTAAGCCTGAATTTATCATTGTCATTTTCATCCTCTACAAGCCGCGAATTGCTGTCGCAATTCTCGATTTGTAGTGGATAAAGATGACTTGAAAAAATTAAAGAAAGTCAAAAATTAAAGAAAATTGCCATGTATTGGCAAGCCAGTTTCATCGACATTTTCATTCAAAAACCGTTGGTTTTAGGAAAATTAAGCCTGTTTACAGGGATATAAAATGATGCTTTAATGCATCGTGAGGGCTTAAGTAGGTGGGTGCTTCACTGAATAAAACTATTTACGTTACGCAATACCATTTTAGTTCTAATAAATGGAGGCTTGGGCACCGCCTCACAAAATATTAAGGAGCAATTAACGATTTTTTGACAAAGCAGTTTTTTAAAAGGGGTCAGGATCCGATCCGCCCTTCTGGACTCGACACTGTTGAGTAAATATTCTCATTGAAATATCTAGGAGAGCAATAAAGCCCGATAAAATTAATATATGATAAGCTAGAAAGGGGGGTCTAAAATTATTTATTTAAAAATAGCCACCATATTTGGTCATTTCCAGTCACAAAATGGCTGATTTATATGTTTAAAGCAGAAGAACTGGTCATATAAGATATGGCACGGAAAAAAAACATGCAAAGTTAAAAACACCAAACTGGGTCAAAGTAGACATGACAAATTAAAAACACCAAACTGGGTCAAAGTAGGCCTACAACACTCAAATTATGGAAAAAACCAAGGGGCTTCAGATGTATATGTTCCAAAAACAAACAGGCTGACTGACAGATGGACAAGCCTACGCCACAACCCAGGCCACATTGTTGGGCAAGTAAAATATCATTTTTTTTCAAAAAATATATGTATATATTTTTTCAAGATGCTTGCCATTACCCATTTTTGTTTCAAATGGATTGTTCCCAAAATTAAATGAGATCGTGAGAAGTATCTTATAGTAGGCCTACATGTCGCCCGAACATGCTTTGTGCATTGTCCTTTTAGAAATCACTCTACTCAATGCTGTTTTGATGTCGGTTCATCATCTATGACACTGGACGAGGATCAAAACATGAAGTTCAATTAGTTCATGGAAGTGACAATGCGAATTAAGACAGGAGTCAAACAGCCTTAGCTGTATTTGAGACAGATTTAATCACATTATTACATTTGTATATCATATTATAAGTGCAGTTAACATTTTTATTATCACCTCAAAAAAACATCCTTTGAATGTGGAATATGCCTCATAACAGTGAAATTTAAAAAAGAGCGCGGCATCCAGTTTGACAGATATGAATAATGCTCACTCATTTGTAGCTGTGGATCGCGTGAGCGAGGCACAGTGAGTGAAAATCATGTGAGAGAGGCACAGTGAGTAAAAAATCATGTGAAAGGCACAGTGAGTGAAAAATCATGTGAGAGAGGCACAGTGAGTGAAAAATCATGTGAGAGAGGCACAGTGAGTGAAAAATAAATTAAAGGACTTGGTGATCAAAGGGTTAAAATTTTAGCAAAAGCACACATCCCAGCAAGCACAGGGCATTCACCCAATGCCGTATCAATGTTGGGCCAGCGTCGAAGACGATGGGCCAACATTGAAACAGCATTGGGTGAATGCCCCGTGTTTGCTGGGAAATAAAAAAGTATAGTTCACAAAATCATTTCAATGTGTTTTATTATGTCATAGATAAAAGGTGATTGTTACAATATATAAACATATATTTTCTACAATAAATACACATGCCAGATCCTTTTTTTCTAAATCATTTTTCGTTTTGACAGATAAGCAGTATTTTCTGGATGTATCAAATAACAGGATAATTCCCTAATAAATATATGAGCTCACCCCGATTCTTTTTACAATGTTCATCCAAATCATGGTCGCACAATGGTTGTGATATTTAACCCTTTTCACTCCAGGGTATTTCACCCTGCCCAGTCAGGTCAGACCGTCAGACTACCAGTCTGACCTTGACAACAGGTGTGTTTGAGGCCTGTACGAAATGGAGGGGGTGTGAGCATCATGAATATTCATTATGACGTCACCGGTTTACTGACTGTGGTATGGAGGTCACACTCAGGTCAGGTTGTCTGGCCTGCAGGAGTTGGGCAGGGAAGAGGGGGGTTCTATACTCATAGCACATATACGTGATATCAAGGAGTCTGCCGATAGCAGACAACTTGATAGATGAAGATGGGTTATTTATTTGAGAGACAACAGGGTTTCCCTCTTGGTAATCACTTAATGTTCCATGTTATAGCCCGGATATATTCGGGCGTGGAGTTGACAGAGATTCCTATCACAAATATATCCGGGTAGGGGGCCTTGGAGTGTAAAGGTCACCCTTACAATGCTGAAATATTTTCATCTAAACCATAGAAACCAAAGGGTTTTTTCAATTTAAAATCATCATAATTGTCCTAGTTGGCTCTTTCTGCTTCATTTGAATATCTATGTTATCATGATTATGGGTCTACGGCCATTATAAATGTTATTATTCTCTCAATGAGGGTACCGTCTTTATCCGTCAGAATCTGACTTCTACAGAAGTCAGATTCAGACGTATAAAGACGGTCCTCGCGCTGAAAGGTTAAGGTCGTCCCAGAACACAGCCCTGGTTCAGATGATTGCATAGAAGTACAGACCGGTCAGTAATGTTAGCCGACTATAGTCATATTTAATCCGCTTTATTAGCCTTTTAAATCACAGTTATTGAGAACTTCCAAGATTTGCAAATGTTTCATCTCAAATTAAACAAATATGGGTAATTTTTACCGGCTTGAAGTGGTGGGTCGCGGTAGCGAGACACAACTTCAAGAGGGTGAAAATTTAAATTATTTAACTTAGCGGTATAAGCTAGGGTAAACTACCATAGAGCTCTGAGCTGTAACTATGGAATTTTCACTCAGGTGAAGTTGTGTCTCGCCACCACCATCCACAATTTTAAGTGACCAAAAATCACTTGGAATTTAAAAATTTAGGCTACAAGTAACAACAAATATTTTGTGCCACAGATATGAAAGATATTACACTTTAAAAGATATTTCACTTTTAAAACTACAGTAGGTCCACAAGTGCTGAATAACACACTGAAATATCATTACGGTCGACAGTGATGACCAATAATAAGTCAAGGAGAAAGAACAAAATTCGATCGATTTGTAAATCTGAATGTACGAGGCGTGCAAGGCGGAGTATATTAGGATCTACAAATCTATCGTAATTGAGTTCTTTCCTTGACGTCAAATATACTACCGGTAATAGGTACTTGTATTCCAAGATTTGATATAGAAAATATCAATTTTTATAGTCAGCATGGCTAAACATGAAACATAAGTTACAGGTATGCAGTGTCATAGTAAAACCTGTATAATGTATATATAACAAATCTACTTTTCTAACAATAGACTGACGTCACCAGTGTATTTCAATGTCTGTATATTATTGGTCAAAAGTAAATCTGTCCCTCTGTCATATAAAGTGATGCATAGCCACCAGGATTTCTCCATTTTCATTCTGATAATTTATATGTGCGCAATAATATTTCACATCAACAAGTAGATTAAATCTCACATCATATTAACCCTTATCCTGCTAAGTTAATTTATTTAAATTTTCACCCACTTGAAGTTGTGTCTCGCTACCGCGATCCACAACTTCAAGTGGCAGAAAATTACTCCTATTTGTTTAATTTGAGAACAAATATTTGCAAATCTTGATATTTAGACACACATTTCATTCCCAATAACAGTGATTTGGTCGACTAATAGAATAGATTAAAAACGACAATAGTGATCAGCAGGTTGAGGGTTAATTTTTTTCTGAAAATTTTGCGTCAAATTAATGAGTACAAAAAGGCATCTGTTTCACATGTTTCATCCAGCTCTTTAACCCTTACAGCGCCAATTTCTTTGTATCTATTTTTCATTCATTTAAAGCTGGAATTGCTAACGCAATTTCCAGCTTCAAATAACGAAAAATATCACTATTTGTGGAAAAAAGACACCTTTCAAATTGAAAAAAAATGAATAACAAAGCATCTCCCACAAACTATATTATCAATTTCAGTGGTATTTTATTTGGATTGAATCTTCCTTGAAACCGTAAATATACAGCTCTGGCTGCATAGGGGTTAACCCTTAAAGCGCTGAATTAATTTGTAAAGCACATCGCAACCAAAGGGTTTATTTCAATTTGAAACCATCATAAATGTCTTGGTTCTTTACGGTTCATTTGAATACCTATATGTTATGGGTCTACAGTTATTAGAAATATTTTTACTCTTACAGTTCAGGGACCGACTTTAGACGTTAGACGTCTGAATCTGACGTCTCCAGACGACTAAAGGTCGATCCCCGCACTGTAAGGGTTAAACATTTGCTACACAGTAGCCATAGATGAGCTGAGCAGATATAAAAAATAGTGAGCACAAATAAAGGGTTAAAACAATTCTGCGATATATCAAATCATTTGTTCAACCCTTATGCTGCCAGGTCCGTATATATCCATTTTCAAGCAAATTTCAGACCTATAAATACAAATCGATGTTTTGTGGTAGATGCTTAGTTAATCTCATAACTACATTTCGACGATATATATTTTTTCATATATAGAATTATTTTTCATCATTTGGAGCTGGAAATTGCGTTAGCAATTTCAGCTTCAAATGATGAAAAAAAGTCAGAAAAATTCGGCAGGATAAGGGTTAATACCATTTATAAGCAGTAAAAAAGTTAAATGGAAGTAATTGGAAATCAAGTTTGTTATCTGCATACAATATAGTTCTAATTCCATCTAAATGGCTCACTATTTTTCATCCATTCAGACAATTGGATTAAAAAAAGACTACTACTTACCAGTATTTTGAAAAATATAAATAATAATTCTCTATTTCCTAGATGACAAAACTACTTTGTAACTAACATTATCTATATAAGAATATTTAATACTTTCAAATATGTAAATAAAAATTACTTTCCAAAGAGCAATCTTAAAATACCTACTTTTTCAAAAAGGGAAGGCATGATTATTATCCATCTGAAGTTGGAAATTATATCAGCAGTGCCAGCTTCAATTGAATAACAAATATCACAGAGTAATACAGAAGAGTTAACTTCCAAACTTCCAAACCTCAACAGCTGGATTAACTATTTCAGCTGTGTTTGGTAGAATTATGATCTTTATAAATATGACCAATATTTTAACAGTCAACCCCTACAACGCTGAAATATTTTTGTATAAACCATGAAGATCAAAGAGTTTTTTTCAATTTTAGATCATCATAAATGTCTTAGTTAGCTCTTTCCGCTTCATTTGAATACCTATGTTAGGGGTGTACGGCTATTACGGTATAATTTTTTTAATTCTTTCAGTGTGGGGACCATCTTTATACGTCAGAATCTCATGTCTCCAGACGTCATATTCTGATTAAAATAAATATATAAAATAATTCAGAGAACTTTGTAAGCCTAAGGGTTAACCCTTACAGCGCGGGGATCGACTTTAATCGTCAGAATCTGACGTCTGTAGACGTCAGATTCTGACGACTAAAGTCGATCCCCGCACTGTAAGAGTAAAAATATTTCTAATGGCCGTAGACCCATAACATAGGTATTGAAATGAACCAGCAAGAGCTAACTAAGCCATTTATGATGATATCAAATTGAAATAAACCCTTTGGTCTGCAAGGTTTTTATTAAAAAAAATCAGCGCTTTAAGGGTTAAAGAACTAAGTTGTAAGATCTAAATGTTTCCCCACGTTAAGCGCCCCACAACTTCCTCATCATCATTGTCTCAGCTGGTATTATGTGTGCTGTCCGGTGATCAGATTCAACACATCTGGTTCAACTAAGATCTGGTAATATTCGCAAAATTTTAATTTTCTTGAATTTCGCAAGGACAAATTCGCGGATTCAAGAATCTCCCGAAAGAGATTATAATTATAATAGTGCTACGAAAGAAAACTGAAAATTCGCGAATTCCAAACTCTGTGAAAAGTCACAAAATCAGAAATTTGCAAAAATTTAAACACGCGAAAAATACTAGATCTACAGTACCAAGAGTATCTCCACTCAGATTAACTTTTTTTACCTCCAGAATGTCATATGAGCAACTCATTACAGTGGCTCATACGACACTGTCTCATCACCGGTAATGGTTGTGTAAAAATGTTTTTTACACACAATTGTGTTGTTGTATCCAAAAAAGCTCTAATTAAGCCTTAACCGCCAGGGCAATGAGTTATTCAAGTTAAATTTTCTGTCCTGAAATTGTGTCTCACTACAATGATCCACAACTTCAAGTGACTGAAAATTCATGAATTTATATCCCAAAATATGTCAGTGTTTCGAGATTGAAGACATATTTTACTTTTAATAAGTAGTTATGCGGGTGCTAATAAAAACAAGAGAATGTCTGATGCAATCAACATTGGGAAAAAAGGAGAACTAACATTTGCGATGTTGAGTGATGAACTAATCTTCAATACCATACATTTATTTTTTGAAAATAGCAATGGTGCACAGATAAATTGTCATCTCAAACAGGACACTTCAACTCTGAAGCATGATATGTGTCACTACTACTTCGGAATATTGGTATTAGAACTATAATTTGTCATTCTACATAATACAATTTTCAGATTACAGTGTAGAATATTCTACATCGCAGAAGAGAACATCATTTCGCATGATAGAAAATCTGCAAATGTAATATAGAATAATCCACTTTGCAGTCTGGAATATCAATTGGCCCTAATATCATTCCATAGAGATGAGTTTATCTCGCCTTCCCAACGATACGGTTACTGTTGCATATAATCTGCATTGAATGATATTTTCAGGCGTCACTCAAGACAAAAAGAAGTTATTAGGACAGACATGGTTCGTAAATGCTAACCAATGATAAAAATCAAGGACACATTATTGAAGGACCAATTCAAACCAGAATAGTAACATTAATATCAGTGCGGAATAATTTTATAGTGTCGTAACAAAGCGACACTATAAAATAATACATTTAAAAGATAACAAAACATATCATTGTGGAATTTTCCAATGTGGATTCATTGAACAATTTCTGTAGAATTCAATATCATCAAATTCTGATACAAACCCTGCACAGAAATTGTGAATTTTATCAACCATCAGGGATCACCTTGGTAACAAAGAGTCATACATCTATCTGCCACATCACACAGTAGCAGATACAGGTATTTAACTTTCTGACACCCAGGAGAACAATGTACTCAGTATACTTTGACAGATATAACTTTCTGACAACGTATACTTTTAACCGTTTAAATGCCAACCATTACTATAATTGCTTGCAGTTTGTTTTATTATCCAATTAAATCAAGTGCTTAAATACAAAGATTCGCAAATGTTTTGTCACAAATTAAACTTATAAATATATGAGTTATATTCACTCACTTGAAGTTGTGGGTTGCGGTAACGAGACACAACTGCAACCCACAACTTCAAGTGGGTGAAAATTTGAATAAGAGAAATCAGTAAAGGGTTGGGATTGTAGGCCCATGTACAACCACGATGACAACTCAAACTTAGCACTTCCAAGTCAACAGCCGAATAAGCTGCCACGTTAGGCCTTTATAATACTGTAATGGCCTCTTCAGACAAGTGGTGGTCCATAGCGGGGTCCATTGCAGGTGATAGCTACAGATTTCATTGCATTATAAATCTCGAAACCCTTTTAACGCCTACAGCGCTGATGTCGCCTGTACATAGTTGTTTCTCTGTCTGAAAATTGCAGAATTCTCAAGATTTCTAGAAAATAGGCATGTAATTTGTGATGATCTTGCAGAGCTGTAGTTAATCAATTACCTCTAATTTTCTAGTGTCGATTGAGAGCTATATAACATATACATATAAGTAACACAGACCTTTGATATTCATTAACCCTTTATCGCCAAATTATTCGATTGAAATTTCCACCCACTTGAAGTTGTGTTTCGCTAACGCGATCCACAACTTCAAGTGAGTGAAAAGTATTCAGATTTGACAAAATGGAGGTTAATTATTTACAAATCTTGCCGATTGATGTCACATTTTACTTTTAACATGTCTGAAAGGTGGTACCTTCTGTGCTAATAAAAAAATGAAAAACCAGATATATTTGAGACCGGCGGTTAAAGGGTTAGGCACTGTCAAATTATGACTCGGCCCCAGTAAAAGAATCTTCATCAGATTCACCGAAAAATTGTTCTTTCTCCCACTCTGATTGATTGGCACCCCTGTGAGGGGCGGGGCTGGTACGATCTAATGCACCCTTGTGAAAGTGGAAGTGAATGTTAGTTGCACTATCATCAGACGAGTTGGCTGCAGTAGCCCCACCTGGTGGAGGGGACAAACTTAGTGAACTCATAGAATTCACCAATTCTTCCCGCATTTTTTCAGTACGTTCCAGCTTCTTATACTGCTGACTGATGAGATGCTTCTTCAATTTATTTACATCATAGCTGTCCTCAGGGTCAATCCCGAAAAGATTAGTCAACCCAAAACACTTGTTGAAGAAGTCATCATCTCTCATATCAGACTCACTGGTCGCCCAGACTGGCACCAGAAACTTTTTCTTGACTGGATCTTTGAGCCATTGTGTCACAATTTCATTTTTAACCATAATTAATGTTTCATCTCTGGTGAAATTATGTGTTAAGTAGAGCAGAATGAATGTGGCTCTGGAGTAGATACTCGGCAGCTGATCATAGAGAGAACCAAAGTTATCATCGTGACAGCACCCATCTGTGCTCTCATCATTTAACTCCTGTATAAATGTGTTGCAGGAACCAGCGTCCTTCTTAGATCGGATTACGACAAAATCATATTGTTTCCTGCCAGGATCATCCAGTTTATATGCCACGTCTCTCTCACGTTCAGGAGCCACGTCTTTCTCACATTGAGGAGCCACATCTCTCCCACGTTGAGGAGCCACATCTCTCTCGCGTTCAGGAGCCACATTTCTCTCGTGTTGAGTAGCCACGTCTCTCTCACGTTCAGACGCCACAGGTTCGGAAGTCATCTCTCTCTCACCATCAGGACTTGCTTCAGCCACTGGATAACACAAGAATAAGTATATATAAATAAATATGATTGATCATATATTGTACATACAAGTTTAAGAAATTCAAAATTCACATACCGTCCCCTTGGATATGAAAGGGTGTATCTGCCACTTTTTAAAGTGGCAGATATACCCTTTCATATCCAAAAGGATGCTATACACTTGAAACTTCAGCAGCAAATGTATTTATTCTAAAATTCTCAATTCAATTCACATAATAAATTTTAATACACAGTAATAAAGAATATAATACTTACAGGACTGCTTGTTTTAAATTGCCCTTAACATTTTACCCGACGTAATACTCTGGTTAAAATTTCTCAATTGGAATCTCACCATATACAGTTATATACTTGACATCCAGATTTACATACAAGTCTGGCTGTCAAGTATGTGGTGTGATTGAAATTGGCAAACTTTACAGAGATAATTTTCAGGGAAATTTCCCCAGGTCATTCAATATGAGGAGTACTGTGCATAATAGTATCTATAAAATGGTATAATATATTATAGTGCATACTGAAAAAGTACACTTAAGGCGCTGTCAAAATATTTTTATGTAAACCAAGAGAAGAGAAGGGTATTTTTAATTTAAAAATATTATAAATGTCTTAGTTAGCTCTGTTATGGATGTACGAGCGTTATAAATATTTTACTCTTTTAAGTGCAGGGATCGATTTTAGACATCAGATTCTGACATCTATAGATGTCAGATTCTGTAATCTGAGGTCCACACGCTGAAAGGTTTATTATTCAAAGAGTTTTAACCACTTAGTGATGATTACCCTAATTGTCAAGTCCTGAAGATACATTTTTGTGGAATTCAAGCACTAAAGGTCGAGTACGTGAGAGCACTGAAGAACCTTTTTAAATGAGAAACAAATATTGGTGACATGCGATAGCTGTCTAAATGTAACATACACGTAATTGAACACCTTATAACGAGTCACGCATGATTACTGACAACACAAACAAGAGTAGATACATTAGCTTTTCTTGAAGGTTATACAAAATACTCTATTTATTCTAATAAACAAAATACACTATTTATTCTAATAAACACCCTGGGTGTTAATACCCCTTGAGGGTAGAAAGGGAGTGGGCGCTTATTAAAGTAGTTTTTTTAATGGATATACATGTATAGTGTACCATGATTTTATCTTCAAATCAGGAGTGAGTATTTATTGGAATATGGGGGTTTATTAGAATAAATAAAGTATGTGTCAGCACTTGTAACGATCATAACCTTTAGGTAATTTCACCTTCTATTTGAACCTTGGCACAGTTTGCTTCAATTTCTTCCCTTAGATAATCTTGTCCGAGCAGAGGCAAGATATTCATAAATATAGTGTAAGCATCAGGACCTCTTGTAATAAGTATCTCGTATATCTTGCGTCTCTTGTCTTGGGGTGTGGCTTTACTACTGATAATGTCTTTATGTTCTTCTTCAAAGATTCGTTTCTGATAAAGGTGATCTACGACAGCCACATCAAGCTGTGCCAACAGCCTTATATATGTCAGTCTCAGAGCATCTCGATGACACTTCTCCATAATTAGAAATGGTCATCATCCAAAAACAACCTGTAAAAAGAACAGTAGTTGATTTTTACTTTTGAAATTCAGGTTTCATACTGTCAATGCTATGTACACAGAATTTCAACACTTTCAAGAATTTTTTCTTGATGACCCTTCTCCATGATTTGAAATGTTCATCATCCCAAACAACCTTCAAATGAAACACTTTGAACAGGGACTTCTCAACATTTTTCAAGGACCTTTTCTGTGCATGTTGAAAAAGTATTTCCGGATTACAAAAATAAGTTTAGGCCGGAAAGTATGAAAAACTGCAACTTTGGAGTTTTTATTACTCTGTTTATCGGATTTCAGACCATGCATATCAGTGAAATTACAATATTGTAGAAAATATAAAATGTAGGCCTACATTGTTTATTGATATTTGTCTTTTGGCTTTAGTGATAAAATAGGCAAACTAAATTCGTAAAAAACATATTTATTTAAGTTTATAGCGTCTTCTTTCATTTGTTCACCAGCTGTTGCCGTTGTGTGACTTCTTTCAAGATCAACAGCAAAACATCACAGGTTGATCAAAAGCAAGGACTTTTTCTGGTTTTCATATGTTTTTACAAAAATCAAGGACTTTTCAAGGCCTGGAATTTTTTTTCAAATTCAAGGACTTTTCTTGTTTTCGAGGACCCGTGGGAAGCTACATATGTATGTTCAAAAACCAAGTAATTTTTAAATATAAAAACCTAATGTGATGCTGTAAGGGAGGGGACTATAGTTTCCAAGGTATATGTTTTTTATGTGTATTACAGTTCACTGAGAGAAGTGCCTTTTATTTGTTATATAGGAAGTAGTGTTGGTGCAAACAGTATTGTGTTGACCCTAGTATCAATAGCTTCAGGAATACTTGATTTGATGCTGGATTTGAATTGATACTGCGGTTTCTAATCATCTAGTCATCTTTATCATTTGCATATAATATAAATCTACGGAAAGATGAATGGTCATCTTTATCGTTTACCACGTGTTTATTATTATTGTTAATAAAAAGTTGATAGTTAGCATTGTCACCAGTCATATTCATAGTCATCACATGTATATTATATTAGTCATCAGGAACAGCCGGTAGTAACAATTTATTGTAGATTTATTCTTATTTCTTCAAATATTGTTTATTTGATAGGAATATCGAGTGTTTTAGTGCAGGTTTTTTTTCATCCGGGAAAATGGAATTTAAGGAAAGAAATATATATCTCAATTAAAATATACATAGATCTAGACATGATAACGTTAGTGTTACATTTCAATTAGCGCTGATCGGCGTAAGCGGAGCGAGTCGCCTGATCCACAGCTACATTTTAATAAGTTCTTTAACTTCTGTAAATCTCTGAGACTCTGTTTTTCCAGTATAAAATGTGTGATTACAACAAAGTTTGTTTGAAAATACAAATTGGTTTATTTTATATTTTGTGATTTGTTAAAATGTATTTTGAATGTGCTGGAAAAATAAAAACAATTTTAAATTCAATACAATGTGTAGTAGACTCTATACCCGCCGTCAGATTAACTTGTATCGCATGTTTTTTGCCGATTTCTCAGTCACTTTTCAACCGATTTTCATAAAATTTTGTATGAACTATTTGCGAGTCACTCGGCAACTACCGTGAAATTTTCATTGATGAAAATTTCACGATAGTCGCCGCATAACTCGAAAATAGTCCTTGCAAAATTTCATCAAAATCGGTTGAGAATTGACCGGTACCTCTTTATGTCGAAACCGAGCGAAACCGAGCGAAACCGAGTTATCATGTCGAAACCGGGTCGATATGGGGTGATGTTATTGAAATATATACTCCATATTAACCATGAACCTACCTACACCTATGTACGATGTCATGTCTAAATTACAGAAATCTGTCTTTAATACTTGTTATTTTACGACGAGTTATATGATTCTTAATGGGGCAGTATTATTGACTGGCAGCAGGTCTATGAGGCTACGGAACGCCGTTAGACCTATATTATATATCATCGCTGAAACTTCACCTATCTGACCCCTCTCCTATAATTTGAATCATTTTTTTTAATAAATATTGTGTTAATTGATGTAATATTGTGGAATGATGCTAATTAGTCTGTTTCTGTTTATGCGCAGGTTAAGAACGTTTGTGATTCGTGATAAACGCATTGTGGACTCAGAAGTGAGAAGAACAGAATGCTGGAGAGAACTTTGTCAATTATATTAAGATTTATATTACCATTGTATTTCCGTTACAAAAATAAAATAGGTATAATATACCTTTTGTTGATTTGCAGCATTATTTACGTCTTCAGCGTTGGGCTTTATTTGGTAACAGAATAGGACTGTTACGCCAGAATTTGCTTGTAGGACTATCTCATGATTTAATATTACAAGACCAAGCAATTGCAAATCTTTACTGTATGTTAAAACACTCATGATTCTGTGACGTCACCAGCTAATAAAACCGATTAAAACGACTGTAGTCGTGCATAGCGCTCAAAGGGTTAGCTTCCTACTGCATACCTCTAGGGCTGGAGCAATTCTCATTTCACTCTCACGCGGCGTTGACATATGACGTTTCCTCATTGTTCCCAACGCGATGTGATTATAACACCTAAGACATAGGCTATTGTTCACGTTTCTTTGGAATAATCTTAGGCTACTTATTGATGACAGCTAACTTGCGATATTTTTTATACAATTAAATGACTTAATATTTAGAGTTTAATTAAAATGTATAATCGTCTAACTTTTACACATATGTCGTTCCTGGATATGGATATTCTTCTGGTTATTCGTTGAATAACCTTATTGACTAATGACAGCAGATATTTTATATACAATTAACTGACCCAATATCGTGAATTTAAAAAACTAAATGATTATGCTTGTACCTCCCAGGGTATTTGTGTAGGTTAGGTGATGATAGGTAGGCCGATAATGATACACATATTCAGCAGATCTCGCATCTCCGACACTGGTTATCACAAACACCTCGCGCTGGGAGCATTTCACGTAAGACAATGACTTCTACTCTTCATACAAGTGCTAGGTGAACTGCTTCTAGAGTGTTCATCCCGCCTTTTCTCCGCCGCGTGACGTAACAGCATGAAGGGTGTCATTAATTTAACACCCTTGGCGTACAAGGATGCCCTAAATCTAAACAAACAAGACAATTCATTCGCTGCATTTGACTACTGTAATGCAATCCATCTTAAAAAAAAGACACTTGTTACCATGATTGACTTCAATAGTTGATTAGTGTTGCTATAACAGCAATATAATTAGCAATATTTATGTGGATCGCAAGTGCAGTTATCAGGTATATTATTCACGTGGTTACTTCACTTTTTGTTTTGTGGCGGCAAACATATGAAATAAGCAGAAGTATAGCCCATAGTAAAAGGTGCAGTTACATCTATATATGTAACATTGCCATGCTTGCATTCTATATAGATATTACCCGTGCAAAAAGATTACATCACGCTCCGGAGCGAATGTATTTACTATGTTTATTTATTTTTATGACACATTGATCTGCATAGGCGTACATTTCGTGTCGCTAATAACTATGCATCTATCCTATGTAAGGTCCATGTTATGAAAGCGCGACAACATTGATAATACCTAATATGAACTTCGGAAATGTTTTTAAAATATCTACAATTGAAGTACTGCAACATATAAGAATATCAAATATAAACGATGAGTTATCCAGTTGGCGTTCTCGCCTACTCCACTATCATAATCCTCTCAACTACTCCTCTGCCTAATCCCTCCCTCACATGGAGTAAGTACTCCTTTCCCTAATTGCCATCAAAGATCACACCTCTCACGTACAACTTCCTCATAAAAAGAATCTCCAGAGCCACAAGTCATTTTAGTATTCTGATTTATCAGTGCTACGTCTTCTTCATTTTGCTCTACAATTCTACAATCATGCCACGGATACCATTTCCTTGTGCAATCTGTTTGAAAAAACACTGTCACGAATGCAGTGGAATGTTCTTGTTTGAGCTGGGTCCATCGCCGATGTGTACATGAAGCTTTGACTAGAAAACGGACTAATAACATGTACATAAGTTATAATGAGGCCGTAATTGCATAGGTGTTGAATTGATGTTGGGCCAGTGTCGTAGACGGTGAACCAACATCAAATCAACGTTGGATCGATGTTTCTGTCTGCCCTATACCTGTTGTGGCTGTACGCTGCATACATGCTGGGTTGACTGTCGCCTGGTCACCAGAAGCTGCGCGCCTATCACTCACAAGATAGGCCCACAGAATAAAAAATAATATCACCACATTTCCGAAATTTAGACATATTAAAGTACACAATGCAACTGATTAGTATACAAATTTTGGCGGCTCAAACTGTATAATAAGTTCGATTTTTTGCTCGGTTTCGACATGGTAAATCGGTTTCAACGGGTTTTGCTGGGTTTCGACATAAAGCACGACCCAGAATTGACTGAGAAATCGGCGAAAAACATGCGATACAAGTTAATCTGACGGCGGGTTTACCAAAAAAAGTATCCAAGTAGGTCTACACCAATTATCGCTCTTCTTGGAGCATTGCACGCCGTGGTGTGTGTGCACATATTACAGTAACATGTCGGAAACTCGTGTTAAAGAGTGCTAGTTGTAACCTAAAGAGAAAACAGGAGGTTACAGCAAAACAAAAATTGTGCATAAAAAACAAAGGTGAATTAAAAAACCCTGTGGTTTACATAGTATTCAGTCGTAGGCGGAAGGAGTCTAGTGTTGGAGAGGAGACAACATGGAGTGGGAGGCTGTTCCAGACTGGTATAGTGCAGGGTAAGAAGGAAAATTTGTAAGGGTCATTTGACGGGCTCAGTGGAATATACCTCCACGGATGGAATCCTCGTGTTTGTCTGGTGGATAGGGTCAACCACCTGTGCCAGGGATCTCCCATTGTAGTATGCACTATTCTGTACATTGTATGCAGTCTCATATTACTGCGACGCACAGCAAGGGATTCCCAGCCAAGGTGGTTAACCATCTCGCTAACACTGCTGGTATTATGCCAGCGGTTGCAGACATACCTTGCAGCACGTCTCTGCACCATCTCCACTTTTTTGATATTATCAGATGTATGTGGGCTCCAAACCGTGGAGGCATATTCCAGGTGAGGTCGGACTAAAGATTGATATGCTTGGGTCTTGACAGCCTGCGATGAAATTTTCAAGTTTCTGCGCAGGAGGCCAAGAACGCTATTAGCTTTTGCTGTAACATTGTTGATGTGGGAGTTAAATTTAAGATCGGGAGTAAGTGTTAGGCCAAGATATTTAACAGAATCTGTACTTTGGAGTGGCTGGTCATGTAGATTGTAAGATGCATTGATTTTAGATTTGCTTCTGCCGGTCCTCATGGTAAAACACTTGTCTGCATTAAACTGCATAAGCCAAGTCTTTTCCCAGGAGCCGACAGAATTTAGGTCAGATTGGAGTAGTTCGGTGTCTTTTTTACATCTGATGGGACGGTAAATAATACAGTCATCAGCGAATAAGCGGACTGTACTATTCACGACCCCATCAGGGAGGTCATTTATATATATAAGAAAGAGTATGGGTCCCAGGACAGTCCCTTGGGGCACCCCCGACAATACAGGAGCACTGTCAGAGGTAGCACCATCCAGGACTACTCTCTGGGATCTGGAACAGAGAAAGTCTGTGATCCATTCAAGTGTATCCCCTCGGATGCCATACCAGTTGAGTTTGTAATTTAAACGTTTGTGCGGAACCTTGTCGAAAGCTTTGCTAAAGTCCATAATAAGCATGTCTGTTTGAGTTGTACTACTGGCCAGGTCCTGAAAGAGGGAAAGAAGCTGTGATTCGCAAGAATGATTTCGCCGAAAACCATGCTGAAGAGGAAATAGAATGTTCTGAATTTCAAGATGTTTCATCAAGTTACTTACAATAATATGTTCCATAATTTTTGATGTTATACATGTCAATGAGACTGGGCGATAGTTACTTGGCTTGTGCTTATCACCCTTTTTGAAAATTGGAGCCACATTAGCTTCTTTCCAGTCGTCCGGCACCTGTCCAGTTGTAAGGGAAATTTGGAAGATAATTTGTAGTATGGGGGCGATTTCATTACTATAGTTGCAGTCAACTTCCACCAGCGTTGGGTGTTTTTCGCCAATTTCTCAGTCAATTCTAAATCAATTTCCATGAAATTTAGCAAGCTATCTATTCAAGTATTCCGGCGCCTACCCTGAAATTTCGTGAAATTTGAATGAGTATTTCAAAAGTTAGACCATTTGACATGTAGTGGAATTTCGTGATTGAGGCTGATAGCGTTTAATGGGTTTATAGAGGAGCGTCATAATTTGCAAAAACTACATGTCAAATGGTCTAACTTTTAAACTACATAATATTTTTTCTTGAAATTTTCAGGGAAGTTGCCGTTAGACTAGAAAATAATGCTTGCCAAATTTCATGGAAATTGGATAAAAATTGTGTGAGTAATTGGCGAAAAGCATGCAACGCAAAAGTGGCAGATTTAATGTGATTTTTACTATAAGTTCCTTTAAGACCGTCGGCTCAAATCATAATCAGAAAAAGTTGGTTGAAAAACAAAGTGAACCTTACATTAAATAAGATAGCTAGTCTATCTGGTTAATATTTGTACACGAATCACAGTAGACGTCTAATTATATAACAAAGTATTTGATAAACATGAATTAAAGTTCATTCAGAAAGTTATCAGGTTATAGCGAAATTCTTCATCAACCACTCCAAAAACCATGACTCAATCTTGATTGCACAATCCAACATTGACAGTGTACCGTACTACGACAAACTTGAATATAAGCCAAGTAGACCAATACCGTAGGACATCAAACACGACATCAGGGCCACGACATAGACTCATAGTGCCAATGTTGTAGACTGCTATGATGCTATCTCTTCAAGTGTGTGTTATGTTTCATCCATTCAGTAATGGACGGAGACATAGTATTAGGTAAATTCATGAATTTTAAAATTGTCGGATAAAATTATGCTGAGCCTCTTTTCGTAACTGCCGATATGCCAAAAAAAATATTTGACCACTTTACACAGTTTTTACTCAGCAAGAAAAGTGATGTGCTAGATCAAAATCTGAGCTAAATTATAAAAACGTTCAAAATTTGTGACCTCAATGTTGCAAATTCCGGGAGGGATACAGAAACCAAAACATCACCCAGACACTTGAACTTTTCGAAGCAGCTGAAGAAAACTACTGAGATGTGCTATCTGTAGGGTTTTAGTTTTAAAATACATCAGGGCATCCAATTGATGCCCCACAATACTATAACAGAGCAAACATACCACATAACAATCAGAAATTTAGACATAGCCCCCGGCCCCTGTTTATCTCATGGAAGAAAAAAAAAGATTTTTATCCTTATGGCCATGAATTTTTTTACCCTCGGTGCGCCCCATGAGGAAGCGTAGGGAAGGCAAACAAAACTTCACCCAGGTTTTACCATAGGTAAAATAGTGCAGCTTTCCCTAGGTATCTCAATTCTTAGAGATTCCCACATTGTTCTGTCCAAATTTTATCTGTCCTCCAGAACTTCCTCATACATGTCATAGGGCAGTAGACATAATCTATCTTCATTTTTTGCATTTTTTTTCACAAAAATTAAAGAAATGGCACCTGTGTAAAAATATTATCAGAAAGGGCCACAGCATGCCTGTTCCACTTACGTCAACAATTATGGAACTAAAGGCAAGATTTGGCACCATTTTTCGTAATTGTGAGAAATCTAATGATGGGAACCCCAGAAAAGGTAATAAAAGTGTCATTCAAAACAAATAATGCTTTTAATTCTACAATGATGGCTTCATTTCTGCCAGTAATAGTGATCAAAAAGAACAAACAAATACAGAAAAATATGTCTTTTATTGCAGTGTCTCACAAATTCACATAAATCCCGAAAAAACGGGAAAACACACACAACAAATGTTTCCGATGTGTCTGAGAGTGTATCATACTTTGATATAAAAATGCCATCTTTTTATATATAGTTGTGGAATATGCATACAAATAGAAGGAATGGCATATCTTACAATGCTATCGTGACAGTGTCAAGTCGCTAAATTCGTTCAGGTCTCATAAGTGCTTTGAGATATGAACAATGTTATACTTTTTTGACTACCTACCATCATGGCAAGGTGCCGTAAAAATGGGCAATGGGGATATAGAAGTTGCAGGTTAGTTGAAATTACCTGCTCTGCTTTTTTTCCTGGTCAGATAAATCAGGTATTAATATAGGCTGTAACGTTAGCATGGCAAAGTAGGGGCCTACTGTAAACATAATAATAGATGTGTAATTAAATATCAAAACACTATGATGCTGTGCATAATAATATGCTTGGTCCATTCACACAATTCACTGAACATAGGCTGCTTTGTGCGACACTGGAACTTTTAACGTGACAGTGTCATTTATAGGGTAAGTGAGATCCTCCATCTCATCCCACGAAAATGATGTTTCGAAATGTGAAATCCACAAATTTGTGTTATGTCCAATTGTGCTTACATATCCAGTACAATAACAGTGGTTGGAAAATATTCTTCAACAACAGCATACTTTGGGAACTGTCATTAGCATATGTCACGTTAGCAGTTGATGTTTATTCTAAACAGCAAAAATTAAAACCAGTAGCCATTCTACAATGCAACAATCTGAAACCAGCCATTAAAGTACATATTTCTAACTGTGTGCATATAAATTCTGGACATGCGACTTCTATTACCACTGTTTCTCACGTGAAACATGACAAAAGAAACGTCACATTAGCATGACTTAAATGCAGCGAAAGACACACTTAGCTTTAAAATATATACTATTTTAATCAGATATATATTTTTTTTCTTTTAATTTTCACTTGAAGCTGCTTCGTTGTCCCTACATCTTTTAATTTTAATTAGATTTCTTTATTAGTATAATACTTTGTATCCTTGACATTCACAGATGTCAAGTGTCTTGATTTCAGTCACGTGGACAACAATGTCAAAAATAAGAAATACGGGAATTTTATCTCTATATCTAGCCTAACTGGTAAATGAGTAGCACAAAAATTAAACCAACTTTTGCAGTTCTAGTCTATGGACATGTTTACATCATATGGTCATATTAATGAGCCAAAATAAAATCGCCGATTTTTTTATGATTTTAGCCTGAGTTATTCCCTTTAAATGACCATTAGTGCCTAAATGTGACCTAAAGCAACAATTTACTACTACCGTAAAATAGGGTGACTTGGGACGATAGGGAACTGTTTTTCATATCCACACAATATATGACTGTATAAATGATTCAAAATTTATGATCACTATATTTAGACTTGTTCATTTTAAGTTTCTGCTTAGCTATGTTGTTCAAGCACAATTTTTTTTACATATTTTATAGTGTCCCAAGTCGCTCCGCAAATGGGATGACTTGAGACATATGTAATGTAATTTTAAAATTAACAGTTCTTATTCAGAATTTGTCCATAATTATCTAGTTAAAGTATACTAAGTATAAAAAAGCAAAATTTGTTATCTAGTGCTGAATTTGAAGTCTAACCCATGCTATGTATTGAGAATTATTAAAGAAAAATAATATACAAATTTTACAGGTATTTAAGTATTTCTTTTTTTTTGTATATGCATGTCAGAAATAGAAAATCAGGAATTTTGACTCTAAATCTCGCTTAACTGGTAAATGCACAGCACAAAACAATAAAAACACTTTTGCAGTTCTAGTCTATGGACATGTTGACATCATATGGTCATATTAAGAAACCAAAATAAAATAACCGATTTTTCTTATGATTTTGGCCTGATTGTGTCGCTTTAATTTAATTTTAAAACACTTATTTGGAGGAGCTCTCTGTGCTATTAATTGCTCAAGTTTAATTGAACAAAATGTTTGTTGTGAAGGGACAGTGGGATATTTTGCTCCAATGTTTACAAAATTATAGTTCTGAATCTGTACGTGGCAGTACACACATGCATGAGTGTTATTGCTCCACGGGAAAGGGGTTGTATGGCATGCGCAGGTTTAGGCGAGCGCTGCAATCTGGCCTTGAAAGCTGCTGCTGCGGAAAGCGCTGACTTGACGTCCTGGGGAAGTTTGTTCCAATGCCTGATGGCTCTGACATAAAATGAATTGTAAAATGCTGATTTATTAGTCATTATGTGTTTAAAGGGACTCAATAAGGCTAAAATCATAAGAAAATTGGTCACTATATCTCGCTTAACTGGTTAATGCGCAGCACAAAATTTAAAAACTTTTGCAGTCCTAGACTCAGACTCAGACTCAGACTCAGATTCATTTATTTGATCAAATAAAAATAAAAACATTTACCTATTTTGATTAATAGTATAGATCAGGAGAGCTCCACTAAAACCGTAGGTCGCTATCGTGGAGGCCATCTTAGAAAAAAAAACAATAATTGAATATGTATGAATAATAATAATAATAAGATGGATAATAATAATAATAAAAGCAATAGAGAATTATACATTTATACACATACCCAGCGAATACGAGTCGCCGACACAACGTTGGCTAAATGTTAGGCCGATATCGTAGACGGCGGGCCAACACTGAACCAACATCGGGCCAACGCCCCCTGCACGCAGGATAAAAAAACATATAACATAATACGTCTTGTACACATACATAACAATCAGGGATATTACATTCTAAATTATAAAAAGTTAATAAAAAGTTTTTGGCGTGCATTGACATACCTTCGATACTATGGGTGGTCAATTTTTCTTTGATATTTAATGCACAGTTGTTTATGGTTTCTGGTATAGAAAAAAGTAATGACTGTTTTGCAAACTCGTGTTTAATGCGACATTTGTATTGATCTTGATTCCTGGTGTTATGTGTGTGATTATTTGTTTTAATAGAAAGATTTTGAAAGTACAGAGGTAGGTTATTTTTTACATATTTGTAATAGAATTTCAGCTGTTTTATTTTGAATATGTCCTCAGTTTTTAAGAGGCGCAAGTTTTTAAAAATTGAATCACAGTGTGCAAATATTTTCCTAAACGTTATGATTCGCAGACATTTTTTTTTAGTTTTGTGATTCGAAATGGATTATGTCCCCAAACTAGCAAAGAATAATTTATATGTGGCAATACAAGAGAGTTGTAGAGTAAAAGTAGAACATCTATTGGTACAGTGTGTCTTAGTCTTGTCAATATCCCAATTACTCTTGATATTTTTAATGATATGTGATCTATATGGTTGTTCCAATTTAAATGTTTATTGATTATTAAACCGAGAAAATTGAAATTATTGACACAATCGATTTTGTTTTCATCTATTATTATTTCTGGTTCTATAATTTTTTTCTGTGGCTGATGAAATAATATGCATTTTGATTTAGGTATATTTAGAGATAATTTGTTAACTTTGAACCAGATAGATATTTTACATAATTCTCTGTTTATTAAATTATTATTTATGCCTTTCTTTGTTAATAAAGTTGTATCATCGGCAAAGAGAATAGACTGGAACAATTTACTTGAATTGTGGAGATCGTTCACATATATCAGAAACAATAATGGACCGAGTATTGAACCCTGTGGTACACCAGTAGAAATTTTTTGATAGTCTGAATTAACATTATCAAAGTTTACATATTGCGTTCTATTTTCTAGGTAATTTTTTATCAATCCAGTCGAGTTTTTTAGATAATCCGTAGTGTTTTAAATTATGTAGTAAAATATTGTGGTTCAGAGTGTCAAAAGCTTTTGATAAGTCCAAGAATATGCCAATAGGAGTATCACCGTTATCCATAAAGGATAAAATTCTGTCTACAAGTTCTAAAGATGCCATTTCAGTGGAATGGCCTTTACGGAAGCCATATTGACCCTTAAAGAACAGGTTTGAGTTTTCAAAATAAGCATATAATTGCTGGTATATAACTTTTTCAAATATCTTTGAAAGAGATAGGAGAAAAGAAATAGGTCTATAATTAATCAATAGGGTGGGATCTCATTTTTTAAATAAAGGAATAACTTTCGCAACTTTAAGTTTGTCTGGGAAAACACCAGTTTCCAACATTTGATTAATAATAATGGTTATTGGTTTAATCAAAATATTGATTATGGATTTCATAATAATGCTAGATATTCCGTCTATTCCACAACTTTTTTTATTGTCCAATTTATCAGCTATTTTTCTAATATCATTTTCATCAACAGCTGTGAAATTAAAATTTTCATCTCGTTTGTCCGACAAAAAGTGACTAAATTTTTTATCGGAGGGAACATTTATTTCTCTTTCTAATTTTGATCCAATATTGACAAAAAAATTATTTATGTTATTAGCTATACTTTTTTTACCTGTGATAATATTACCATCTATTTTGAAGAAATCAGGAATGCTTGTTTTTTTACCCTTTTTGCATAATAATTGGTTAATAGTTGACCAGCTCTGTTTTATGTCTCCTTTACATTTTTGTAAATTGGAAAAGTAATAATGCTTTTTAGCTAGCCTTATTGACGATTTTAATATTTTATTGTAACTTTGAAGATTTGTTTTGTCTATGGACATGTTTACATCATATGAACATATCAAGAAACCAAAATAAAATCAACGATTTTTTTATGATTTTAGCCTGATTGAGTCCCTTTAAAATTGTTAGCACCTGATCTGGTGTGTACGTCTGCTTTCTGCAGGTGGTGTGTTGGAGGGGTTCACGGGTTCTGTAGCTGTATCTGTATATATTACACAGCAAAAACCCCATTCGGGTATCATACTTTGTGTGTAGGCTAGTAGCGACATTTAGTAGCACCTAGACCTGGGGCCTGGCTGATCCGGTATGGAATTTAAATTTCTCTTGAAAGAGTCTAATTTAGTTTCCTCCCTCATGTTGTTTGGGAGTGAATTCCAGTCTCTGATAGTTCTTGGAAAAAATGAATTTTGTCTTTGTTCTAATTTGGCCGAGATATGTTTAAAATTTGATTTGCCTCCACGGGTCCTTGGGTCTGCAGGAGTAAGGTATTAGTTGGCATCAATACCAACCAGGTTATTTTTAATTTTGAAGAGTAGGGTTAGTCTGGCTGTCCTTCTCCTCTCTTCAAGGGTTCGCCACTCAAGCCTTGACAAGAGGCCGGCCACACTGGTGGTTCTGTGGTAGTCCCTTATGACAAACCTAGCCGCTCTCCTTTGGATGGTCTCAAACTTATGCTCTTCAGCAGCTAGGTAAGGGTCCCACATGGAAGCACAATTGTCAAGCGTGGAGTGAACCAGTGAAGAGTAGGCCAACTCTTTGAGTCTCTGAGGGCAGTGTTTGAGGTTTCGTTGGCAAAGACCAAGAACCTCACTGGCTTTGTTAACAATTTTAGTGACATGCTCCCCATACTTGAGGTCATGCTGAATGCGTCCCTTAGAATCAGAACCAGCTAAAGTAGGATGACTCAGCAAAATATCGCACTTAGTATCAGAGGTGTCTAAAACAATTACGCTATATATGCACAGGCGAAGTAGAGCATGTGTCTATAGCACATCGGTCTTGATAGCTTAAGCCTTTTATGTCAGCTCTGAACATGTTGGAATTATCATTAGTGGAAAACAAGCTTAATCGTTTGGGCTCCTTCTGTTATATACTAAAGCATTATTAATACCGATATAAAACAGGTTAAATGCATTAGGCTGCTTCTAGCCTTGTCCACTGCAAAGTTACAATGCATCTCTAAATGTGGTTTAATCGTTTAAGCTGGTTATGAAACACAATATAGTCGTTGGTTGATATTAGGATGATTGGAATCAGAACCAGCTTAAACAGGAAAACTGCAAAAACAGCCAACCAGAATGAGAACATTGTCCAGTATCATTGAAGTAATGCTTATCAGGATTAACCCTTAGCGGTCCACCCCCGCTATTCACTTTTTCGCACCAAACCAATCTCAACCTCGCTAAGCGAACCACCTGGGACATTAAGGGTCAATTTGTGAACACCTTGTATCACTAGCAGAGCATTCACACCTACTATAAAAGTCGCGCCTCCACGCTTGGATGCCCACAAACGACAACCAGCATTGGTTATCCGGATCAGACCCTATAACCTCTATGGCAGTCTTGGTGAGGCATTGAAATTGTCATGGGCCCTACATGGTGGACGTCGCGCCGTCACGCTTTCTTGCACACAAGCGACAAAAGGCATCTTATTTCATGTTAATTTTAATCAATTTTATCTATAGTTTTTTTTAAAAAGTAAAGCTGATAATAATTTGAATTTTTATTTCTGTAGATATAGAGCTTTCCCACATAGTGGAAATAATCAGTATTTGCAATAAATACAACAATAACTATCAATCTTCTTTCTGTCTTTCATTATTATTTTTAATTGTCAGGGGAGCCTACACTGCAGCGCAATTTAGTAGGGTCAATATTTTCACCAAATCTACACCAATAATTCATCATGTGACTTCACATTTACAAATTAGCGGTCGTCATTAATTTATTATTTAAATTGGGAGAAGGCCTATAATACTATACTTAGGTGCCTAAACGTCCGGGTGCCTTAATGTCCCGGTGTCTAAACATCCCAGTGTCTAAACGTCCGGGTGCCTAAACATCCGGGTGCCTAAATGACCGGTGCCTAAACGTCCGTTGACTGAACGTCCAGTCCTTAACGTCCGGCATTCAATTCGCTATATACCAATTAAAATTCGGTAAATACCGATAATTTCGTAGTTATTGTATTTTTTATGCTTCATTTCTATTCAATGGCTAACATAATAAACATAACACCAGCTTACAAAGATATAAAAAGGGGATCTGAATGTATAAGACATTCTTTGTTGCGCATCATTAATATTTATGGCAAAAGCCAGACGTAATGATATTGTACTCACGTCTTGCACACAACATATATTTCCATATAATGATCTTAATAAACACATATTTTTCGAGTTTGTTTTGTAAAATTGTTGATTAATATTTAATAGTGATTCAGGGACTAATTTTCTGGTGTAGCCGAGCAGTTAGCTACTCAATATTGGCCATATGCTACATAACAATTATGTTGGAGTAGCAGTTTTTGGCATGGAAAATAGTAGTTTTGTAGATTCGCGGCTGCTAAACTGCTACACAATTTTTTTAGGATAAATTATTCTCTGCTGATTTAAATGTTATATCTCAACACCATCTAACACGTTTAGGACTGTTGCTTAAGGCTATGATTTATTCAGGTTTGTTAATTCCAGAACCAGCTTAACGCATTAAGCTATATCTGAGCGGATATTTTCTGCTCAATATGTGAGTGACATAACCATCTTAAGCAGTTAGACTGGTTATAAGACCTGTGCAACATGGTAAAACTGTTGCAATAAGACAAGCTTATTTGCTTAAGGTTGTTATGATACTCAAACCCATATTTTTTAGTTTTGGAGATATTAAGCTGGTTCTGATTCTAGGGGGACATCATCTCTTAATACATAAACTTCAGACTTTCGGTTTTAATGGAACGCTGCTTAACTGGTTCCATAGTTATCTAAATAATCGATACAAGCTAGTATTAATTCACGGTATCATGTCTACTAAACTACCTGTTAGATCTGGGGTACCCCAAGGGTCAATACTTGGCCCATTAATGTTTATATTATATCATATGTGAATGACAACATTTTAAATCTATCTTTCAAAACTCTATATGCTGATGATGCAAAAATTAGAAGAGAAATGAAATCAATGCAGGATTACGTAGACCTTCAAAGCGATTTGAATATTTTTACACGTTGGAGTGATATTTGGAAGCTATGGTACCAAGTGCAAAGTCCTCACAATAGCCAGATGTTTTAAACATAATTTTCAATACCGTTTAAATAACATTAATCTAGAATCTGTTAGAGAGTTTAATGATCTAGGACTACTAACTAATTCTTCCTTGACCTGGAGAAGTCATATTGCCACTAAGATTAGCAAGGCGAACAAAATGCTTGGCCTGATAAAGCATACAGTCGGATTCAATGCTCCATATAGAGTCAAATTACATCTATATTATACTACTTTGGTTAAACCTTAATTTTCCTACGCATCAATTGTTTATTCATGTAGCAAGGCAGATATCAACCAGATTGAACGAATTTAACGTAAAGCCATGAAAAATATTCTTAATGATTATGTGTCGGATTACCCTACCAGACTACATAACACCAAATTACTTCCTTTGTCTTTTATCAAGGATATCAACGACTTGTGTTTTCTATATAAATGCATACATAATTTCATATATATATATATATATTAGACATATTCTTTCTTTCTATAACGCTGACACCTCTAGAACTAGGCTTGGTCAACAGGTCTTGCCTTTAAGATCTGTACGCTTTAATTCTGAATTGGCTGGGCTATTTTTCGCTAATCGGGTAGTAAAAATATAAAATATCATGCCGAACACAATAAAGCAAATTAATTGCCGCAATAGATGTGTCAAACCTTTTAAAAAACTATTATATAATTTTTACATTGTAAAGTTGACCACGACCTATGATGAACTCCTGCACGTGGGTTACTGTTTGTCGCTGTCCGCGATGTCGCCAAGCATGAAACGCTTTCTTTCTCTTTCTTTTTAACACATCCCAGCAGGCACGGGACGTCCACCTGGTGTTGAGTCGGTGTTGGGCCAGCGTCGAAGATGGTGGGCCAGCATTGATTCGGCGTTTGATGGGTGTCTCGTGTTTTGCTGGAATGCGTTTTTCATAATTGCTGCACACATACTTTATTAACATCGTTATCTGGTTATGGGACAGGCCTAGCATAGATATCACATATCTGATGCCATGTCCCAACAGTATTATCATTACTATTTTTTTTGTTATCATTGAACAAAGTAGTGTATACTGTATATTTGGCGAATCTTAATTAATGAATAAATAAATGAATAAATAATTGTTCGGTACAGTAGACAGTCGTTGGCAAATAAGCGGATATGACTGTCTACATGCAGGGGAAGGTCATTTATATAGCACAGGAAGAGAAGTGGGCCCAGAGTGGTACCTTGCGGCACACCTGAGGCTACATGCACCCGCTCCGAGCTCTCCCCATTTACTACTACTCTCTGGGTTCTGTCCTGGAGAAACTGGGTGATCCAGCTGTGAATATCCCTCCTTATGCCAAGGTGATTTAGCTTTCCCCTGTTGGAGAAAGCAGACGCTTAGTTAAGTTGATAATATCTTTCACATTTTCTGTAATACTTTTTTTGTGTCGAATTTTATTTATTTTGTCATGATTGACATTTTTAACTTCCTGGGCCCGATTACAGGAAAGAGTTTAACCCGAAAGATAATCTAATTCCGCAAGTTAGTCCTAAGTACGGTCGCAGGACCGTGAATAATCTCGTATCAGAAATGGTCGTAAGTTTAACCCTGCTCTGGAGGTGGTTTAAAGTTGATACCTGTCAAGATTAACGACTTCAAAACTATGAATTATGGACAAACTGAGTTTGATATATTACCGAAATTAGTGCGCAATGAATATAAGAAACATATTGGATCGATTTATGTTGATCAGGTTGAAGTCACTAGCACAAACATTATAATATACATTGATCAATTTTACTCACCTGTTTTTGAGTGAGTTCATTCTTACAGGAATGGCGCGCAAACGTAGGCCTACAGGCCAGTGTGCACAACACTGGATGCTGACCAAGCCTTTGTCATTGTGAATAGACTAAAATACGTTTAGACTAGGCTTAATAACGTTAGTATTATCAAGAAAATAAAAAATAAAAGATAATGATGCAACAGACCTAATGTCATTTAGTGAAATATATTACTGCCAATATGCTGATGGTAGAGCAGATGGTGATGTGAGTTTGCTGTGGTGGTATACAACTGGTATCTAGGCTAGTGATGGGCAGTATGTACAGTAGCCTGTTATTAGTTTGTGTGCCACCGGTGTCACTTTTTATAGACTAGCGTTAAAAACAGCTCTATAAAAGGATACCTACCTGTACACACCAATCTATAGTATGCCTATAGACTACAGATTGAGCACATCTGTTATGTGTCAGTGTATATAGGGCCTATGTGACTGACAGAACATGATACAGTCGAGGCCTACGTTTTTATTTGAACGAATGTAATTGTTCATCATTGAAGCTAGATATAACTACTTATAACCTTATAGTTATAGATCCTCCGGAGGACATATGAAAAAAAAATGTTCAAGTTATTTATCTCCTGCAAACTTGACGAAAGAGGTATCAAATTAACATTTCATCATTATTTCCAAAGGTGTGATTATTTCACTCAACTGTATGCCTATAGACAACAATAAAGAAGGGAATCGGACATTGCCTAGATATGAAAAAAGGTCAGGACTTTTTACTTCAGGAAAATTGAGTAGACCTTTGGTACTATTTGGTACAGCTAGGCATAAGGAAATCACTTCTTAAAGGGTAATAATGGTCGGCCTACATAATTTTTGATGGATAATATTGCCTTGGAATTGATAAACAAGTTTCCCGAGGCTGATTGTCTATTTTGTACGTTTAATAAACGCCAAACATTACGCAAAAGCCTAACAACGAACGATGTATAGTTAGGCCAGCTTTCTATTGGCATATGTCAAAATAATTATACATTTAGGCCCATGTGTAGGCCTAGGCCCTATATTATGGGCTCTATATTGTGATAAGCCTATGATATTTTAAGCATAGATTCTTGACTATTCCATATCGTGACAGCAAGGCAGTTTCTTAGGTCAATGAGGTTTAATATATTTTGATGCCTATTTAATATAATAATATTAGACTATCACAAAATATATTCATAATTCAAATGTAGAATACACTGTAGTCTACATTTGAATTATGAATATATTTTGTATACATGTATCGCAATAGGTTATATTATGTTTATTCATCATTATAGGCCTACAGCCCCCAACTAAACATTTCAATGTTTTACATTATCTTGTTAGACGTTACCATGGTTAAGGATTATATAAATAGACCCTATGTACAGATATAGGTCAGTCTAGTATAACCTGGTGGTTCATTAGGCCCTACTATCGATGACGGTAGCCTAGTTATGTGATTTGGCCGTTCTAAACTGGTTCTAAAGTATAACAAATCGATTATGTATGATATGGTACACGTTTCCGTGATACGGAAATCATGTCGGATTTTTATTAAAACTCGGATCAAATAGCAGATCATCTGATCACAAAGTTATTACGTTCCTGCAACTAAGTTAATCAAAGGGATTAGCTGATCTCATTTTCGGGTTTAAATCCACACAAGATGATCTACTTTTCTGCAATCGGGCCCAGGTCATTAAAACATTTTACTAATTCACTTGGATCAGATAATAATCCGTAATATTTCAGGAAATAGTTATTCCTAAAAATAAGCAAGGTGAAGGTCACCAGGCCAGAGAGCGCCGATTTTGAAAGTGAAAAATTAAAAACAAAGTTTATGTCAAATGTAATCTAAAATAGTCCTATTTTATCGGTAAAATTAATGGTCTATGTACTCTATTGATATATAAAGTCTAGTTTCCATAGATTTTGGTTAAATTTGTAAATATTTTAAGTTTAGGGCCTAGATCTAGGTGTTTTTGTAACGACTGCGTGAATCCGGGACTGGGCGATAATAAAGCCTTTACTTTGAACTTTGAAATTATATCCAGCAGCACCTCCAATTTGGAGTATCAGGCTGGAGGGGGGAAAGGGCTGGTGGATTTAGTCAACCAGTTGACTCTTGAACGCTGCCACAGTTTTTGATTCTATGGCAGCTGCCGGAAGAGAATTCCAATCAGGGATAGTTCGATGCCAAAAAGAATTTTGTCCCAGTGTGGTGTTAGCTCTAAGATGTTTATAGGCCTGATTGTGCCCACCACGTGTTCTTCTGTCCGCTGGGATTAAACGGTCATTGATAGGAATTTCGACTAGCTCATTTAAAATTTTGAACATGCTTACAAGTCTAGAATTTTTACGTCTTGTTTTCAAATCAGTCCAGCCCAGGTTCTGAATGAGAGATGTCACACTGGCTGTTTGTCTATAATTTTGGGTGACAAATCTTGCTGCTGATCTTTGAATTTTTTCTAATTTATCAATATCTTTTTGTCTAAAGGGGTCCCAAACTGCTGAAGAGTATTCTAAAGACGATCTGACCAGGGAGAAATAGGCAGTCTCCCTTAGTTTAGGGGGACATGCCTTCAGGTTCCTCCGAAGGAAGCCCAGAGTGGAATTTGCTTTACTTGTAATTTTGTTAATGTGGGCCTCCCATTCCAGGGTCTCACTAAGGCAAACACCAAGATATGGTGTTGATGGAACGTTCGCTAGTGTTTCACCTTTAAGGGTGTACTCAAATTCCAGGTTTTTTGATTTCGGCCTGGACACCCTCAGGACCGAGCATTTCGAGGGGTTGAAACACATCCCCCATCGATCTGCCCAGTCCTGTAACGCAGATAGGTCTCTCTGCAGCTGCTCCTGATCTGCTCGACATTTTATCGGGCGATACAGGAGGCAGTCATCTGCAAAGAGACGAACCTGCGAGGAGACCGTGGAAGGGAGGTCATTAATATAAGTCAAAAAGAGTAGGGGTCCGAGAACAGTACCCTGGGGCACACCGGACCTCACGCGAGCTGATTCTGAAGAGCTGCCATCAACTACTACTTTTTGGGTTCTATTGGTCAGAAAATTTTGAATCCAATTAAGAGTTGTTCCCCGAATTCCATAGTGGTCAAGTTTGTGCAAGAGGCGTTGGTGGGGGACAACATCAAAGGCCTTACTAAAATCCAAGACAACAACATCTGTTTGTGTCTTGCTCTCAAAATTTTGAATAAATTCATCAGTTGTAATCAAAAGCTGGCTTTCGCATGAATGTTTTGATCGAAAGCCATGCTGTACAGGTGTTAAAATTTTGTTTTCCGAAAAATGGGACATAATTTGTTTACAAATGATGTGTTCGAGTAATTTGGCACAAACACATGTGAGGGATATCGGCCTGTAGTTTGCCGGAGAGTGCCTATCCCCTTTTTTGAAGACTGGGGCAACATTAGCCTCTACCCAGTCATCTGGTAATTTGCCCGTCTGTAGAGATTGGTCGAAAATAATTTTAAGAAAGGGAGATATTTCGTTGGCAGCATTCTTCAGAATTAAGTTCGGGAGTTCGTCCGGTCCAGATGCCTTTCCGCCGTTTAAACCCTCAAGTAATTTAGTTACACCTTGAACGGTAATTTCGAATTTAGGCATTTCAGTATTCGGTGGTCCTGTTAATTTAGGTATATTCGTGGTGTCTTCCGAGGTAAAAACTGAGCAAAATTGGTTGTTTAGTATTTCGGCCTTACGTCTGCTATCTGAATGCAGCTGACCGTTTTCCTTCAAGGGAGAGACACCATTTCCATCCTGACGTTTAGATTTAATATACCGCCAGAGTGGTTTTGAATTTTTTTGTTCTAAAGATTCAGAAAGTTTGTTTTTCAAAAAAGACCACCTGGCAGACCTGATGGCACGCTGGGTCTGCCGTTTACATAATTTATATTTTGCCCAAAGGTCAGCTTTATTCGTACGCTTGGCTCTGCTATATAAAGATGCTTTTTTCCGAATAGATGCAAGGAGTGATTTGGATAGCCAAGGTAGATTTTCCCGAGGGGACGTCATTTTAGTTGGTATAAATTTGTTCAGGCATTGATTTAGGATGGATTTAAGTTTCAACCAATTTTCATTAACAGAACAGCTGGGACTGTTTTCTGAAAAGGAGGTCCAGCAGCTCCTAATTTGTTGCCTGATAGCTTCCCAATTAGCCTTTTTGAACTGACGCACTGGGCGGGGTTTTGTACGACGGTAGGGTGGGTCAATATCCAGTTCGGTCACAACAGCACAGTGATCCGAGATTCCAGGTACACTATGAGAAGATTTTATCAAACCAGGTTTATTTGTGATCAGGAGGTCCAAAATATTTTCTTCTCTAGTTGGTTCTTTATGAATTTGGGCCAAGGCATGTGTATCTAGGCTTGACAAAAGCAGCTCGCATTGTGATTTGTTTGCTGCTTTAGGATTTACTACTCCATTGTCCCAGTCAATACCAGGCAGGTTAAAATCACCTCCCAGGACAATGGTCTGATTTAAATTTTTTGGCATGAGGTCTAAAGATTTCACAAGTTCTTCTGAAGTACTAATTTTGGAGTCAGGAGGTCTATAAAAACACCCGAGGGTTAAAGATTTTGATGCCGATATCTGAACTTTAGCCCATAAAATTTCACAGTTGGTTTCTAAATCAGGGAGGAGGGTCATGTCATAATGTTTTCTGACAGCAATAAAGACTCCTCCTCCTCGGGCTTTCGAATTTCGATCTTTACGCAAAACTTGGTATTCAGGAGGGAAAATTTCACTGGTAGTGGTATCCTTGTCAAGCCAAGATTCAGTGCCGAGGATACAATCAGGTTGGTAGTAATTTACAGATGCTAGAAAATTTGCTACTTTCCCCTTTAGGCTTCTGCAATTTATTAATAAAGTACGCCAGTTTCTTTGACGGTTTTCAGGCCTAAAGGGGGGAATTGGACTACTGTGCTGTGTGGGAGCGAAATCTGAATTCGGTGAATTGACGTTCTCAGAGCCACTAAAATTTAGATTGTCAAAATTATTTGTGGTTTCAATTTCAAACGAATGGAATAAATTTCGATCAAAATTTGGATGATTGCATCGACAGCATATCCACGAGACGTTTGTTGTGGAATATGCCAGGAAGGTGAAAGATCCCATGTCGACACAATCTTTGTGAAACCACACATCACAACTATCACAGCAAATTCCACGCTGCTCCCATGTGACCGGGTCTTCGCAATAGCCACATGGGATGATCGATGACAAATTTAAGCTCCCAGACATGGGAGGACCTGGATTAAGTTCAACCTGGCCAGAAAGTAAAATTAAAAATAAGGCTGAACCAAAATCTAATTTAGGTGGGCTGAGCTGATTTGATCCTAGACTAGGACATAGCCTGAAAATAGGTTTTACCCCACGAAAAATGCGAGAATTGAGAAAAACATGAACATGTATTGCCGGGGGGCCGAAATCAAGTACCGGTGATGTAAAAAGAATATCATGTTCCCTGTACAGAGTGTAATCATGGAGAAAGGGGATTTCGTGAGGGTAATTCACACCTCTAATGTCCTCTGACTCAATTCGAGTGAGGACTAAACTGGCTGCAAACACAACCAGAAAATGTTTCATGACGGTGGTGATGTTTACATATTGAGCCGCCATTTTGTTTTTGGGTGTCATGTGATCACACGCTGTACAGTTCAAAATGAGCCAGCGAAAATCGTATCAATTAAAGACCAAAAATTTACAGCTTTAGGATCGAAAAATAATCTAATTTGTTAATTTATAGCTTCTAAGCAGGTTTAATAATTTAGATTAAACAAGGGAGCAACGGTCAAGTGGTTCTAAATAGTGAAAAAAAGGATAAATTTGATGAGTCAACCGGGAGATGTCTGATCTTATCGAGCCTCGTTTCCTTTAAAGGTTAGGGCCTACTGTCATTCAGATTTCAGACACTGCTGCACACGAGGTCTGCCCCCACTTGATTCTTTCGTGTTTTCCGCGGGTGGGAATTGCTTTTGGATGCTATTTTACTGGTATTTTACAGCCTTTGGCATTGGTAGTGAAGTGGACGTGCAGAGGCTCCTCACACCTGCACTTAGTCTTAGACTTAGTCTTAGATCAGGCTGATCCACTTTGCTCCCCTGGGAGTTGCTTCATTGAACTCGAATTTGAACTTGCATAGAATTAACCTAGGCTGCGCTTTGTTTATTTCCCCATAGCAGGGTTAAGTCATTGGACATGCAGTAGGCTCTAAATTGAAAATATGAAATCCCTCTAGGCCCTACCTAATATGAAATGGGCAGTGCCCAGGAATCGAGCAAATGTTAAAATGCAAAATGGCCGCCAGAGGTCAAACCGAATAAACAAAAAAATATTTTGAGCATTTTTTAAAATTTTACATCACATTCCTAGCAACATGGGGATGTGCAATTGATTTTTTAAAGATGCTACCATTATCAAAATTCGAAATGGCCGCAAGAGGGCAACTCCAAAAAATTTAGTGCGAGCAAAAACTCAGAAATCATTCAAATTTTACAATCACATTCCCCACGCTATGGAGATGTGCTGGTGATTTTTTCAAGGTTTTACTGAAATTCAAAATGGCCGCCATGGATCAACTTCATATTTTTTTGTGGCCCAAATACCCAAAAATTGAAGTCATAAATAATTCACATTTTATAATCACACTACCTACCACCTGGTAATGTGCAGGTGATTTTACTGGAATTCAAAATGGCCGCCACAAGTCGACTTTTTATATATTTGTGATCGCAAAAACTCTAACCTAATTTATGGCAGGGGATGACATAGGACTTCAGGCCTTTTGTTTACATTAGACATACTAATCTAGTCGATGAATGGGGCTCCCTAACACCCGCGGGAATAGACTTCTAATTGGTGTATCTAGCTTGAAAAAAGCCAGTAGAAAACGATCAGCTACGTTAACAAGCTGAAAAAAGTCCTGCGTGCCATTGTTATGCAAATTTTGCCGCCATTACCAAAAATTGTAGGCCCTATATTTAGTTAAGCTTTGTCGATAGCACACATAACGGCACAATTAATAAGAGGACAATAAAACTACTTTTTAGAGTGATCTAATGTGTTTCATAAAATTTAGTATGCAAATTAGCGCCGACACTACCCAAAAAAAATATTTAATTATAGGGCAGAGCTCCAGATAATTTTTTGGTTTGAGGAGTATTTCACTCATTGAAATGGGTGATGAGGAGTGAAATATGATAAAAAAATAAACGAGCAGTATTTTTCATACAACAACATGAAAGCTTTATTTACATCATTTTTTTCTTACAGTCACATAGTTTTCTTCATGTAAAAAATACAAAAATCATTGCATTTTTCTGGGTTTTTTTTTTACCTCGATGGGTATTTTATTAGTTTTTATGAGTAATATTACTCCTCAGATTTTCTATCAATGAGTATTTGCTGTTTTTACATGCGTATTTTACTCATATACGCATGTTATCTGGAGCCCTGTAGGTTGGTCAATATCACAGATAACGGCACAATAAGGGTGTCTACACCCATGTGTTGCGGGTCAAATACGACAATAAAGCTATTTTTTTAGAGTGATCTAATGTGTTTCAGAAAATTTAGTATGTAAATTAGCGCCGCCACTACAGAAAAAAGTAGTTAAGAGTTTGTTCAATATCACAGATAACGGCACAATAAGGGTGTCTATATAGGCTACACCCATATTTTGAGGGTCAAAGAAGACATCAAAATTGTTTTTAAAGTGATCTGATGTGTTTCAAAAAATTCAGTATGGAAATTAGCGCCGCCACTACGCAAAATGCATATCTATTTATAGCTAGGTCGATAGGCCCTATCAACATTCAATAATTTTGTCAAAACATACATATGCAGTCAGTGTGTTGCAGAAAATAGCATCAATGGAAAATTGATTTCACTTCAAAAGTCGATAAATATGCCCATCGTTGAAAACTGAACACATGAACATTACATTTTCTATCCTTTTAACAACATTATTAAAATTCAGTGGGGGTGGTCAAGAGGTGAGATGTGGGGGTCCGGATCCCCAAAATTTGTAGAAAATCTGCAGACAAGGGGTGTGGGGGTCAAGTCCCCTCTCCCTGTGCACGCCCCTTGATAACTAAGCCTACCGAACGTAACAATTATGCTTAACAAAAAATCATTTGGCTTAAACTTCCACGAAATATTCAATGGGTTTGATTTGAATGGTCTAGGGTCCACTAGTAGACCTAAGTGACCTGCTAGTAGGAATACTAATGTAGACTAGTAATTAGTACTAGTAATTAGTATGAATTCTAATATAGGGTAGGGGGCTACGAACCCCAGTAAAATCGCAAAGTCAATCTAAATAGATATACATAGGACAATAGATTATTCATATATCTTTTCTTAATATTTATTTGTGAGAATCTATAATAATAGCCTACATAGCAGTGTCATCCTTATGACTATAAGTGGCCTTCTGCCTAAAAGGCAACTTGGTCAAATTTAATGTAGGGCCGAAGCCTAGAGTAGGCCCTAGTGTAGGCCCCTAATCATTATACTATAGAGGTCATTTTTGCAAGACCTTGCCATAAAGAAATCGTTAAAAAAAATAGTGTAGGCCTATGGGCCCTAGGCCTATTTTTTAAAATTGGATCATTTAACATGTAGATCTACATGGTCAAACCTTATGACTGAAAGTGGCCTTCTGCCTAAAAGGCAATTTGGTCAAATTTAATGTAAGGCTGAAGCCTAGATTAGGCCTAGTGTAGGCTCCTAATCTAATCATTATATTATAAAGGTCGACTATAATGTCATTTTTGCAAGATCTTGCCATAAAGAAATCGGTAAAAAAATAGTGTAGGCCTATGGGCCCTAGGCCTATTTTTAAAAATTTGATCATTTAACTTACATGTAGATCTACATGGTCTAATAAATTACTAATTATGACACAATTAAGTTGTCTATATATCCATTACACCTTCATATTCAGGGTTTATTCCAGAATTATTCTCTGTCCGACGGTGGAAGCTGGTCCAAAATGAAAGTTAGATTTTAAGTATCTACAATTCTCAAGCGATTTTTTATAAAATTGTGTAAACCCTATTTTCTAGTCATTTTGGCATCGATCCCAAAAACTTTGTAAAAAAAAAATATTGTAGAGTTCAAAAGTTAAACCATTCTTTGGTTGAGAGACTACCTGTAGGGTGTAGACGTGTTTGTCAAGCTCTTGCTATTTTGATAGTTTATGCTAGAATAGAGCGCGAAATGTTTAAAGTTTTTATATCATTTTGACTGTGAATATATATAGATCAAGCTGATAACAACAGTTATCCCGGAACATATACATAAAAGTGAATATATGTGGATTATATATTTTATTATAGAGTGTACTATATAGGTCAGGTCAGCTAGTTACCTGTGTTTCACACCTTTACCTGCAAGCTGGACTTACTGTACATACCCTCTAGTACTGAACTCTCACCTGGTGCTGGAAAGGTGTCAATACATCACTAACTGTACTGTACAGAACAACGTGTGATAACACTCTTTATATATATATACTACATCATATCAAGATATGGCTGAACCTGCTATGTACAGTTTTCCTGCGATTACACGACAAGAGAAAAGAAAACAACGACAAAAAAAGCAAGAAAAAATGTGGAAACAACCTGAAACTCTACATCTGGATATGATATGCCACACCAGCGACATTGACAACTCTGGCGTGCTGGAGTACGAGGATCAGCTGTGTGACTTACAGTTTGTCACCCACAACCTTGCTGCTTGGAAGGACGTCTGTTTACAGCACTACGCTCAGAAGTATGAGGCTGGTGACATCACATCTTTCCCGTCTGTGTCTGCGATCTCAGACGGATCCCAGCTGAAAGTTGCTGGCTCTATTGTCATCAATTACTACTTGACAGGAGTAGTGTTAGTGCAAGGCAACCAAGTCCATGATTGGAAAGATCGTGACTTTCCAATTTTGAAAGCTGGTGTTAAAGAATGGGTTGATGAGGCTAATAAGTCTGTGATTGAGATGACGGAGTTAAGGAATAATTCAACCTTGAATGTTACGCGAAATGTCACAGCTGCTCAACAAGCATCATCCCCCGCCTCTGTGACAACCAACACACCAACTATACCCAAAGCAAAAGCTACTCCAAAGAGGAAGAAATCAGTTATGCCCAAGATCAATCCTGCAAAGCCTATGGATAGTTCAACTCCATGTCATAAGCCTGTAAGCGCAAAGCCATCACCACTTCTCTCACCTGTTGTAAAACACGACGTTGACAGCCAGCAAAGTGATGAACTGTCGCAAATTAGTACATTGGAGTCTTTAGCGATCAACACTACCGAGGATATGCCACACCAATCACCTGTCAACACCTCTGGTAGAGCGACAAAGCTACAACATGTACAGTGCCTAGGTGATTCGTCGTTAGATTTGTTACACGCTGACAGTGTAACTACCAATAACACAGTGCATGAATACAACAGTGACACTTCTTCTCTCCGTGTGACACCAAACTGTGAACATTGTAAAAATCTACAAGACTATATTACCATCTGCGAAGAGGCTGCAAACACACTACGCGAAGAATTAGCGCAACTGAAACAACAAGCAAGTTCAACACGACCACCTGCCACACCGACACGACCACCGGCCACACTACCAAAAACAAAAGAGCGCATCAAGAAAACCCCAAAGCCTAAGATCTCATTTGTCGGTGATTCTAATGCCCGGAATCTATATAGACACTTGGATAGCACTAAAACAGACAATGCAGTGTGGGTTAATGCCGGCTGCAAGATAGAAGATGTGAACTCACGGGTGCACCATATGATTAAAGACAATGACGTTTGTGTTATACACCTTGGTACAAATGATGCCCTTAGCACCAAATCAGATAATGACTGTCTTGCCGACTGTAGTGACGCCATGGATTCTATCTTGGATTACTCAGTGCAGACGCCTCTCATTGTTTGCTCCGTGCCACCAACACGCAGCCAGAGAGGACAACGACGTGTCACAATGATTAACACCCTGCTCAAGTATAAATGTGACATGAACAATAGACTACTGTTTGTTGACACCGGATTAACCTTAAGTGATATTGGCAACGACGGGGTCCATCTGACTGACTCTGGTAAAGGAAAGCTTGCCAGGCGTATTCAATGTGAAAGCTTGGATTTTTACCGCAATATAAGCAGCCGACACATGTGAGTACAATTTCTAGTACAATTGCAGACATTAATCATTCTTTTGATAATCGTACTTCATCTACTATTCAACGAGTAGCGAATTGCGACTCAATTTCAATAACTTCTGATAAAGATCATCACAAAATACCCAGTGTTTTAGTTAGCTCAACAAATTTTTTTCCATATTTCAAAAAAGGCTTACGAGTGGCTTGTCACAATATAAATAGATTAATAAACAAACTTGACCAATTAAAATTATTTTTAGTCAACGATTGTCCATCACTTGATGTATATTGTCTTAGTGAGACATTCTTAACGGAAACAATTAATGATTCATATCTCTGTATTGATGGCTACACGTTTGTTAGGAAAGATAGGTTAAACAAAAAAGGAGGTGGTTTAATAATGTATGTCCGCGAAGGCATCTCATACAAACATAGAGAGGACTTAGAAGGACCTATTGAAACTATATGTATTGAAATCAAATATTCAAATAGATCTATTTTACTGACTTCAGTCTATCGCCCACCAAATAATGATAGTGATTCTATACAACATTGGTTATCTAATATGAAGGAATCTATGTATAAAATTTATTCCGAAAATAAACCAACGATATTAATGGGAGATATTAACATTGATATCATGTCGGACAAAAAAGATAAACTTCAAGAATCTTGGATCAGCCTTACAACCAATATACAGTTAAACCAGATAATTAAAGAGCCCACGAGAGTAACAAACATCAGTGAAACTCTTATAGACCACATTTACGTCTCTGATGATCTCCCCGTTTTATACAGCTCTCCTATTAAGTATAGTATTAGTGATCATTTCCCTGTATTTGCTGTTTTTAAAATGACGAATATTGATTATAGCAAAAATGATGGTCGCCATAAAATCATAGCGTATCGAAAATTCAATAACTTCAATTCTGCAACATTTTTGTCGGACTTACAAAACGCCCCCTGGTTAACTATCGGTGCTGAAAACATTTCAATAGATCAATATCTTCAAAGTTTTATTTCTACTTTTACTAAAATAATAGACAAACATTTACCACTGGTCACCAAACGTATAAAACGACCAAAACAACCAGAGTGGATAACAAATAACATCTTACTAGCTATTAACAAGCGAGAAAATGCAAAGAAAAACAAAGATGAACACAATTATAAGTATTGGAGAAATGAAGTCACAAAGTTAATACGAGATGCAAAGAAAGAATATTATTCGGAATCAATTCAACTCTACAAAAACGACCCGAAAAAATTGTCTAAGGTATTTAATGAACTTAGCAACAAATCAAACTTTTCTAACAACATTAAAACAATAACTTATGAAAACAAAACATTTACAGATGATGCTGATATAGCAAATACTTTTAACAAGTACTTTACTAGTGTGTCTGAAAAATATCTAAATAAAGAAAAAAGTCTATCACCAAATCTGAAGAAACTGGAAGCTTTTATTTCAACGAAACTACCAAAAGGAAATATTTTTAATATACCATACATAACAGAGGATTTTGTTTATAAATTTTTGATCAGCCTTGATAATAATAAAGCGACAGGAATCGATAATATATCATCAAAGATTATTAAAATATCAGCCCCAGTAATTACGAAACAATTAACAGACATTTGTAATCACAGTATCCGTAACAGCTGTTTTCTGTCGATCTGGAAAAAGGCAAGAGTTACACCACTTCACAAGAGAAACTCAACCGACGACCCAGAAAACTACAGACCTATATCTATTTTGCCCCTTTTGTCTAAAGTTCTTGAAAAACATGTACACAACTCATTGTACGAATTTTTTCTGGTGAATAATCTTTTATCCCCTCGACAATCAGGTTTTCGGACCAAACATTCTTGTGAAACAGCACTCACTGAAATGACTGATAATTGGCTTAGTGCCATGTACAACAATGAATATTGCGGAGTTCTTTTTCTAGATTTATGCAAAGCTTTCGATCTAGTAGATCACACTATTCTACTTAAAAAACTAAAATTATATCAACTCGGTGAACAATCCCTTTTTTGGTTTCAATCCTACCTTTCTGATAGAAAACAGTCTGTTAAAATTAATGCGACATATTCAAGCGAAATATGCAACACACATGGCGTTCCACAAGGCTCTATATTGGGTCCCTTACTTTTCTTAATTTATATTAACGACCTTCCATTAGAAAATGCATCTGGTAAAACATCATTATTTGCAGATGATTCAACAATCACTGTCCGTGGCAAAGAAATACAATTTGTCAAGGAACATTTATCTAATGAAGCAGTAAGTACGAACAACTGGTGCTATGAAAATGGCATGGCTTTAAGCTTTGAAAAAACCAAAGCCATGTTAATTCTATCAAAAGCAAAAGAATCACGTTTAGCTGAAAATGAAATGGACATCAACATAAATATCAACGGCACACAAATAGAAAATACCAAACAAGAAAAACTCCTAGGTGTGGTTATCGATAATAACTTAACGTGGCATAGTCAAGTAAAAAAAGTTAAACAAACAATTGCTTTCAAGCTGTCTATTTTCAGGAAAATAAGACATTATTTACCTACGAAGACGCGTATTTTGTATTATAACTACTATATAAAACCACACCTACAATATTGCTGCACTATATGGGGACAATGCAACAAAACCGACATATATTCAATAATAAAATTGCAAAAACAAGCCGCGCGCCTTATTTTGGATGCAGATAAGTATTCCCCATCTAGTCCTCTATTCGATCAACTTGAATGGGAAACTTTTGATAAAATTGTTCAGGAAAAACAGGCCACAATGGTATTTAAAGCTCTAAACAACCTTACCCCTGATTATATATCTAATTTATTTAAAGCAACATGCACAAACACAAATCATTCTTTAAGATCAAAGACAAGCAATAAGCTCCATGTATCAGCAGCTCATCACAAAAGCCTGAGGTTTAATGGTCCAAAAATATGGAATTCTTTATCCGACAAAGCACGCAAAGCAACAACATTAAAAGAATTCGTACGCGAATACAAAAAACGGAAATAAAAATAGTTAGAGTATAAATAACAGATTTGTAATAATTGTGTTTGAAAGCAAATATATGTTGTCTGCAATTGTGCTTTAATTGTACTCCCTAATGTAATTTTTGTATGTGTGTTTGTAGTTGTCATTTTTTTTTTTACAATGTATATACTGTATATATATATATATATATATATATTTCAATACTAGATATTATTTTATAAGTCAAGTAATAGTATGAGGTTAAGTACTATTATGAGTTATATAAATATACCTCAATATATATGAAAAAAAAAAAATGTCCATGTTTATATTATTTTTGTCAATTATTTCAATATATACACTTCAATCATGTAAATTGTTTTACTTCAAATGATGACTTCTCATGTAGATGTTTGTAAAATTATATGTTTCTCCCAGATATATTGTCAGATTTACCATGTACACGAATTTAAATATATGTTATTATTACTGTTTTATATTATATAAGTAAATGGATGATACGAGTTATCTAGATATCATTATATTATTTAAATAGATGTATATCAATGTATGTTTTTTAATGTTTATGTATGAGGGCCCCACGGCGGATGAGCTATGCTCAGTGGGTTGGTACATACATGCATGTATGTTTTTAATTTTTATTGATTTTGTACGTTGTATATACCTGTACCCTCGGTAAATAAAGTCTTTATTATTATTATTATTATTATTCATTTTGACATGTAGTAAATGTCTATTTATGACGCTCCTCTGTAACATGTATTAACCCATTAACTTCATTCCGGTTTATTCTCAGAATTTCGTTATACATGTCAAAAGATCCAACTTTTTAAATGCTCAATGGAATTTCGCGAAATTTTTCAGGGTTTGTTGCCAAATGACTAGATAATAATGGTTAGGCCTACAAATTTTTTTTATTATGCCCAACTTATCTTATGAGATTGAATTGTCATGTTTCCAAATGCATGAAATGACTAGGCCCAATTAAGGATGTACCATCAGATATCCATGGAGGGGGCTATTTTTTTTTATTGGTTGCAAAATTTATTTGCCTCCACAAGAAAACAATATTTTTTTTGGCGCAAAACGTCTGACAATTTTTTCTACCCCCCCCCCAACCATATGTCTAATGGTGCATCCCTATAATGTTTTAGAAATAAGAAAATCGGTTGGGAATTGTGATTATTGATCAGTGATTAATTTTAGGTAGCCCATGTTTCATATTCGTTTTTGGACAATCCTCTACAGCTGGACTGACTGTAGGCTAATTATAAGTCTGATTATATGCCCAGCCTCTCTTTATAGCCTAATAGAGGAGAGTGAGGGAAGTTGGGTCAATATGTTTTCAAATGTTTCTTGTGCTCATACAATTGATGATATAGGCAAAATGATTGTATATTTTTTATGAAAGTTGTTAATTTTTGTTTTTTCTACGTATCACACAGAAGTGGTGATCTATATTGATTTTGACATAAATGCACGACATAAATAACGGAAAAAACAACAATATGACCCATCTTGCCCCATCTCTGAGGCAAGACGGGTCATGGCGGGGGCAAGTTGAACATAAAATGTATATGATTATTATATTATTTATTTTTATTTCCAATCAATAAATATACCAAACTAAATGATTATATATCCCCCTCTCAACTTGACTTAACTGCCTGACCGCGTAATAACCGGTGTTTCACTGCGTTTCAGTGGTTTCACAAAAATGGCGGCCATTCTGAATTTTTAGAGTCCTTGTGAACCCGTTATCTCAAGAACCCCTAGTCCAAATCGTTTGTGATTTTGTATGCATGCACTTACTTTCCTGGTCGCAAAATTAAAATGTTTTGGTTGCAGTTTACTTTTAAAAAAAATGGCGGCCACTTTAAATTTTAATTTAAAAAGTGGTGGCCATTTTACTTTTTAATTTTATTTTTGTAAACTAGTTATCTCGATAACCCTTAGTCCGGATCAGTTGTGATTTCGTATATGGGGATTTACCAGCTGGCTCACCACCAAAGCAAAATATTTTGTTTGCCTGTCAATTTTTTTTTTAAGTGGCAGCCTTTCAAAAAAAGTGTTTTCATAAATTTTTTTGTATTGGTTTACTTGGTGCAAGTTGGGCCATGGCAAGTCTTAAGCCATGTCCAACTTGCCCCATAAAATTGGTCCAACTTGCTGCGATTGCGCCATTTTCAAAAATAAATCTAGCCTGCATTTTAGAATTATTAGCTCATTATAACCTATTGTTCAAAACATAGACTACCAGTACCTGTATATGTGGCAAAATTGGTCTCAAGTTAAATTATATCTTGAAGTATTGAAAAATGATGATCATGAAATGCACATCAAAATCTTTTTCAAAACTACATTAAAAACATATTTTTTTCTGTAGTTCATTTTGTATCTTTGAAAAAGTTTCTTTCCGAATATGGTAAGTAAATAGTGTAATTTATATTCACTAGATGACACTAAACATACCACTGGGTAATCAGATTTGGCTATAAAACTGGTGGCCCAACTAGCCTCCCGGCCCATCTTCCCTCACTCTCCACCAGGCATATATATAGCCTACATTCTAGTCTGTAATCGTGTAATCCTTTCCGAGGCCGTGGTCCTGGATGGATGAGACCATTTGCTTTACCTGAAAAATCCAACATGGTCATGGCGGTGACTGAGAGCCGGTGCTGAGAGCCATCCCAAGATCCGAAAAATGTCTATAACTTTTTAATGACTGTGCGACGTCTGAGCTGAGCATGCGTGCATGGAACTGATATGTTACCGATTCTAAAAAACTATTTTTGACCTGATTACTCACCATTATTTCTAGAACATCGGTTTAGAATTGACGGAGAAATCGACTAAAAATATGCGCTGCAGGTAATTGTGTCCTAGACTCCCAGGAGGCGATTTCCGCAAGTAACATCGTTTCAACATGGATATGAGGTTGAAATCACATTGCAACGTCGGCTAACCTTAATGCAACGTCGCATCGTCGCTTTATTTAAAAAAAAAGACATCAGTACAAAGTCGAATTGACGTTATGCTTGAAACGATGTTGAAATCAAGTCGAAATTATGACGTTGAAACAATTTTCATATGAAACCTTATTACATTTCAATGTCAGTTTGCCATTTTTACAAAGTCATTGTGCCTGCTGGGCTATGTATCTAGTCAATAGGAGTCAAAACTATAGGAGTATAGACATAATGTGTCCGACAGTGGAGGATGGTCCAAAATGAAAGTAAATTTCTCGGTAGTCTTATCAGTATCTACTCAATTCGTGAGCGATTGTCACGATAATTTATAACCATGTCCATGTCCATGGCATTTTAAAATTATATCTAGTGATTAGACAACAACCCTGGAAAATTCCCGAATTATTTTTTCGAGTATTTCAAAAGTTAGACTGTTCGACATGTAATGCAATTCTGAGAATAAACCGGAATGAAGTTAATGGGTTACATATATCTGTATCTTCAGTCAGCAGTTCTCCTATTGAAGTATCAGGCTAACGGGTGATGTTGCTATGCGTATTCTTTAGGCAGTTAGGCGTGCTTTAAAGGCATCTACAGAAGGAGCTATTAAAGTCTCCTCTGGCAGTTTATTCCAGTCTGGAATCGTTCTACTGTAATAACTAGCAGCTGCTACTGAGTGATGTAGCTGCCCGGATATGTTTATAGTTCTTGTTAAACATTATTCATCACTCACAGGAATATTGACATGGCCTTTTAAAAAAATTTGTGAAATAAAATAAATCTGGCATTTCTTTGTGAATTTGATTTATTTTATCAATTGATGTCTTTCTTCTGAAAGGGATCCCATATGATATGGCGCAGAGCTGTATATCAGTGTAAATCTCACCATAGCTGTCCAGACATTGGACAGTGGTGGGCGGTCTTGGCATCAAAAATGTCATTTTTATATTACAGCCATGTTTTTATACTCAAAATACTCAGTTTTCCACAGTTGTGGTGGGCGGCGAATCAAAGTGCTGGGTGCGGCCGCCCACCGTGACCAGTTCACAGGGCTAAAATCGATATTTTGATGTCTTAAAAATTTAAAAAATCATATGTGAATGTGTGGATGGCTGACTCAATTTAAATCTCACTTTTGTCTTGCATGTTTTTCGCTTATTCCTCCCGCTATTATTATCTGATTGTCATAGAATTTGACAAGCGTTAGTTTCTAGTCTCAGATTCTGACTGCACTTACCCTGATAATTTGGAGAAAAATTAAAATGTAGTTTAAAAGTTGAACCATCTGACATACATGTAGTTTTTGCAAATTAAGACGCTCCCCTATAAAACCGATTTACATTTATCAGCTTTAATCACGAAATTCCACTACATGTCAAATGGTCTAACTTTTAAAATACTAGTACGCAATCATATTTCATGAAATTTTCAGGGTAGGCGCCGGAATACTTGCAAAGAGTGCTTGCGGAATTTCATGGAGATTGCAGTATTTTTCCCAGGATTTGTCAAAGAGTATCGGCTTTCTGGAAGTTGCTGTTTTATGGCTGAATTCATGGCCAATTAAAAAAAATTTAGGAATTAAAGGGTTTTTTAGCGTCTCGGATAAAACTGAAGCTTCTCTGTACTGATGCGCTAAGACGCTTTAGGGAAAACAATGAGATTGATTTAGAATCATTATCAAGACCGAGAAATTCAGTTTTACCACATGCTTGGTTTGAAGGATCTCACCCCCCACTTACTATGTCGTATGACTAACTAGTTCTAGTCTATGAGTATGACTAGATCTGTGGACGTCTATAGACGGTGGAAGCTAGTCCAAAGTGAAAGCTAGCTAATGAAACGCATGACTTATAAAACCTAACACTACAGTCGTCACAGCAGACTCCAGCTTCACTCCATGCTGCCCCCACTCGGTAGGGGCCACATGGGAAAATAGGTTGGCCGACTGCAACACCCTCTAGACCTACAGAGGGCGCTGCGCCTACAGCCCTTGGTTTGTTTGTATATAATTATTTCTAATTTATAATTAATAAACCAATTACCAGATTACCCTTTTCTGTTTCTATTATTTATATGAGAGAAGAATTTTCAAGTTGACCCTGAGTAAGTTGGCAAAAAGTTAAACCATAATGAATAACATACCGTATTTTCAACATAAGTTGGCAAAGTCGGGAAAATCATGAAAGGCCAATTTTTAGTCAGAAAATCGGGAGAACTCACACTAAAATCGGGGAACTTGTGACCTCCCATAAGAGGTTTGCTGCTCATTGAGTGGCTGCTCATAGCAGGTTCTACTACATCGCATATTTGAGACAGTTCAAATGACAGAAAATTTAAGCTCAGAGCTCTAGAGGAGTTAATGTAAATCTACCTGGTCATCAAACACTAGGTTTCCATAAACTACAAGCAAACAATCGACTAGGATAAGTTTGGTTGATTGATCTGTTTTACTTTGTTTCAGGTTCCCAGGGAATACAATCCAGCAAGAAGACAGTTATAATCTCAATCTTAGATGAAAATGGTGAATTATTTTTACAATTGCTTAACCCTTTTGGCACTTTGGGGATCGTCTATAGACGTCAGATTCTGACGTCTAAAGTCGCTCCTTGCATTGAAAGAGTAAAATATTTATAATGGCCATGGACCAATAACAGGGAATGGCCATGTATTGGAATATGAACACAGACACTGAATTTTATTGTAAATTGTCTGAAAATAATAACTTGTCGTCTTTGCTTACATTCTCCCTGTTTTGAATAACAAACACTGCAGTGACCCATTCAGCTCAAGTGTTCAGCTCTAGACTAATGTTGGGAGTCACATAGTGACCATGGTGACATGATTTTAGTGTATCAAATTGCTCTTCCAATTACATTTGAAGACATAATTTGTTTTAATAAACTTGTATTAAATTTCATGCACACATTCAATTTTATTTGCGCTTTGAGGTGTGTTATTCAGCTATCTTTACACCTGAATTTGTGGGCTGCAGTTACGGATGGAAGTGAAGTTTGATGTTAACACTTACTAAACTTAGAATCGTATTAACCCTTTAAGCTCTGAATTAATTTGTAAAAAAACATCGCAACCCAAGGGTTTCTTTCAGTTTGAAATCATCATAAATGTCCTAGTTAGCTCTTTCCGATTCATTTGAATACCTATGTTATTGGTCTACGGCCATTAGAAATATTTTTACTCTTGCAATGCGGGGATCGACTACAGACGTCAGATTCTGACGACTAAAGTCTATCCACGCACTGTAAGGGTTAAAACTTGTGCTGCTGAATTGTTTGTTTCTATTTTAAAGTTTGAGTTGATAATGCATTTTTCAGCTTTAAATGACAATAACAACTAAAGCTTCAACTGAAAATAAATACCTCTCACATTCTATTGATTGGAAGAACGCTTAAAAACATATATAATACAATCACAGTATATAACATCTCTGTTAGATGGAGAACTGTTGTGTGAACACTGTGACAAGCACACATGTTTGCGCTATCAGAGGTAATGGATGAGCGATAAAGACTCACTCCCTGTTTATTAAAACGTGTAGGCCTACGACTGGTTATTATAACACAGTTTTCTGGAAAAGACCATGAAACAAGGGTTATGAAATTTTGAAGTCCATGACATTTTGTTCACTCGTGTCACCAGTGTCTCAATCTCTACTTTAGACACTGGTCATCTTCCCCAGATCAGCTAATATTAACCACCAGGGGACAGAGATTTCACAGCCACTCTCTGTACTGCCGCATCTAGGTGCGTGGGAAATATCCCGCTTCTTTCAGAACGATGGCCTCACAGAGTGCAAAATAACTCGATTCATGTTATTACCATTGACGCTTCTGAAAATGAGATAAAAATATCTAGGCTGAATATACACTGATATATACCGTATGTAGTAAAAATTGTGCTTAGCTCATACTTTTAAAAACTCCATTAAACAACTGGCCAATCACGATCTACCTCACCGCTGGTGCCTGATTTATGAATTGCTGGCTGCTGGTTGGCAGACGGTGACGTAACAGACGACAGAGACCCCTGGTGTTGGATATGTGTAGATTCCACACAAAATCTCAGTGGGTGACTGTGACACTCACGGATAGCTCAGTGTAGACATTTTGATGCTATAACATGTATAACCGATTCGTACTGTTACAATTTTTGCTATGACGATGTTTGCCGGTATACAGTCACCAAGGTCACAGCAGCATAAGGTATATTATACTTACAAGTTAACCCTTGGTCTGCTAGGCCTGTATATATCTCCAAGGTCATTTCAAACTAAATAAAATTATGCTAAAATTGATAAAATAGTGAGTAGTGTTACTGTTAGGGTCCCTGAGAGTCTCAGTTGAACAATAATTCAATTTGGGGGATGTATGTTTTAACCCTTTTAAGCCTGAATTTACGATTGTCATCTTCATCCACAACAAGCCGCGAATCGCAATTCTCGACTTGTAGTGGATGAAAATGATTTGAAGTAAGTGAAAAATTAAAGAAAATTACCATGTATTGATAAACCAGTTTAATGGAAATTTTCGTCCTAAAACCCTTGGTTGTAGGAAAATAAACCCTTGTCCTGCTATTCCCGGATATATACGGGGTTAAGGATGTTTGAGATCAATAAAAATATCACTTAATTTTGATAAAATAGCTTTTAATAGACGCTTTGTTGATCCAATAATTTAATTTTAGACATGTCTATTTTTCATAAATAGTAATATTTTTCGTCATTTGAAGCTGGAAATTGCGTTAGCAATTCCAGCTTCAAATGACGAAAAATACAATTGAAGCAATTCAGCAGGACAAGGGTTCAGTATGTTTTCAGGGATGTAAAATAGTGCTTCAATGCATCGTAAGGGCTTAAGGGTTAATAATTATAAAGAAGCAATTCAGCAAGACACCGGTTAATATGTAATATTCATTCACATAATTAAAGTTGTACTTGTAGACCTATCACTGCAGTTATAATTCTCAACTTAACCCTTGAAGCGCTGAATTTTTTTAATGTAAGCCGTGGAAACCAAAGGGTTTTTATCAATTTGAAATCATCATAAATGTCTTAGTTAGCTGTCTCTGATTCATTTGAATACCTATGATATGGGTCTATGGCCATTATAAATATTGGTTCTCTAACAATGCTGGGATCGACTTTAGACGTCAGAATCTGACGTCTACAGATGTCAGATTCTGACGACTTAAAGTCGATTCTCGCGCTGTAAGAGTTATTGCCATTGGATGTACCGAGTTAATGTGCCTATGCATGTAATTGTGTAACTATATTATTGTATTTTTATATTTTTTAAGGAGAAAAGTTTGAAGGAGTGCACCTCTTTTGATGAGCTGAATGATCACTTTAAATTCAAGATGGGATGTTTGTCTCAGCTGTTAGCGCTCCGTCATTGTTATGCGGACGAAGAGTGCTCAGTAATGTTGGAGCAGCTGACAGCAGCCGTGGTCGACCTACAGAATCTGAAAGAACAACTCAAGGAGAGTCTGCAGAAACAAAGATTAGAACTAGACAGAGTACAGGTATGTCAAGTAAGAAATACAGAATCACAAATACTAGATTTAGAGTTCAGGTAGGGGAGACCGGGGTACCATGAATATTGAAACAGCATGGACATGACTTTTCTGCCAGATGTGCCCGAGGAATGTGAGAGATAAGCTAGTTTTTACTTTAGATTTCATTATTCCTGTACACTATTATGCATGTATGTTAAAACTGATTTATAAACCCCAAGTCAGGTTGGGTGCTTGAATAGAGTTCTTCCATAACCTCAGCTTTAACATCTTATATGACAAGTTTTTCAGTAAATAATAATCAGAGTTCAAAAATACTGTTACGAAAATGTCTGGTTATTTTCAAATCTATTCATTGTCATTTGAGTATGTATGAATGTATTTCTGTATGTATGTATCCCGGTGGCCCCCGTGATAGCGGTACAAATATTGTACCTTAACGGGGGTCTCCTGACACATTACAACAAACATGTACAACTCCTATAATTCTGATGTATAATTTGATGTCAAATAAAACTTTTGATTGATTGATTGATTGAATAAAAAGTATGTATTTGGGAAGTGAATGTATAAGTACATAACAGTACATTTATTGATTACCATTACCGATATGAGTGAAGATGTATTTTTTATGGGCAATGTAATAAGGATTTTGTCTATTTTCAACATTTCCTGGAATTAACCCTTTCAAGCCTGAATTTACCATTGTTATCTTCATCTACTACAAGCCGCGAATTGCTGTCGCAATTCTCGACTTGTAGTGGATAAATATGACTTGAAGTGGGTGCAAAATTTAGGAAAATCACCATGTATTGTGTATGTGAAATATGTTTTGATGCATCATTGGGGCTTAAAGGGTTTAAAAAAAATTACAGAGTAACTTTACTTAGCCCTTATTCTGCTGATCATGACTTTTGTCATTTTTAACTTATTTTATTAGTTGATCAAATCACTGTTATTGGGAATGACATGTATGTTTAAACATCAAGATTTGCAAATGTTTGGTCTCAAATTAAACAATATGCATAATTTCCCCCCACTTGAAATTGTGAGTCACGGGAGAGAGACAGAACTTGAAGTGGGGGGGGGGGGGATTTAATTAAATTAATTTAGTGGGATAAGGGGTAAGGTTTATTTTCATTGGGGGCAACATGGACACCAACTATAGGCCATTATTGTCTTATGGGTAATATCAGGAAAGCTAAGGTGCCATATAGCTAGACCATTACCATAAAACAAATAGACACCAACTATAGGCCATTATTGTCTTATGGGTAATATCAGAAAAGCTAAGGTGCCATATAGCTAGACCATTACCATAAAACAAATAGACACCAACTATAGGCCATTATTGTCTTATGGGTAATATCAGGAAAGCTAAGGTGCCATATAGCTAGACCATTACCGTAAAACAAATAGACACCAACTATAGGCCATTATTGTCTTATGGGTGATATCAGGAAAGCTAAGGTGCCATATAGCTAGACCATTACCGTAAAACAAATAGACACCAACTATAGGCCATTATTGTCTTATGGGTAATATCAGGAAAGCTAAGGTGCCATATAGCTAGACCATTACCGTAAAACAAATAGACACCAACTATAGGCCATTATTGTCTTATGGGTAATATCAGGAAAGCTAAGGTGCCATATAGCTAGACCATTACCGTAAAACAAATAGACACCAACTATAGGCCATTATTGTCTTATGGGTAATATCAGGAAAGCTAAGGTGCCATATAGCTAGACCATTACCATAAAACAAATGTATGGTTTCATGGAGGGATATGCCCTGAAAAAACGTCAACTTGATTAAATTAAAAATTGGCCTACTTGCTGCCATCATTGACTTTTAATATATTTGATGTACATGTCAAACTGTGCTAAATAGGCAGACCATTACTGTAAAGCAGAATGTGAGAGTTTAGGGGAGGATGCACACTGAAAATTATTTATCATGCGGGCGGGGTTGGGGATGGTGGCCTGCTGGCCTCTTGTTATTGTCTGGAGATTAGTGTCTTGCCGCTATTTGTATATTTCGATGTGAATTAAAGTGTGAGTAAGTTCTAAGTATCGGGAGGTAAATTAATTATGTGATTTTTTTAGGACATGAGAGATGTTGTTTCACATCTTCAGACTCGACTAAATCACTGCCAACAAAACTTGCCTGCCAGGCTCCCTGGTCATAAACCGACCGTTTCAGAAACAACTCAACCGCAGAACTTACAGTCTAAATCAAGGTAACTTACATGTGCCATCAAAACCGATACAAGAGTTAGACTTTTAGACATTGGCCCAGCATTGTCTTAATGTCGGACCAGCATTGACAATGCTGATCTGACACTGAGGCAGGATTACTTTTAGCTAAGTACCAGGTAAGGCAGTATTGATGTGATCTGTAAACAATTTGTTCCAGTGCTTTGCCGCAACTGAATCACTTGAATCTACATTTTAAAAATGATCTCTGTTGGCCTACCGGTAATGCCCAGATGTGCCTTTTGTGGATATTATTAAAACGGATGTGACTTTTCTAAGTTTTATTAGATTTCAGACTTCTGAATTTTTCTTTATAGCTGTGCTTTGTAATTGTAACTCAAGGAGATTGGACAAGTACAATTTTTAAGTCTCCACCCACTTTGCGGTGGTGGAGACTTATTGTTTTCGCTGAGTCCGCCCGCCGCCGCCGCCGCCACCACTTGTTTCTGCTCTCACTCGAAAACGCCTACTCGGATTATTTCCAAATATTTGCAGTATGCATACTGGCCCTGGGGAATTTGCCTGGTAAATTTTTTTTTGCATTTTTCAGTTTCTTCAACAAAATCCAAGATGGCCGCCAAAATCCTATGGCGCATGCTAGAGCTTGAACCGCTTCATCGATTTGTTTCATGTTTGGTTTAAAGGAAAGACCTTACCCTGGCCGTGAGCTGAAAAGCTTTTGATGGGATTCTGATAATAAAAACTTCCATTTTTTTACGTTTTAGTATTTTAGCGTATATTTCTGTTTTGCTCATTTTGGACATCATTAAAATTAGGTAATATAGCCATACACCCCTACTCGGATTATTTCCAAATATTTGCAGTATGCATATAGGCCCTAGGAAATTTGCCCTGTAAATTTTTTTAGGCGTTTTCCAGCTTCTTCAACAAAATCCAAGATGGCCGCCAAAATCCTATGTCTCTTTCCAGAGCTTGAACCGCTTTATGGATTTGTTTCATGTTTGGTTTAAAGAAAAGACCCTACTCTGCACATGTGCTGATTCGTTTTTGGTGTTATCCTGATAATAAAAACTTTTATTTTTTTACGTTTCAGAATTTTAGCGGATATTTCAGTTTTGTTCATTTTGGCTATCATCAATATTTGGTAATATGGCTATACACCCCTGCTCGGATTATTTCTAAATATTTGCAGTATGCATATAGGCCCTAGGAAATTTGCCCTGTAAATTTTTTTAGGCGTTTTCCAGCTTCTTCAACAAAATCCAAGATGGCCGCCAAAATCCTATGTCTCTTTCCAGAGCTTGAACCGCTTTATGGATTTGTTTCATGTTTGGTTTAAAGAAAAGACCCTACTCTGCACATGTGCTGATTCGTTTTTGGTGTTATCCTGATAATAAAAACTTTTATTTTTTTACGTTTCAGAATTTTAGCGGATATTTCAGTTTTGTTCATTTTGGCTATCATCAAAATTTGGTAATATGGCTATACACCCCTGCTCGGATTATTTCTAAATATTTGCAGTATGCATATTGGCCCTAGGGAATTTGCCCGGTCAATTTTTTTGGCGTTTTTCAGCTTCTTCAACAAAATCCAAGATGGCCGCCAAAATCCTATGTCACTCTCTAGAGCTTGAACTGCTTCATGGATTTATTTCATGTTTGGTTCAAAGGAATAACCCTACCCTGGCTGTGTGCTAATTATTTTCTTGTGTGATTATGATAATAAAAACTTATATTTTTTTACTCTTTAGGATTTAGCTGATATTACAAATTTGCTCATTTTGGCTATTATCAAAATTTGGTAATATGGTTATACAGCTCAAATTATATCTTTTGTGTATGCTCAGTGGCCCTGAGAAAAAAGTCAGGAGAATTGTTTTTCTTTTTTCAACAAAATTCAAGATGGCCGACGAATCACATGTTACTCTGAAGAGCTTGAACTGCTTCACCGATTTGTTCCAAGGAAGCAACTTACCCTGGCCATATGTTGATTAGATTTTGGTGTGATTCTGACATCACATTTTCACGTGGTTTACATAAAAATTTGGTGACAGTGCTGTATTTTTCTATAATTAATGTACTATGTTGGGCGGGTGGAGACGCAAGCTTTGCCCCTCAGGCAAATCTAGTTTGTTCATGAAATAAAACTAAAAAATCCTCCAATAACTTACTTTTTATACAAAATTTAATGTAGTTTATTTTGTTTCAGTTATTTCTCGCCTCCGCTGAAGACAAAACACCAAGACAGCTGTGTTACACCAGCGCCCTCTGCTGAACAGTTGAGGAAACAGACACATACGATGTTCGTTCCGACCGTAGATTATCTCACGATCAACGAGTTTAATGCTATACCTGGGTTTGTATGCAACACTATTTTTTATGTGACAGATCATGCATCCTCTGCAGCAGGTGGTTAACCCTTTCGAGCGTGAATTTACCATGGTAATATAGTACCATATATAGTACCATAGTACCAGCCGCGAATTGCTGCCACAATTCTCGACTTGTAGTGGATGAAGATGATTTGATGTGCTTAAAAAATTACAGAAAATTGCCATTTATTGGTAAACCAGTTTCATGGGAATTTTTGTTCTAAAACCCTCAGTTGTAAGGAAATTAAGTCTGTTTTGAGGGATGTAAAATGATGCTTTAATGTAAGTCAACGTGAGGACTTGAAGGGTTAATCACTTGCTGAATTGTTTGTCATGATTTTTATTCTTTTGAAGCTGACATTTTTATTCATTTTAAGCTAACATTGCTAATGTAATTTCCAGTTTCAAATAAAACAATGTGTCTATTTAAAAATCTTCCAAATGTTATTAACTGGCTCACAATTGAGGTTGTATCAGAATACTGTATGGGGGGATGTCTATATATTTATCAAAAGCAATATATATTATCAGCAAAAATTTAAAAATATATATAAAACGGAAGCTCACCCAGGCAAACGATACACCGACCCAATGTTGTTTTAATGCTGGACCATCGTCTGCGACACTGGCCGAACATTGAAACAACATTTATTTGAAAAGTTTACAGCAATTCAAACGGTATAATGAGGTGAATGCTAACACACAGACACAGATATATTCACTATAAAAAAATGGTACTGTAATACCAACTGCTCAAGTTCATGTCAAGTTAAGATTCTTTTCAACACTCACTTGTATAATGATGAGCATCCAATAATATATAATACCTTGAAAAGAAATGGCAATCCCAACTGACAACATTTTATGTTGATAACATTTTCTCATGTTTATGGTGACAACATTTTTTTGTTGTCAAATCTGATTTTTCTGCTGAAGAATACACTCTGCATGTAAACACAAGTCTGAACCTAATAGTTCAGTTTCGGTCACTGTGTGGTGTGTTGTCATTGAAAAGGGTGTGACAGGACTCCCCAACTAAATAGTTCAGCTTTTGGTCACTGTGTAGCGTGTTGTTATTGCAAAGAGTGTTATTGTATTAGTTTTTATTGCCTGCATTTTGGAATTTCTGCTTTTTTTAAATAAAATCCAATCAAGATAAAATGATATAATCTGTCAAAGTATTCTCCTTGATCAGCTTCTGTTTTATATATTTGATCAAATTTTATGTGAGAATTACTGTAATTGATAATGACAAGTATATTCTTTACCCTTACAGCGCTGAAGTGTTTTTTTCTCACTTTTTTAAATAATCATAAATGTCTTAGTTAGCCCTTTCCATTTCATTTGAATACCTATGACGCTGTGGGTCTATGGCCATTATACATTTTTTTAATTCTTACAGTGCGGGGAGGACTTTATACGAGGTCTACAGCCTTCAGATTCTGACATCTGAAGACGGTCCCCACGCTGTAAGCGTTAAATTGTTGTTTTTTTGCTGCCTCAATTAAAGAAAGTCAGTTTTTAAACAACATTACTTTGAAAAAGTATGATTTAATTGCGCTTGTTTGTGAATTTTTTAAATTACTCAAAAGCGCAATAAGATGAGATGCTTATATTTTGTGCTGTTGAAATTAAAATACAAATTCCCTTTAATGCCCACACGGCTTTTAAATGACTGATTCTCCCTTTGTTACAGGTACATGAAAGGTAGAAGCTCATATGAACAGGTGAACAGTGCAATAGATGAAATTAACAAAGGTGTCCTGGCAAAGTATAACATACTCGGCACGTCTCGTAAGTCACAGACCGAAGCGATAAAGAAAAAGATCAGGATGTACAAACAAATGGAAACCAAAGAAACTAAAGGTTGGTAGCACAGATTTTTTGAGGCATAATATATGAGAGGAGTGAATGATTTATTCTAGATATACTAGATCACAAAAAGGTAATTAATTTTTTTTTTTTTAAGAATCTAAGCGAGCCGGTTGCAAAATTTATGTAAAAACATGTCTTATATGTGATGAAAGACAGCTAGGAATAATTATATGAGACCCTGGCTGGCATCAATCTGTTTACTCTGCTTCCCATTGCTTCCAGTATCAAACAATTGACATCATTCATTAATAAAAATGACACTTAAAACCTTTTTTGTGGTTGACCGTTGTGCATGTTTGAAACTGTTCAGAGGTGTTGATTGTGGTGGCTAAGGTACTGTTCAATTAATTTACCCAATGCAGTGGAAGTTCAGCATTGTAAAAAAAAATTGTCAATCTTTACAGTCATTGACCAATATTTTCAAAATATCGAGTGTTTTATCAAGGCAATGCCACTCAACATGATTTTAATTTTGTATGTGATAACATGTATATTGTTGTGTGATTTTACCGAACTAAGGCCAGTGTTTTTATTTTGAGATACAGCCATTGACATTAACGTCCGACCGGCCGCCCAAGGCAGGTTAAAAAGGCCCAGGTCGGGTAAACTGTCCACATCGGCCGCCCAGTGGTCGGGTAAAGTTTTCATAGTTTTAGCCCTACGTACCACTTCCAGGTCCAGTTAAAAGTCACCAGGATAGACACAAATCACAGTTTACCTGCCCTGTTGTCTAGTATAAAACAATCCTAATGTCAATGGCTGAAGATACCATAAAAACCATATCTAGTACGTACCAGTAGATAGTACACACCCTCTCCATGTCTTGGTTTGGCAATATGTATTCAACAACTATGCTAGTTTGGTCATCAAAATATGGTTAACATTTAGCTAAGTATCATCTTTATTTTTGTCCATTGCAAGTACACATTATTAGCACTGCCTGGTGAATATATTGTGAACACAATACGTTGATCAATTATTATTTGATTGTTTTAAAATTTTATCTCACTTAATGAGAATACATTTCTGGTAACAAATGGTGACTTTATGACTGATTATCAGTCATAAAGTCACCATTTGTTACCAGAAATGTATTCTCATCAAGTGAGATAACATTTTAAAACAATCAAATATTAATTGATCAACGTTTAATCAGTTAATGATTAAACAAGTTTGAAAGAGTTGGCTAAAATAGAATGAACTGCGATTCACGAGATACGAACTTGCTTGAAATCCACAAGATTTGGCAATTTTGGGCTATGAAATCTGGACAAAATTAATAGATTTTTTGCACGTGTGTATGGTATGCACCAGAGTTTTTTATCTGAGCTTTACTGTGTTTGTTGTAGGTGCGTACTTTATCAGTAATGAGGATCTTCAATCATACACGCAGCTCAAGCTGGACCCTGTCAGCCGACGACACCTGACGTGCCTACGCCACTGTGCACGTCTCAAAGAACTACATGGGAAAGGCACCACATGTTATGTCATTTGTCAGTAATTGTGTCACACGCCTCCTGACTTGCCTACGTCATTGTCGACGTCTCAAAGAACTACATGGGAAAAAAAGTCGTCTTCTGTCAATGATAAAGTCACAAAACTGAATAATTATAATAACCCTTTTAGTTCTAAATAGTAGTATTTAAATTTTCTGTGACCTGAAGTTGTGTCTCGCTGTTGCGACCCACAATTTCAAGTGGGTTAATATTACTTACATGGCTACAGACAGGATTATGAAGGGTGGAATGGGCTCAGCCGGCCACAGAGAGGATTAAAAGTAATTTTATTCCCCAATTTTGTTGAATGAATAAACCTAGTGTTTGCCATTACTTTTCTAACCCCTAGAGCGCGACCCACATTTTTAACACCTGCATAACCTGTTCTTAAAACTAAAATATATCCTAAATCTTAAAATACTGAAATATGTTAAGATTTAAATTTCACAAATCACATAATTTTTCAGCCACTTGACCGCGACAAACAACTTCAAGTGACTGAAAAATTCAAATTGAATAGCTCAGTGCTCCAAGGGTTAACCGCGATTGTAGTCTATATCCAGGGGCCACTATACCCACAAAAACCCTGGTAGCCAAGTGGGCCCCTCAGATGCTAATTTTGGTCGCCCACGTCAAATTCTTCTATGAAAACCTGCCCAGTCATGACTTCCAGAAAGTATTCGAGAAATTCAGGTGCAGTAGTGAATAGTTCATACACCGAATTATCTGTTCATGCATTTTATACTAGTAAGCCCATAGGGATTTTATATAAATCCCAATGATTTTGAAGAATATAAAAATATGTTTTTTGTTCTTATGGAGAGTTTAGCTTTTATACATTCGCAATGTGGGCCACCTTTGATGTCAACTTGACTAGCCCACAGCAAAAACCAGGGGCCAATGGCTAGTGGGCGACTGGGTATCTGGAACCCTGTATATCTGTTTTCAGATTTGTTATTGTCAAGCAAGAAAATCTGAAGTAAAACTGAGCATTAACCCTTTAAGCCCTCACGATGCATTAAAGCATCATTTTACATCCCTGAAAACAGACTTAATTCTCCTACAACTAAGGGTTTTAGATCAAAAATTTCCATGAAAATGGTTTACCAATACATGGCAATTTTCTGTAATTTTTAGACCACATCAAATCATCTTCATCCACTGCAAGTCGAGAATTGCGGCAGCAATTCGCGGCTTGTAGTGGATGAAGATGACTATGGTAAATTCAGGCTTGAAAGGGTTAAATCTGTAGGTTACGTGGCATTATGCACTATTGTGTTATTGCGCCACATTGTGGATTGCGGCTACGTCCATTGATGTTCTTTTACGTTCAGCTCTAGGTCAGTCAGACACGCCATCTGATTTACGTGGTTCTCTGAGCCCCACGACATGACATTGCTGCACGCTGCATGCATGTCCTAGCGTATACAGCACCTGGTAGTCCCAGCGATGAGCTAACGTCATAATCCGTATATAAATGTGCCAGATTGGCTTTTTATTCAAATCGTACATATTTTTACCCTCTTGAAGTTGTGTGTCACAGCAGCGAGACACAACTTAAGGCCACTATGTTTAATTTCTCTGTTTTAGATCAGAAAAAAATCCAATTTTTTTGTAACAATCCAATGCTCGCGCTGGGCAGAAAAAAACCATGTTTTGTTTTTAAGTCTCCACCCACTATGTGGTGGTGGAGACTTATTATTTTTGCTGAGTCCGCCCGCCGCCGCCATTTGTTTCTGCTCTCACTTGAAAACCCCTACTCAGGTTATTTCTATATATTTGCAGTATGCATACTGGCCCTGGGGAATTTGCCTGGTAAATTTTTCTTTGCCGTTTTTCAGTTTATTTAACAAAATCCAAGATGGCGGCTAAAATCGTATGGCACACGCTAGAGCTTGAACAGCTTCATCGCTTTGTTTCACGTTCGGTTTAAAGGAAAGACCTTACCCTTGACGTGAGCTGAAAAAACTTTTTGTGAGATTCTGATAATAAAAACTTTGATTTTTTTACGTTTTTAAAAGTATTTTAGCGGATATTTCTGTTTTGCTCATTTTGGCCATCATCAAAATTTGGTAATATAGCCATACACCCCTACTCGGATTATTTCTAAATATTTCCAGTATGCATATTGGCCCTTTTTTTCGCGTTTTTCAGCTTCTTCAGTAAAATCCAAGATGGCCGCTAAAATCCTATGTCACTCTCTAGAGCTTGAACTGCTTCATGGATTTGTTTCATGTTTGCTTCAAAGGAATAACCCTACCCTGGATGTGTGCCGACTAGTTTTTTGTGTGATTATGTTAATAAAAACTTTTATTTTTTTAATTCAGGGATTTGAGCTGATATTTCAATTTTTGCTCATTTTGGCTATTATCAAAATTTGGTAATATGGTTATACAGCTCAAATTTTATCTTTTGGGTATGTTCAGTGGCCCTGAGAAAATTGTTTTTCTTTTTTCATTTTTTCAACAAAATTTAAGATTGTCGACGAATCACATGTTACTCTCAAGAGCTTGAACTGCTTCACCGATTTGTTCCAAGGAAGCAACTTACCAGGGACATATATGTTAATAGATTTTGGTGTGATTCTGACATCACATTTTCACATGGTTTACAAAAAAAATTGGTGACAGTATTGTATTTTTCTATAATTAATGTACTATGTGGGGTGGGTGGAGATGCATGCTTTGCCAAATCTAGTTTTCCTGTAATTTTGTTAAACTGCGACTTACGACTCATTTTGCCAGATCAGGTCACATTTATGAATATAAACATTAAGAAAATTGAATTATTTTTTTTCAAACTGAGTATTTTTATATTTAGTTTGAAATTTCACCCTTGTCCTGCTAGACCTGTATTTACGGGTCAACATACAGTTTAGCCCTTGTCCTGCTTGACCCGTATATATACGGTTCAGCCCGACACCTATATATACGGTTTAACCCTTGTCCTACTATACACCTGTATATATACGGTTTAACCCTTGTCCTGCTAGGCCCGTATATATACGGTTTAACCCTTGTCCTGCTAGGCCCGTATATATACGGTTTAGCCCGACACGTATATATACGGTTTAACCCTTGTCCTACTATACTCCCGTATATATACGGTTTAACCCTTAACCTGCTAGGCCCATATGTATACGGTTTAACCCTTGTCGTGCTAGGCCCTTATATATACGGTTTAACCCTTGTCCTGCTACGCCAGTATATATACGGTTTAACCCTTGTCCCGCTAGGCCCGTATATAGATGGTTTAACCCTTGTCCTGCTAGGCTCGTATATATACGGTTTAACTAAAGGCTCGGCATGACGTGGTGACTTGTGCTGAGATGAGCCTGTCTCGCCGCCCCAACGATGCCGATGCGGTATGCATATATTATCACTTATTGAGGATGTCTTTTGACCTTTAACCCTTTGCTAATCACGACAATAGTCAAAAGTGTTGAGTGTTTCCTTGTATGTAGCACTGATATTATAGTATTACTGAAACGTCTTAACTATTTGTTAATGATTATATTAAAATATTTATGTTAATATAGGCCTACTGTGTTCACTTTTTTGTTATTCAATAAACTATATTCCTATTCTTGTTAACTCAACTTTGTAAGTCGATGATCAGCAGTCTATATAAATAAATATAATACGTGTATGTAACACATTTAATAAGTACACCTTACTCTCATTAATCACCACTGGCACATAAACCCTTCGAGCCCTCATGATGCATTAAAGCATCTTTTTACATCCCTGAAAACAGACTTAATTTTTCTACAACCAGGGTTTTAGAACGAAAATTTCCATGAAATTGGTTTACCAATACATGACAATTTTCTTTAATTTTAAAACCACATCAATCATTTTCATCCACTACAAGTTGAGAATTGCGATAGCAATTCGCGGCTTGTAGTGGATGAAGATGACAATGATAAATTCAGGTTTGAAAGGGTTAACTGTCTGGCCGTCTGTGTACATTAACAGTACTGGAGCTTAACAGGTCTCCTATTGTGACGGCACGTTACGCAACATCTACAGCTTTACTCTAGGCAGATGAATACAGAACAATGTCTCAAATAAAGTAAACTTTATTCCGAGAGGGTATACCATTTAGCGCTAGAGCAGTGGTTAGCAATGGGCAATCACGATGTTGATCCAGCATTGAAACAGCGTTGTGCTGTAGTCACGCGATGACGCTATACTATACCTATATCTATTGTGACCTCAAGAATAATGTAAGGTATGGAAAACAATCTAATTCTCGTCGTATCTCAAGGCCTCGTGAATATACGATACAAAGCCCACCCTCTCGTAATACCTGTCAATCAAACTGTTCCAAAGCGTTGATTGGTGGTAGGAGAGTTCAGTCCGTCCCTATATCTCGCATAACACCGTGAGATAGTGCAAGGTTTTGTCCATGCACACGAGAATAATCAGTGATATAGTCCACATTCATACATGATAAACAGTTTTCTAATTGTTGCGTCAACGCTGGCATAACATTTTTAATTTGGGCCAGTGCTGGCTTAGTTTAAAGAATATATTTATACACCTATTTTTCGCATGAAACAGAAGAGTGTATTTGTTATAAAAACGTCTAGCCTAATCAGGCTTTGTGTGATCCCATAGCATTCATAGGGTCGGTGTAGATCCCTTACACCTTTCATTCACGCCTAAAGGCGCACTTCAATCTGTTAACTACACATGGAGCGATTTCACGGAGCGCAAGATGTTATCATATCTCGCGAGTTGCCGAAAGGTTCTAATTGCGTTCAACTAGATAAACATGAGACTAAATAACTTGCCCACCCTAGGGTTATATAAAGAGAAAATTTTCAATCGAGCTGGCATATTTGCTTTGACCACGAAACAGACAGCATCGCTTCAAAAATATAGTACACAATTTATTTATTGAATTAATTTTGCCAATAGAATGATAAATTAAATATTGTATATTTCCAATTCATTATTTATTCCGTTCATTTGTAATAAATACAGAGTTATATCTAGCACATAGCATCTACCATGCCGCGTATAGCGTGTTCATATAGACCCAATGTATTGACCATCAGCGGTAGAACGGTCGTCCCGCTATAGCGCGATCCACTTATAACGCGCTCCCGTTTTTTGGACCCCAACTACCGCGTTATAATGCGATTCTACTGTATATAACAATACAGCCAGTAAGAGACTGAACTTTGAAAATCACAATCCGATTCGTAATCCACATCATCCCCCAAATTTAATGGATTATATCTTAGCCTGGTAAAACCGGGGACATTTTTGAATTCAAAAGGCTTTCTGCTTCAATACGGGGCACATTGAGCAGAGTTTGAGAATAACCCCCGCCCCTTAGATCCGCCCCTGTTCTTTCATTATTTGTAGATTCCTGCGGATAAACAAACACAACCGGACAAACAAACACAACCGAAAACATGACCTATTTGGTGGATGATGACTCGCCAGTACATTGTGGGCATTGTTGAAGCACGGCCTCACCAGATATTTATAATGCCTCTTCTGAGGTTACCAAGTGTAATAGGGACGCGCAGCCCGGGGCCCTGCGCGAAAATCACCATCGATACACTGGTATCAACCTTAACTCGACGAGGCCGCCATTAACGTGATCTCCTAGTCCCAACTTCTATAAGATTTCGGGGTCACGTTAAGAAAATATAAACAATTAAAAATTTGACCCGAATAATAATTAAAACAACCAACGAATCTTGCAGACGCAGTATCTGGTCTAATAAAATTTTGTTCTTCTAAAGGACTAAGAGAACTTGCTAATCAGTTTTTAAGTGCACATGTATGATAAACAAACAGACTGGATTGGCACCCCTGATGGATATATGAGGGTGGATGGACGGATGGATGGATGGATGAATATGAGGATGGATGGATATGAGGATGAAAGGGTATGAGGATGGATGGATGGATGACATAGAATAAATAGATAGGCCCAGGGACACATATTACAAAACATCTTAACTTTGCTCTTATCTTAAGTTTCTCCAATTCCCATTAAAAAAGTTAGAATCAATCCTAACTTTTTATGATAGAATGAGAGTTAGGATAAGATCAAACTTAGGATGCTATGTGCGCCGGTAGAGCAGCACAGGCTTAAATAGGCCTACATTTTCGGGTTTGGTTTGGATATTCCAAATTGATCACTAGGTCCACAGTCAATCTTTAAATCTTAACTTCGCAGTCCTCCCCACGCAATGGTGGCCCATCGTCTTCGATGCTGGTCCAGCATTGTTGGCTTAGGGACCTACATTGGCTGAACGGCCTCAATAAAGTATCATGTAGGCCCTAGTTGGCGTGTAGTTTACTTGGCGTTATATCATGTATACTATGGGCCTACACAATATGATATCGATCAACATAAACATTTAAACTAGTTTAGGCCCTACGCACTAGGCCTAATGTTCATAATAACCTTTTAATGACTATGCGACCTCTGAGCTGAGCAAGCGGGCATGGAACTGAAATGCTACTGATTCTAAAAAACATATTTTGGACCTGATTATTCCCCGATATATTCAGATATGACAGTCGGATGTCCAAAGAAATGTCCCACGATTTTGTACTCGGTCAATCACGGGCTAGGCAGCCCCGCGATCGGAATATTTAGGTTATATAAAGAGAAAATTTTCAATCGAGCTGGCATATTTGCTTTGACCACGAAACAGACAGCATCGCTTCAAAAATATAGTACACAATTTATTTATTGAATTAATTTTGCCAATAGAATGATAAATTAAATATTGTATATTTCCAATTCATTATTTATTCCGTTCATTTGTAATAAATACAGAGTTATATCTAGCACATAGCATCTACCATGCCGCGTATAGCGTGTTCATATAGACCCAATGTATTGACCATCAGCGGTAGAACGGTCGACCCGCTATAGCGCGATCCACTTATAACGCGCTCCCGTTTTTTGGACCCCAACTACCGCGTTATAATGCGATTCTACTGTATATAACAATACAGCCAGTAAGAGACTGAACTTTGAAAATCACAATCCGATTCGTAATCCACATCATCCCCCAAATTTAATGGATTATACCTTAGCCTGGTAAAACCGGGGACATTTTTGAATTCAAAAGGCTTTCTGCTTCAATACGGGGCACATTGAGCAGAGTTTGAGAATAACCCCCGCCCCTTAGATCCGCCCCTGTTCTTTCATTATTTGTAGATTCCTGCGGATAAACAAACACAACCGGACAAACAAACACAACCGAAAACATGACCTATTTGGTGGATGATGACTCGCCAGTACATTGTGGGCATTGTTGAAGCACGGCCTCACCAGATATTTATAATGCCTCTTCTGAGGTTACCAAGTGTAATAGGGACGCGCAGCCCGGGGCCCTGCGCGAAAATCACCATCGATACACTGGTATCAACCTTAACTCGACGAGGCCGCCATTAACGTGATCTCCTAGTCCCAACTTCTATAAGATTTCGGGGTCACGTTAAGAAAATATAAACAATTAAAAATTTGACCCGAATAATAATTAAAACAACCAACGAATCTTGCAGACGCAGTATCTGGTCTAATAAAATTTTGTTCTTCTAAAGGACTAAGAGAACTTGCTAATCAGTTTTTAAGTGCACATGTATGATAAACAAACAGACTGGATTGGCACCCCTGATGGATATATGAGGGTGGATGGACGGATGGGTGGATGGATGAATATGAGGATGGATGGATATGAGGATGAAAGGGTATGAGGATGGATGGATGGATGACATAGAATAGATAGATAGGCCCAGGGACACATATTACAAAACATCTTAACTTTGATCTTATCTTAAGTTTCTCCAATTCCCATTAAAAAAGTTAGAATCAATCCTAACTTTTTATGATAGAATGAGAGTTAGGATAAGATCAAACTTAGGATGCTATGTGCGCCGGTAGAGCAGCACAGGCTTAAATAGGCCTACATTTTCGGGTTTGGTTTGGATATTCCAAATTGATCACTAGGTCCACAGTCAATCTTTAAATCTTAACTTCGCAGTCCTCCCCACGCAATGGTGGCCCATCGTCTTCGATGCTGGTCCAGCATTGTTGGCTTAGGGACCTACATTGGCTGAACGGCCTCAATAAAGTATCATGTAGGCCCTAGTTGGCGTGTAGTTTACTTGGCGTTATATCATGTATACTATGGGCCTACACAATATGATATCGATCAACATAAACATTTAAACTAGTTTAGGCCCTACGCACTAGGCCAAATGTTCATAATAACCTTTTAATGACTATGCGACCTCTGAGCTGAGCAAGCGGGCATGGAACTGAAATGCTACTGATTCTAAAAAACATATTTTGGACCTGATTATTCCCCGATATATTCAGATATGACAGTCGGATGTCCAAAGAAATGTCCCACGATTTTGTACTCGGTCAATCACGGGCTAGGCAGCCCCGCGATCGGAATATTAAACACGACCCATGCCGCGCCAGCGTTGCAGACAGTTGGCCAACATCAAAACAACATTGCTGCACCTTCTCTGTCTGGGAACGTCCCTATGTTGCCGCTGGTAAATTAACACGAAGCAACATTAGACGAACATCGGCTCAATGTTTCGTATGTGTGGGGAATGGCGTAATTGATGATCAACAGCAGCGAATCGTGGACTGTAGGCCTACTTAAAGTGTCCAAGATAAGAAATGACAGCACTTGGATTGATCAAAAACCTGCACATTCAACCATCGGGAGCCTCACCAGTCTGCGTGCGCCACTCGAATCTTGTCTGTATCATTATGTGATTGCACAGCGTGTACACACGTGGGCCCAGTTACTGTGCAGGCCCACAGATCTCTCACTGGGCAGATCCGTTTTCTGGAGAACCATTCCTATTTCACAGTAATACATGCAGAAGCTTTGTCTTTTGCTTTAATATTATTGATAGGGGCTTCTTGAAACCCATTCCGACAAGCTACGATGGCCGCTGCTAGGCCGCATATTCAGGGTAAAAAGGAGAAGTTATTACGTTTAATAGAGTGTCCTATATGTCTGAATGAACTACAGGACCCTAGACTGCTCTCATGCAGACATACATTATGTTACACGTGTGTGAGGGATTATACAGAGAAGGGTAATTATAGTAACCAGCTGCCCTGCCCTGTGTGTCGTGGGGTGACTGTTCTATACGAAGGGGGTGTGGATAATCTGCCAAAGTTTTTCTTTATGAATGAATTGAAAGAAGTGGTCACCGAACAAGACGACGAGGTCGAAGAGGAGAACCAGCCACAGAGCATGAAGGGTGGATCTGTACCAAGCTCTGGATCTCTATGTTCCGTGGAGGATTGTGGACAACCAGCGATGACCTATTGCAAAGATGGATGTCAGTTTCTGTGTCAACGTTGTTATGATGATCACCAGAGTATCAGAATCACGAAAAATCACCAAGTTTTTCCAATCACTAAGCCTAGAAAATGCCCCTATCCACCATGCAACCACCACAATCATCAGGTGCTGGATTTGTATTGTCGTACATGTGACATGCCAGTATGCACTACTTGCTCTCAGGCCAACCATCGAGATCATGATTGTTGTGATCTGGACGAACATGCGGATGTGTGTAAAACTAAACTGGAACAGCTATATCAAGACACGGATGAACTGATTCATGTCGTAAAGCAAACTGTAGATAAAACTAAATGTCAAGTTCAGCAGGCTGAGGTAGATATCGATGACGCGTGTGATAACGTGAAGTCCATCTTCAAGGTTATGCATGAGAAACTAGACGAAGAAGAGAATAAAATGCTATTTGATCTTCAAGATGCTCGTAGACGTCTGAAGAAGACGGGGGATGTCACCATAGACAGCCAAATGATGACCTTAGCTGGGTTAGAGAGTCTGAAGTCTTGTGAGATCAAACTGGTTGATAAAGGTACTCCTTATGACTATGTGACGGTTACTGATTCCATCAAGATAGACTTAGATGAACACTATGGTCAACAGTTACCAGGGTTTATGTGGAACTGTCAGTTTGTCAGGAAAGACATAACTGGAGAGGTAGGCCTATGTCTTTCAGGGAAAGTGAAGCTCACACAAACTGAGGAAACTAGTGGAAATAGAAAAGTAAAGGAGATTGGCAAGGTCGTCTTACACAATCATAACAAATCTGTATTGGGCTTGGTCGTCCATAGGGGATATATTTATACAGTACACTCTACAGATTTTATAGTTTATTGTTTCAATAACCAGGGAACACTGTTGTCCAAGTATGAACATGTACCATTTCCAAACCATGTTGTTCAGGGAATGTGTTTGATTACGGATGGTAACAAAGCTATGTTAGTGATTAGTGACTTCACTGATAAATCTCTGGTTTGGGTCGGAATTTATGATGATTTTGTAATGAGACATCATCACACTCAGCATCTGGATTATAAACCATGTGGATCATACAGTGACAGAGGGGATCTTCTGGTATGTGGTGCCGATCATAAGATTCACCGTTACACAGCAGAAGGTCAGGCTGTCGGTGTCATCACGCTGCCGGATGATGTCATGCCGTGGTGTCTAACTCGCGCCATAGACAGTGTACATCTTGTCATCACTGATTACGTCAATAAGCAGATTGTGATCATTAACAAGGAAGGTCAAGTGAAGGCACAATACAAAGATAACATTCACGGTGTGAAACTGGGTCAACCATGCGGCATCATAAAGGACTTTATTGGTAGAGTGCTGATATCTGATCAGTCAGAGATGCAGGTGCTGATGTTAAGCAGCGATTGTAAAGAAGCGAGTCAGCTGCTCCGGAAGCAGCACGTGATCTCTCCAGTCAGTCTATGTCTGGACTCTGAGAACCACAGAATGTATGTCTCTGACACTGACCAGGAGAATAAAAACCATCTGCTCATTTATGATTACTTCAGTGATCACAAATTCACAGATGTGATATCTAAATATAATCTGATGGTGCAGTTATAAATGGTATGATTTATGAAAGACTATATGATACTGTAGATCTGGTAATTTTTGCGTGTTTACATTTTCGTGAATTTCTGATTTTAGGACTTTTCACAAAGTTTAGAATTCGTGAATTTTCATTTTTCTTTAGTACCGCTACTATAATAATAATTTTCGCGGGAGTCTTGAATTTGCGAATTTGTGCTCCTCGCGAAATTTGCGAAAATTGAAACCTCACGAATATTACCAGATCTACAGTGTATATATATATATATTGTTACCAAATTTAAAGCAAATGGTTCTGGATGGCTCTTAAGTATTCGTTTTAGGATTACTGTACTCTGCTCTACTTCTTGTACTGTACTTTGACAGTGCATAAATGATAGCAATAGCTTAAGATGAGTCTCAATCCCGAAGAACGTATAGCTTATATGTGATGCCAGAAGGTATTATTTTTCAAATCGTTGTAATTGTTAATTATGCATTGAGTAGACATGTGTTGGGACTATTGAAGGCCAGTGCATTCTATTTCTGTTGTAAATTAAAGCTATACATTTGCGTAAAATGTTTGGATTCAATATTATCTGAAGCTATAGTGGGGCATATCATTATGTTGGGAGCTGGATGGGTTGTGAAAAACATTCAATTTACAAAGTTTTACACCTAAGAAATAGATAAACATGAATAATAATTTTAATACATTTTTTGGGGAATAAGTTTTATAGGATAGTCTTGTTGACTTTCTTACTGTGATGATTTATTTTTTATTCTCTCTTTAATTTTTGTTTTTTTTAATATATACACTCCAATACAGCATCATTGACCATGAAATTTCACCTGTACATTTGCTTGTAAAACGATACAGAACATTGCTAAATGATGGACAATAATAGGTAAATAAAATGGCAATTAGTAAAAATATCTGTCTAATCAGTCAGCTAAAATATCGCCATTTTATAATGGAGACGTCATTTTAATATGTTTAACACACCTTTTTTAATTATATGGTATACATTACAGCCATAGGCTTACAGGTGATGAAAGTGTGTTTATCTAGCTCCCAACATTATGACATTATATCTTCAGGTGTAATAATGAATCCAAACATTTTGCACGAACGTATCAGTTTAAATGGTAGTTTTGCATAGCTTCTAAACGTTATTACTCATACTGAAACTCATAACGTTACACTGTTTTATTGTCCTGGATATGGTTGGTATGCTTCTGTAATTGCTCACCAGTCATTGCACATGATTATTACCCATGTTTCAGACTAGACTGTCTCAAACCTGTAACAATGTAAAAACATTCAATTTTTGCCATAAGTGATACCATGCAACTTACATAGATTTTATCCCCAGATCCGCAACAATGCAGTGCTAGAACTAGTCTTAGTATCTGGTAACACATACAAACTACTTCGCTGTTAATAATTAACAAGGAATATTGGCTTTAATATTCATGCTGTCTCCACACTCGCCTTGTGGCTCATTAAGAACTCTCACCAGTCCCGTCTAATAGACATACTAAAAATAGAAATCTATATGGCAGTACTTTCCTTTGGAGCGCCTCTACTATTTGAGCAGACACACCAGGGAGATATGGTGTATTTACCCCATTCACATACACAGGTCCCATCCCATCTAGGCTCTATGACTGACCAAATAGCAACAACAATCAGAATACACTTTATTTTTTCAATAGACACAACAATCTGAAAGGCTGCTTTAATAAATATATATTAAAATATGCTAATCTCTTCACCGCCGACTTCGATGGCCGGGTCTGGCTAGTGTGAATCATCGACCGTGTGTGTACAGTGAGGACTTGGCGGACCTGAACATCGGCGCAGTGGGCCAGGGTTCTTTGGCGTCATTATCAGGCCTTGCTGGTCAATGGAGGTCTCATTTTATTCCTTTTCACCGTGCTGGTTTAGCGTCTGCCTGCTTCTTTGTCTGCCTGCTTCTTTGTAAGCGGTCGGTGCTATACCACTCTCGGCCCACTGTTAAGAGGGATTATGTACACTTTGCCACTTATGTACACTTTGTTCATTGTTGATTTGGTCTTTGTTGCCTCAGAATGAATGATGTCTTAATGAAGTTTCGTTGATTCAATTATCGAACCTGCATTGACTCCCATCGGTTGCTGAGGTAAAAAGTTACACTGATTTAAGTTTGAATCGAGTCAAGTTGCTCTGAAAAGTCATGTATGAATGATAGAGAGTATGAAATAAAAGTGTTGTACCTAGCCTATGTCTTGCATAACTTCTGTCCTGAAGACAGTGTGGTGTCTTCTGTTCCTGTTGGATATTGGAACGTTGGATATTTTTCTGGAGTTGGCAGAGGCAAATTTCCCACTCGTCCTCTGGTGATTTGATAATGTTTGAAGAGTTTTGATATGCCTTGAGGTTTGGTACAGGTATAAACAGATAAAAACGTAACTTTTTTTTATAGTTTATGGTTTATCAAAATAAAATAATGTCGAAAAGAGACTTGAATGTGTTAGTTTAATGTGTTAGTCATGCCGAAATAATGTTACTTTATTTTGTTGCTTCTACTCGATTATTTGACTTTTGACTTAGATTAGAATAATTATTATGTTCAAAAGAAATTGAAGTTTGTCATGCTCAATTTTATGATATTGTAACAAAAAAACCAAGACAACTACTTGACTTTATGGTGTTTCTGTTTGTTAGTGTGTGTCAACTTGTTACTCACGTTTAGCATTTCTTGAAGTACTAATATAATTATTCTTATGTGATACATATGGATAAAGCCTCTCTCTAGACCTCCTTTGCAACTTTATTTTTACAATTAGAAATTCGAGGTTTTTGTCTTAAAAAATGAGATAACAAGCCTAAAACATTGGGGTTTTTTAATTAGGAGGTAAATTTTAAGGCACCAACACACACATAATACATGCATTATATAATATGAGATATAAAGGTTGTCCAAAATATTAGTGTGTTTTTAGTTTATTTTCTCATAATAAGGACAGTAGTGTGTACATGTTTAATAACCATTCAATATTGTTTAAAATAAACCTAAGCAATAAAATAAAATGTGTGTCATTGTTACCAGACCTATTGTACATAATATTTCACAATATTTTACCAGACTCAAAATCATTACCAGAATTAAATATAGCGTATTCTGTATTTGTATGTATAATGGAAGTTTAATACACACTGCTATATAGAATAATCCAGATGGTTTTTGTCTAAGCACATGTTTGATTACTGTTATAACGATATATTCTGAGTTGGTGTCATTTTCTGCCTGTTGGTTGATATTTCAAAGAAAAATGAAAAATACATTACTAAAATATGTTACATGACTAACAAAATTCATGTTGTAATGACCCATAATGTGTGTGTTTTCTACTTTTGTTACTAAACAGAATTCAAAATAACAGCATTTTTTAGAAAAGAGCAAAATATGTTAACAAAATACGTTACCAAAAAACGTTACAAAATCTAACATATTTTTTGTAACGTATTTTGGTTCTAGTTGAAGTTCTAAACAATCTACTTTTGAACTAGCATGAGTGTGGTGTTTGCTACAGGTCTAGTGAATCAATATGCGTCAATAAGTCCATTTTAGGAAATATGTTAAAGAACTTTAAATAAGTCTGTGATTAATTTTTTCAGAGACAATATTCTATACATGCTATTGATGTTCACAATTTGTAGGTCTATGCCAATTATCGATTATAATCGATAGTCGGTCACATCACTACCACACACTGCTTTGTGGATGCTATAGTTTTATTTTTAGTCAACATTGTTTAGATAGTTATTTATAAAAATTTAAAACAGCCTTATTATTGGGTCTTTCATTTGTATATGCCTAAATATTGGTCTTTTTTGAACACCACAATGTAGACACTTTTAAAAATGACTTCCATAATACAATCATGGCCCTTCACGGCGGGTGACATAACTCGGATTGGGGTTGATCCCTCTACTTAGTCTTTATTAAAGAAAATATAAATCTAATTATTCTTTTGTTGTCTAATTCGATTGTTCAGATGAGTGCAACACTCTTGTATATATCTTTGCAGGATACAGTTTGTAAGAAGAAAGTACGACAGGCAGCAGTCTCTGGAAGGTTTTGGAAAAGTTTTAACAGCAGAATCCGACTGGGTCTATAGTCTATACTGTTTGTAAAAGGGCTGTTGTGGTTGATCACAATCGTTGTTGGGGTTAATTGCACCAGGTGACGCTGAGGTTCAGGTGGTCTGTTTTATAAGTGTTCTGTCACCAGATGTGGCTTCAAGAGTCAGTAGGAGTGACTGTTGTCTCTATTATCCACACCTCCCTTTTCCCATTTGCACCACCCTTTGACGGTTTAATTTTGACACTAAACGACCTGTGTCAGCTACATATAGGCTGGTTGGCCGAACCACACCTAGTTGACCGATCAGTTGCCTGAGTGACTGAGGCAGACAATGTCACTAGGCCAAATCTTCTCCTGACCCTGATACATGTGCTGTATATCTCCCTGCTCTGTAACTAGGACAACCTGCTCGTTGTCACAGTCCATGATGACAAATCCAGGTGATGTCAGCTGAGCCACAGCTTTCCATGGCTTCACACCCTGTGGCATGTTCACTTTGTGTTTCTCCTCACCTGACGTAGACAATACATGTATCACGTTATCATCAATATCAGAAACCAGCAGATGGTCTTTACAGACACCTAGACCTAGTGGACGATAGCCGACCATCAGTGTCCTTTGTGAAGTCACCTTCCACGAACCATTAAGAACTATCCCCACTTTCCTCACCTTACCACACTTGTCTAGTTTAAGCCACACTAACTGTTTCTTGTCGCGATCGCTTATGACAAGTTGTGACTCTTCAGGAGGGAATCTCACTATGTCTGCAGGGTCAGAGAGCCCCTTTATAAATAGTGACCGTGGTCGGTGTGGTGACGTCACGGAGTAGGCATATAACGATGACTCGTGTATGTGTACAACCCAGATTCACCACCTCCAGGCCTCTAACCGTGCCACTCTTTGTCAGGGATATCTTACTAACTACATTATCAGTGACAAGACTATTTTTAGCTTCTGTATCTATGACATCCGTCGCCAAGGATACTTTAGCCACTGTTTTGTCATCCTTCAGTGGTGCCCCCTTGTCAGCAAGATGACTCCAGGCAAACAAGGACATCCTGTTAGTCATGTCTATCTCATGATAATTCCAGACAAAAGAGCGTACCCTGGCCTTAGTTATGGACACCAGCCGTGATTGTATATCCCCCGCCTGCTGAACTATGTCATAATCTCTGCCGTGACTCTATTTTTGCATGGTCAGATTTTAGTAAATTTTTGCTATGTTATTAAGCACACCTGATACTACAATTGACCGTTGAGAAACCTTTTGTGCCAATTTTGTCAGGGTCAAACCATATAATTATGCAGTCTACTATGATATTATGGTCACACCACTATGTACGGAGGGCGGGGGCCCTGTTGCAGTGGTCGGAGATCGTGGGTTCGAACCCCGCTCTGGCATTCACGTTTCAAAGAAACCAAATGTTTCTTCCCTGCTCACTCGTAAAAATGCATACCCTATGATACACACCTGATGTTTTGGAGCAAATTTTAAAGCAATCTTTAATTAACTCAGGTTAATTTTTTTTTTTTTTTACCGTGTTTATCGCAATGCTATACGTTAACTTTTACAATTCAACATGTATGTTACACAGTCAATGTATGTCACGTAGTATGTTATATGCCCTATAGTCACGGCAATTATGTAAAATAGTGTTTTTTCACTAATGATCCTACCGTGAATAAATACATTTTATTATAACTTGTATTATTATTATTATTATTTATTACTATTGCCGCGGTAGCGAGGCAAATCTTCTAGTGATGAATTTGTGGAAGTGAGCTCACCCATCCCGTAAAATATAACCTTCACTGATCTTAATGAGTTGGGTCTCCAGCTGATTCAGGACGTTAGCGCTCACTCCCGTTCACGAAAACAAATATAAACCAGAGACACTACGTGCAATGCATACAGAGATCGCGGGTCCGAAGCCCGCTCTGGCATTTTAATTTCAAAGAAACAAAATGTTTCTTCCCGGCTCATTTCAACCGCCAGGGCTCGAATTTCGAGTCATGTGTCTGGAGGGCAGTGTTCTCATTCATCCACATTCACCATTCCCAGGAGGTTCTCCTGGCCCAGTTTAGCCTCTATGTGCACAAAGGTGGCCTACAACCCCATTCAAGTCATTTCATTTTGCGTACAGACCATCTTCATTCCGCTCTAAATAAGAACTGTCAAAATCCGTCATTATATTTAGCCTATAATTCTTATAAGTGAAAGAATTAACATTAGTATAATGAAGCGGAAAGAGCCAACTAAGACATTTATGATGTTTTCAAACTGATAAATCCCATTGATCTCAATGGCTTATACAAACATATTTCGGAGCTGTAAGGGGTTATTCCCCACATACCGTGGTGGTTGTCGACCCTATTACAACCCACCGCCCACACAAGCATACTATTACAGCCCACACAAGCATACTATTACAGCCCACACAAGCATACTATTACAGCCCACACAAGCATACTATTACAGCCCACACAAGCATACTATTACAGCCCACACAAGCATACTATTACAACCCACCGCCCACACAAGCATACTATTACAGCCCACACAAGCATACTATTACAGCCCACACAAGCATACTATTACAACCCACCGCCCACACAAGCATACTATTACAGCCCACACAAGCATACTATTACAGCCCACACAAGCATACTATTACAACCCACCGCCCACACAAGCATACTATTACAGCCCACACAAGCATACTATTACAGCCCACACAAGCATACTATTACAACCCACCGCCCACACAAGCATACTATTACAGCCCACACAAGCATACTATTACAACCCACCGCCCACACAAGCATACTATTACAACCCACCGCCCACACAAGCATACTATTACAACCCACCACCCACACAAGCATACTATTACAACCCACCGCCCACACAAGCATACTATTACAACCCACCGCCCACACAAGCATACTATTACAACCCACCGCCCACACAAACATACTATTACAACCCACCGCCCACACAAGCATACTATTACAGCCCACACAAACATACTATTACAACCCACCGCCCACACAAGCAAACTATTACAACCCACAGCCCACACAAGCATACTATTACAACCCACCACCCACACAAGCATACCATTACAACCCACCACCCACACAAGCATACTATTACAACCCACCGCCCACACAAGCATACTATTACAGCCCACACAAACATAATATTACAACCCACCGCCCACACAAGCAAACTATTACAACCCACAGCCCACACAAGCATACTATTACAACCCACCACCAACACAAGCATACTATTACAACCCACCGCCCACACAAGCATACTATTACAGCCCACACAAACATACTATTACAACCCACCGCCCACACAAGCAAACTATTACAACCCACCGCCCACACAAGCATACTATTACAACCCACCGCCCACACAAGCATACTATTACAACCCACCACCCACACAAGCATACTATTACAGCCCACACAAACATACTATTACAACCCACCGCCCACACAATTAAGCATACTATTACAACCCACTGCCCACACAAGCAAACTATTACAACCCACCGCCCACACAAGCATACTATTACAACCCACAGCCCACACAAACATACTATTACAACCCACCGCCCACACAAGCAAACTATTACAACCCACCGCCCACACAAGCAAACTATTACAACCCACCGCCCACACAAGCAAACTATTACAACCCACCGCCCACACAAACATACTATTACAACCCACCGCCCACACAAGCAAACTATTACAACCCACCGCCCACACAAACATACTATTACAACTCACCGCCAGCACAAACATACTATTACAACCCACCGCCCACACAAGCATACTATGACGACCCACCGCCCACACAAGCATACTATTACAACTCACCGCCCACACAAGCATACTATTACAACTCACCGCCCACACAAGCATACTATTACAACCCACCGCCCACACAAGCATACTATTACAACTCACCGCCCACACAAGCATACTATTACAACCCACCGCCCACACAAGCATACTATGACGACCCACCGCCCACACAAGCATACTATTACAACTCACCGCCCACACAAGCATACTATTACAACCCACCGCCCACACAAGCATACTATTACAACTCACCGCCAGCACAAACATACTATTACAACCCACCGCCCACACAAGCATACTATTACAACCCACCGCCCACACAAGCATACTATTACAACCCACCGCCCACACAAGCATACTATTACAACTCACCGCCAGCACAAACATACTATTACAACCCACCGCCCACACAAGCATACTATTACAACCCACCGCCCACACAAGCATACTATTACAACCCACCGCCCACACAAGCATACTATTACAACCCACCGCCCACACAAGCATACTTTGACGACCCACCGCCCACACAAACATACTATTACAACCCACCGCCCACACAAGCATACTATTACAACCCACCGCCCACACAAGCATACTATTACAACTCACCGCCAGCACAAACATACTATTACAACCCACCGCCCACACAAGCATACTATTACAACCCACCGCCCACACAAGCATACTATTACAACCCACCGCCCACACAAGCATACTATGACGACCCACCGCCCACACAAGCATACTATTACAACCCACCGCCCACACAAACATACGATTACAACCCACCGCCCACACAAGCATACTATTACAACCCACCGCCCACACAAACATACTATTACAACCCACCGCCCACACAAGCATACTATTACAACCCACCGCCCACACAAACATACTATTACAACCCACCGCCCACACAAGCATACTTTGACGACCCACCGCCCACACAAACATACTATTACAACCCACCGCCCACACAAGCATACTATTACAACCCACCGCCCACACAAACATACTATTACAACCCACCGCCCACACAAGCATACTATTACAACCCACCGCCCACACAAACATACTATTACAACCCACTGCCCACACAAGCATACTATGACGACCCACCGCCCTCACAAGCATACTATTACAGCCGGGGCGGGGGGCCTAGGGTAGTGGTTAGCACCGCTGCCTTTCACGCCAGAGTCCGGGGTTCGGTTCCCAGTATCAGCGGTTTGAAAGAAACAAAATTGTTTCTTCCTCATCCACGTGCTAGAAGACCCCATGAATCTGAAGGGTGCTAAAAAACCGCATGGACCTAAAGGGTGCTAAAAAAAGGGGTGCCAGATGACAGCATGAGCTTAAAGGGTGCCAGATGACAGCATGAGCTTAAAGAGTGCCCAATGACCACATGAGCCTATAGGGTGTCAGATGACCGCATGGGCCTAAAGGGTGCCAGATGACCGCATGAGCTTGAAGGGTGTCATATGAATGGATAAGCCTAAAGGGTGCCAGATGACCAAATGAGCCTAAAGGGTGCCAGATGAATGGATAAGCTGTGTTGGGAGCGAAGAATGATTCGCACAGTCCATTCATGTCCAACATATTCACAGGGCCAACCGACCCGTGGCTAAGGACTTATTAGTTTCTTAGCAAACAAAAAACATTTGTATCACATTTATACAACGACGGCCCAACGTCTACGACGTTGGTCCAACATTGTATAAATGTTATACAAATGTTTAGTTTTTTCTGGTTTCTGCTCAAGGACACTCGCTACACGAAGATGAATATTTTCTACGAAGTATTTGAAATATATCTCTATATTCATCAGTTTGTTTTTCTCCCCCTACACATGACCACACAGAGAAGCTGGCAGTGTAACACATGACCTGATCTCAGGCTGTGATTCATCGGATATAACTGTTGTGTCATCGTCACATAGGCTACACCAAGAGGGTGAGTTATGTGCGCTTAAAGCTAAAAGCTAAAAGCCATGTAGAGAATAAATTTTAATATTGAGACTTTTTGTGGACAAATTATTTATTTTAACCCGGCTCGGCGGCGAATTGGAAATTAAAAATTTTATTACATATTTATAATAGTCATTGAAGTAAATATTTATTTCCTCCCAAAATTATTTATTTCAAAATTACTAGAGCCCCCCCCCCCCTACTCGAGATTAAATGGTGGCCCCCACATAGTATCATAGCGGTCAGATTGGTATGTGCTTGTACCAGCAACAATCACGCTTGTCATCAGCTGATCACTGATTACTTTCCAACCCTATTCTTATTGATGTCACTGTTGTCATTTAGCCAACTGTCCCTACCCTCTGTCTCACCCTTGCAGCGCGGGGATCGACTTTAGCCGTCAGAATCTGTAGTCGTCTGTAGTCGTCAGATGTCTGATGTAGATGTCAGATTCTGACGTCTAAAGTCGATCCCCGCACTGTAAAAGTAAAAGTACTTCCAATGGTCATAGAACCATAACATAGGTATTTAAATGAAGCAGAAAGAGCCAACAGATGAGTTTAATTTGAAAATAACCCTTTAGTCTCCATGATCTATACACAAATATTTCAGAGCTTTAATGGTTATTAACAGTTGTATTTTATGTTCACACATACTTATTATCCACACAATAATTCTGTATGTGGTATTCATAGTTCACGGCAAATATTCACTGCAGTTATTGACCAGGGTGAATAGATTTCGCCGATTCCTCAGTCAATTCTGAATTCTGAACCAATTTTCATGAAATTTTACACACCCTATTGTCCACTAAGCTGACAATTTCGTGAAGTGCTAAAATGTTCAGAAGACACCCTATTTGACATAGTAGTACACCTTATACGCCCTATAGAGGAGACTTAACATTTTTTGACAGCTATATATATATATATGCATTTACGTTCAGACCAGTTGTTAGACTCACCTCATGTCAACCAATGACATAACTTATAATTAAATATTTAAAATGACTGCCATGCAAATTGAACAAAAGTGGGCATCTGGGTCCAGAAGACTAACAGGAGTTCTCTATTCTGTATGCTTTGATGTTTCGTACATATATAAGATTATTTAAAAGTATATTTGTATTTATTTTGTAGCTTTCTTCGCTTTCCAGAGTATCTTATTTGCTACTATTTATAATAATAGGCCCCACTGTACGGTCTGCAACAGCGAGAGTACTGTCTTGCGGATCCGTGTAATGTGTGAGTCTTGAGAAAATGTAATAATGTTTTGATAAAATATCTTCCTTTGAAAGGCTGCTAGAAAACATATCTGTGGAAAGCCTGGAAATAAATAATCACCTTCCAAATTTTGTTTAAACAAATAATTAAATCACACTTTTTGAAAAACTCCTGTCCGAAAGAGTGTAGAAAATAATTATAATTTAATCATAATTTCTGAAAAAAAATCACCTCGCTTCGCTCGGTTATCTATTTCAAACATATCTGTCATTGCTCGGGTTAACCCGTGGGTTACTAGTAGTACCTGTGTGTGCAGCCGGCTGATAACTCCAACAAAAACGCGGCGCAAAAAACAATATTCCCGGGCTTTTAGAGAAAAAATTATTTCACTCATAGCCAGCCTGGAAAAAAAACAATGTAGTTGATTGAAATAAATGAAAAATCTGAACAAAAATTCCAGTCCACCTGCTACTTTGATGGTCGCCACTAACAAAGTCTTTGATAATAGTTGTATTTATGTAAATGTCTGATCCGTTGTTTTGTTTATTATCATTTGCACTTTTAATTTTAAGTGTAATCATAATGTACATAAATTGTATTCTGGATATCAAACGTAGTAAGGGCGTTGTGCCACCTGTAGTTGATATCCGGATATACACTATTAAATATAATTTAATGTCATAAGTGAGCCATTGGAGGTTTTAGTGTATAATTAGATTCGAATAAATGAGAACATTTCCCAGCAAACACCGCACATAAAACCAATGCTGGTTTAATTTTGGCCTACCGTCTGCGACGCTGGCTCAACATTAAACCGGCAGTGGTTCAACGCCCGGTGTTTTCTCTGATTGTATGTCGGCTGAATAGAAGGCTCTGTCAACCCCATTCATTGCTTGGACTCACATCGGTGAATAGAGATCCCCTTTGTGCTGACCGGCAGCATAATTTATCCACCTTTAAAGCGACTCAATCGGCTAAAATCATAAAAAAATCGGTGATTTTATTTTGGCTTCCTAATATGACCATATGATGTAAACATGTCCATAGACTAGAACTGGAAATGTTTTTTTATTTTTGTGCTGCGCATTTACCAGTTAAGCGAGATATAGAGGCGAAATTCCTAATTTTTTATTTTGGACATGCATGTCTAAAATAAAAGATACGAGATTGTGTCTCTATATCTCGCTTAACTGGTGAATGCGCAGCACAATTTGTTTTTAACTTTTGCAGTTCTAGTCTATGGACATGTTTACATCATGTGGTCATATTAAGAAGCCGAAATAAAATCACCGATTTTTGATGATTTTCGCTTGATTGAGTCGCTTTAATCGCTAATTTAGATAATTGAAAAACATCAATCCAATGATGTTTCAATGCTATGCCAGTATCGCAGACGATGGCACAGCATTGAATCAACGCTAGTTGTTTGCTCTAAACAGTTGTGATCTTTTAAATGCTACATTTGACAATTAAAATAACAGTTGTAATTCTATCAAACTTGAAACGTCGACCCAATGTTATTTTAATGTTGGGCTAGTGTCCCAGATAGTGATACAACATTAAATCAATAGGGAGTCAAATGATTTTTTTACTGAGCCTTATCTATACTGACAGGTGTGGCACAATCTAAAATTGCCACCAAAGTTCAAAATGGCTACCAAAAGAAAAATCAGCATTGTAAGGGTTTACAGTAAGCAACACTGTCCAGATAAAAACTCGCATGCAAAATGACAGATCTGAAGAAACAGAGAGAAAAGTCCAATTTCATTTAACAATGGCTTCACATGTGACATCCAGTTTGTTTTCCTGATCGATCAAGCTGTATCAGCGAGTTATATGCCCGTTGTAAGTGTAATTTACTTTTAAAATGTAAAATGATGTGGACCGCCTTGGTGTGAGGTTATAAAATTATGATCGGTTACATCACGCTTTTAGTGAGATTGAAATAAGGCCCTTTCCATTCAATGCCAAACGCCCTTCGATTTAGAAGCGTCAAAAGAGAAGTAAAAGCCATATTGCGGAAGGTTCTTTTCTCCGGGGTTTAATCCCACGGTTTTCCCTTCACAACTAAGAGTTCATAATAAAAATAATTATCCTAATGTCCACATTCTTCTATAGGACTCAATATTTCAGAATGAAAAAACACTCATCGACGTTGGTTGAAACATTCACAACCATGTACTTGCTATCTTACTGTCACCAACTGTTTCCAATAAACGAAGAACAACTTGATAAAACAAAAACAATACCAGCTTTCCTTGTTGTATATCAACCCTCTCTATTAGTCATGAAAACAGGTACGATACTTTTAAATCCGTAGTTAAAATAAAATACTGTTACAACAAACTCTTTGCAAATTAAATGGAGAAAAGTATTGTGATATATTTTGGTGTCAGAGACCATGCCATCTGGTGACCTCTCTCACGAACACGCAAAATATACTGAAAGAAGCCAGTAATTACCTGGATGACAAACAGAACGGTCAAGTTTATGATCTCCTATAAGGAAACGACTGGGATATCACACTTGATCGTGGTCTGACACACATGCTGTAACTCATTGCTATTCACTCTATACACGTATAGTGACATTTACAACAGTATAATGAGTCTTTTTAGCCTACCAAACTACTATAGTAGGACACTTTTTTAAGATGAGGTACATCCTATTAATGTCCTGTATATCACGACCTCAGACTAAAATATTTGCATCCATTGGACAGTCCACCAACAGGACAAACATTTAAGAATATATCAGCCACTGACGTTGTTTCATTGTTTAATCCAGTGTGTAAGTTTGTACATATATCACTATTTTCCATATACAATAATCAGCCATGAGTTTAAAAATATGTTTACTTGTATTTTATCCATGATATAAGCCAAATCCATAAAGTTATGTATTCCATAAATAACGGAAGAAACGTTATCCATTTTTTCGACTTTTTTCGACTTTTCAAATCCTAATATTCTGCATACATGTTGAAAATTACACTCCAATTAGTTTTATTTGTTTTTACATATATGTTACCATGGAAACAGTCCTTAATAAGTAGGAAATATTGATACCATGTAATGATGCAATTTCACACTTCATATTTCTGTGAGTTGGCGGAGTTATATTTTCAGAGCTAACCATACTAGTTGTGTGATATACCATTTTAAAGGTAATTTTGTGTAGACTTGGGACGTGTTATTATCTCCGATATTTAAGTATGCGACTTACGACTCATTTTGTCAGATCAGGTCACTTATATTTATTGTGAATAACAACGTTACTTTGTCGGATGACATTTTGACTCGCTTTGATTATTCACATTTGTGCAAAAGAAGTGATCACATTTCCATCTGAGTGTAACGTTGTTATGGTTAGAGGCAATCAATTTCTTGTAAAATTAGTTTCAAAAATCATATCTTCATTGTAGTCATCATCTGTTTTAATGCTAATTTCACATAGACTAATTTATCAGATCAGAATATGGGCGTATATTACATGAACATTAATGTAACCACCCCTTACATCTCTGCAATATTGTATAAACCAATTTGTAATCATCATACATGCTTTAGGCAGGTCTTTCCATTATTTGTATACATATGGTATAGATCAACGACCATTATAAATATTTTACTCTTTCAGTGCAGAAATCGACTATAGACGTCATAATCCAATGTCTACATACATCAGATTCGGACGTCTAGAGACGTCAGATTCTGACGTCTAAAGTCAATCCAGAGCTCCAAGTTAATCAGGCTGATGTGTGAACCTGTTTTAGGGTAATTATAGCACTTGCAACGAACAAGACGTGATCCTTGCTATATCATCAGATATTTTAAGCGAAAAATCAAAAAGAAGTTACTACTTAAAAAGTATCAGTATTATTAAATTTATATATCTTAGTGCTAATTTCAGTGCTAATTGAAGAAGGTATATATGTTAAAATCTAAATTGCATGTTTCATCATGTTTATTTTCTGAGAATATTTTACCTAAGCAAATGTTTATATTCAATAATAAAGCTTACTTAATGGTTATCATCACTTCAGGAAACACCTCGGTAATGGGACTAATTTTGGAAAGTCCTACAGGTGTTTTGCTTAGCGATGCTCTACTGTAATAAAATATCAAATGCTTGCTTTTTTGTCATTATAGGAGCATGCAGTTTGTAACCTAACAACTTGTACATATTGTGACTGCAGGGACTAATGTATCAGAATCAGCTTCCATAAATTATAGATATAGAGAAGTCCAGCCTCTGTTCACGATGATTCTGAAGTGTCAACAGAAGATACCCTGGACAATGTGGTCATTCTCTCTCCTACTCGGTGGACTAGCTCTATCTGTAACTTTGACATTTACAAAATATGATATGATGCCAACACAAAACGAGCCTGTAGCACGTGATGTATCATTGACAGACGGTTCTGAATTATTACCAGGTGTAATGTTGAGAGAGGGTCCTAAATCATCACCAAGTATATTATTAAAAGAAAGCTCTAAATCATTACCACTGATAAATGAAGACCCACATAATGTAACACTGAAAACCGATCCTAAATCCTTCCCTGGGAAATATAAGGATCAACATCCTGCGCAATTAAGGGAGGCATCACAGTCCTTACAACAGTTCAATAAAAACCCATACCCATATCAGGTGACAGAAACAGAAGAAACTCTATGTAAGCCTCCCACGATGGAGTTATGGCCATCTAATATCAAAGCTTTGATGGACAAGGAGTCATTCAACCTTGAATGTTCCAAAGAAGAAACAAATTGGGTTTACATAGGTAATTTTTCTATATATATTGACATAGATGCTGAAAAAAGCCATGGAGAGATTACATGTGATTGCAGGTGTGTTGAAAGAGAGACAGATTTAAAGGTAAATTCTGGGGCTATTATTAAAGATATCAAGAATGGAACTCGTTTACCCTCAGATTTTATATATGTTAATTGTACGGCATCAGACGGCGCGTTATATAATATCACTCATTCTGGAGTGCTGCCACATGATACTGATACCATGCCAGATCTACCAAAAGGAGCATTAGGATTAAATATTCTTATGATGGGATTCGATTCAATGTCCAGACGTTCATGGCAGAGAAATCTGCCTAAAACAGTTGCTTACTTAACAGAATCATTAGGTGCTGTGGTGCTGAATGGTTATAATGCGGTTGGTGCCGCTACTGTACATAATCTGCTGCCCTTATTGACTGGGTTGGAAGAGTCGGAACTTCCAGAGGGAAGACGAGGCCACGCAGGAGCTATTCCAGTGGATGGATATCCTTGGATCTGGAAGGATTTCAAGAAGCTGGGATATACTACACAATGGGTGGAAGCAGCTAATTATACGAAACCATTTGGGGGAGCGTTCACCCACAGCTTGCTGGGCTTCGATAAACAACCAGTCGATCACTACATGAGGAATTTCTTTCTTTACCGAAGACAAAAGGCGAGACGAGACAAACCACATTGTTTGGGCTCTGTTCCTTCACATCTCAATGTGTTCAACTCTGGGAGAGATATGTTTGAAAGCTATAAAGTGCGATTAAAATTTAGTTTTATTTTCCACAGTATACTCTCACATGATCACATGACATATGTAACTGTTGCTGATGAAGATTTGACTAGCACACTAAAGTACATGAATGACAGAGGCTATTTTGATAATACCCTGTTGATCTTGATGTCCGATCACGGGGCCCGTTTCAGTTCTATCCGCAAAATTTTGCAAGGCAGATTTGAAGAACGCAACCCATTTTTCTCAGTTCGATTACCTCCAAAATTAATAATCAAATATCCCAAAATTTACAAAAATCTCAAAATAAATGCAGATCGCCTGACCACACCATTTGATGTTCATGCTACATTCCAAGATGTGATTTCATACAAAGCTGGTCTGATAAGACAGTCCAAATGGTCACACGGAATAAGTTTGTTTGAGAAGATTCCTGTGGATCGTATGTGTGAAGAGGCAGGACTGACACAACATTGGTGTTTATGCTTAGAATGGACAAACGAGGACGTCCAAGATCCCAACGTGACTGCTTCTGCCAAAGCCTTTGTCCAATATGTCAATGAGCTAACAAAAGACAAAAGAGATTTATGCGAGGAACTCTCTCTTCACACAATCAACAGAGCAGAGAAAAGTCTACCTCTTAATGCTCTGTCTGAAAAAGCTTTAAGAAGAAAAAGGGAAAAAGCTGCAATTGGTGCTCTTGTGGAAGACACAATGACAGTCACAGAGGTATTTTATCAAATACAGGTGACCACGAAGCCAAGTATGGCTTTGTATGAGAGCACAATTAAACACTCGATCTCTGAGGACACATATACAGTTAATGAAAAAGAGATAAGCAGAGTGAATGTGTATGGAGACCAGCCTCACTGTGTGGAAGCAGACATACCCATGTTACGTCCTTATTGTTATTGTAAGATTCAGTTGTGAATTACTCATATTACGTTATTTTTCCCTGTAAGATTCAATTGTAGAATCACTCATATTACGTCCTTATTGTTATTGTAAGTTTCAATTGTAGAATTACCCATATTACGTCATTATTGCCATTGTAACATTACGTCCTTAATTATTGTCTGTAGGATTCAATTGTCGTTATTATTATTCTAAGAATCAGTCATAGGGGCAACAAAACACATCACATACACATTATATTCGGAATGTAGTGGATCGATCCATCTATTTTTCTCTGGGATTAAGTATATTTTGACTTGACAATTACAGCATACAGATAAAGTACTGTCCTGCTTACAGATATGCAGATGATAACACTCTTTCCTATGCGAATAAAAAAATCCAAATTGTTAAATCGCCTATACGTGAGTAGTCTCTATATTGATCCAAGCAAAGTCTCTCTCACTGCTGAGAGAGAGACTGGAGAATCCGCTTGTTCTCAATCATCATACCAATGAAAGGAAACAGGCTGACAAGTGAATGCTCTAAAGCGACTATTCCATCACATCAGTCAGGATGTCGAGATGGCCGTTTTCAAAGCTTTTATCTTGAGCAACTTTCAGTACAGCCCAGCAATATGGCACCATTGCGCAGTATCAAACACTAAAAAAAAACATGCTCTGCACTACCTTACAAAACTTTAAATCTGATTACAGATCTTTGTTGTGTCAGAGCAAACCTTATTACAATATTGGTAGCATATACAAATAACATAAAATTATATATACGAGGCACATAATAATAAGTAATAATATCACTGGAATATAAAAAAGTAAATGTACACCTGGGAGACAAGCTAAACAGGATCCATTGGAGCCTTTGCTAGTAGTTCCCACCCAACATATTTTTCAATTTCCACCAGCCCTTTATATTATGATTATGGTAACCGGCAAATACAACACAAACATTTAAAACACTATGAACAGCAATCACTATTGACAAAACTAGTATTCAATTTTTCAAACATAAAACGTTTTAAACTGGATATAAAAGAAGAGTAATTAGTAATATGACGTACATTAGATGGTAAAGAATTCCACATAGGCACAATTCTGTTAGAGAAGCTACGTTTGAAGCAGTCGGTACGGCACAAGGGTGGTACCATAAGACATCCGGAATCAATCGAGTTACGAGTGGAGCATCCACCATCAGAGAAAAAACTAACAAAATCGTTAACATCAACATCATAATTACCATATGAACACTTCCAGAAGAAAACAATATCAGTATATTCATAGTTAAAGGTAGAATATTCGTCATTAGTCGATCGTTATCATCTACTTCAGCATAATTGAAAACTGGTCACTGACCTCTGAATTTTCTCTATATATTTTATATTTTTACGACTAGTGCCACTCCATACTACTCCATATTCCAGTAATGAGCAGCTAGTAAACAGTACATTATATATTTAGTTTGGGAAGATGCATGCCATCCTAACGTAGGCTACGTTTAATTAAACCACTTCTACGAGCTGCTTTGCTTAAAATGTTGTCTATATGATTATTCTAAGAAAGTGATCTGGTTATTATAACGTCAAAGTCGCGTATCTCGTCTACTCTTTGTAAGGGTACACCATTCATAGTATAATTGAACAAAATAGGATTTTTGGATTTAGTAAAGGGAATTATATAAAATTGAATAACATTGAAATCAATTTGCCATAATTGTAACCATTTGTACATTGAATCTATATAAAATTAAAGCTCTATATATGATTGTTGCCTCAGAATTCCCTTTGAATTTTTGAGGTCATCCGCAAATAGTGCGATTCTGCTGAATCTGGTACAAAGTGGTAAATCGTTAATGTATAATAAAAACAAAAGGGGTCCCGGATAGACCCCTGTAGAACACCTGAAGTGTCTGGAAGCCACTCAGATAGTGATTCAGAAATAGATACACGTTGTTTCCGTCCTGAGAGATACGACGTAAAACATTAAGTAAACCATCATTAAAACCATACACTTTCATTTTGTGTAACAGTAAATGATGTGGTACTCTGTCAAACGCCTTAGAAAAATCTAAATAAAGGGCGTCAACTTGACCAGAGTTATCGATATGTTGGCCTATCTCATGGAATACCTGTGTAAGTTGGGTTACTGTGGATTTTCCCTCCATAATTCCATGCTAATTTTTTTATAAATATTGTCACCTATGACTGACATAATATGGTTATGTATACATCGTTCAGCACCTTACTAACAATAGACAGAAGAGATATTGGGTATAATTGCTTGTACAGTTTTTGTCACCCTTGCCCTTATAAACTGGGCATACCTTTGCTCTTAACAATTCGGTTGGCACAGTACCGTCTCGCAAAGATCTATTAAAAAGGCTGCATAGTAACGGAGCTAAATAAGAGGAGAAACATTCCAGTATTACAGGTGATACATCATGAGGGCCACATGATTTGTTCACATTAAGTTTCTGCAGTATACCAGTTACTTCCAGTTCAGTTACGATTATCGAATCAAGGTCCGGGTGTGGATCAGTATCGTGGTCATTACCAGTAGCATTTAGGGGTTACTAAATGTTGAATGAAAGTATTCGTTAAAACCACTAGCTTGTGCATCAGGGATTGATAATTTTACACCATTATAAATAATATCTGGCGGTATTACTCTACTACCAGTCTTAGATTTTACATATGACCGAAACATCCGAGGGTTAGAATTGACATCTATTACTAAGTTTTGGATAAATAATTTGTGCTACTCGGTGAAAAAAATGTTATATAAATCCCCCTCCTCCATACTTCATTGCATCAGATTGCCAGATTAAAACATCGCAGGCCAAGTCTATTGAGTTTCACAGAATACTCTCACAGCCATTTTAATGCCATTAAACGGCATTAGTTTGGGCAGTATATTTTTAAAATATCACTCTTTTGAATATTTGTATATTTGTTTGTGAAATAAAAACATGAATCAGAGGCCCAGTAAACACATTGTCTTGTCACACTGCTGCTTTATTTTATTTTATTTAGCTTTTGATCATATATTTAATCCGGATACAAAAACCCTAGAACAGGCTTATAAAAAAACTTCTAAGTAGCCAAGCAGCAAATTATGTACACATACATTGATGCACAGAAAGTAATTAGGGTTAACGTGAGACTATATGTTTATATTCAGCCCTGGTGACACAAGGGTAACATCGGTCTATAAACCGTCTATATTCATCCCTAGTGACACAAGGGTTAACGTCAGACTATAACCCGTCTATATTCAGCCTTAGTGACACAAGGGTTAACGTAAGTCTATAAACCGTCTATATTCAGCCCTAGTGACACAAGGGTTACCGTCAGACTACAGACCGTCTATATTCAGCCCTAGTGACACAAGGGTTAACGTCAGACCATAAACCGTCTATATTCAGCCCTCGTAACGCAAGGGTTAATGTGAGACTATAAACTGTCTATATTCAGCCCTAGTGACACAAGGGTTACGTCAAACTACTGGCAGGAAATTCACATGTGCCTCTAACCCCCCTTTTCAAAATTTTGGTGACGGGC
>OZ024908.1:3742669-3885169 GCA_964017125.1 Flabesymbios commensalis
CTGTAACCCAGAGTGTAACCCAGACGGTCCCGGCATATTCTGCCAGAGATCAGCGGGGCCATCAAGATAGGCTGTCCACTCAGCCGACTGGCGCCCGCGGGACTGTCTCGTGGGCTGGGCGAGAGAGGCCTACGTGCGTGTAAATGTATGTTAAATCAATGTTCCGATTATGATGATGCTTAATTATATGTTAAATCAATGTTGTGATTATGATGATGTAAAGTGCATATAAGGGACGGACATCAGTGAGCGGGAGTAATGCGGGATTGAAGGGGGCGTCGTGCAGGCCAGATGGCGGCCCAGGGCACGTTGGTGCGCGCTCTAGTTTAGAACCAAGCTGGTTTATGTTCTCTGTCATGGTTAGGCAGAGTGAAAGGACTATGTAACTTTATCTGTAAATTATATGTGTTCTACACAGACAAGGAGAAATAAACTCGACGTTTTTCCTAGAAGGAAGGAGTTTGTTGAGAGAACCTGGAGTCTTGATTTATAAACCACTCCGTCACCGTCCGCCTTGTCGTGTTGGCGCCACGATGGTGTCACGGGCTGACGTTTTATAAGCTGTTGAGTAGTCAATGAATAAATTGAAGATGTTAGTGGTTGTGTAGTTTCATTAGAAACTCCCAATTTACCACTAACAGCTCGTATAATTTCAGATGGAGGCCAAGTGTCTGTAACAGGAACTGGAGCTTTTAGATTGCTAGTAGATGTTGGCTGTAAGGCGAACACACCGTCCTCGGGTAAATCAGAGGGAATATCAATGTCTAAGTATTCTGAAGTCCATACTGTCTTACGTGAATTTACTGAGACAAATTAAATAGGTATAAATTATGTTTCATGTGTTGTCAACGTGACGAAGATTGGTGCTGTAAGTATACAAGTCGCTGCTGATGTTAACTGTCATGTGTTTAGGTGTGGCAATAATAACAATCATTTAGGGATTGAAATACTGACTATGTAAACAATTGCACGATTTCATATATACCTGTGGTAGATTTTCGTATCATCTTTTATATCACCTCATCATCACAACTTTTTATAGTAGCATTTATCATCTTATTGTATTATCTTTTTTCATGTCTATTTTTCCCATGTTTGACTTACTTACATTTTTTTTGTTACTTATCATGTCAAGGAGAGCAGCTTATGGCGATTTCTGTTTGGATTCCATTTTTGAAAAAAATTATGTTTAAAAGACCAAATCATGTTAGAATATAATGTGCTTAAACATAATTTTGAATGCCTTTTCACCTAATCTGTAGTTTTACGTACGTAGTCTAGTTTTTTTCCGTTAAAAAAATGAGTTTTATTATATTATAGTTCAGATGCGTGAAATCGCTTCAATTTGTAATCATTTTTGCTTTTAAAGGTCAAATATATGTCAGTTTGAGCAAAAAAATTAGACATAAATTTCTCACCTCTAAGTCATGCAGAAACCAGAAATTGTGCATTTATGTGCAACATAATTTTTTTTTAAAAGATGTGATTTTGGGGGCCATTTTTTGTTTCGCTTATTTAAAGGTGAAAGACATCAAGTATTAGATTTTATCAGACACATTGGCATTCAGCACACCCAAATTTTGTAAAAACAAAAAATCTACACTTAAATGCCGAGCAATGTTCAATGTTTCAGATTTCATCCCAGGATAAATACACACATTTTCATAAAATGATGCCATATAATCTCAAGCATATATACATGTCTGAGTTCAGAAAACATAGGCCAGATATTTACATGGTCAATAATTATGCTGTATTAAGTCGATTCCATTGACCATGTTGACTAGTTTGTTTTGTTGCCGATTTTAATTATTTTGTAATAACAAATATGTTTCAACGTCTGCGGAGACATGACTATTCAATTCACGGCAACATGCAACACATCATTAGAACGGAAATGTAATTAACAAATTAACATCAAATAAAAACGTTACGATAAAAGCTTTTTCGTTATTTTGTATTAAAAAAAAATGTCCACTTTGATTTCCTTTATGAATACTGACCTTTACAGTATTTTTATGCAGTACTGGAAGAAATAAAAAAATAGGTTTTGCCTGTCCATTCTATTTTCTTGCTATGTTATATTTTTAAATCGTTTTTTTAATGTTCAAATAGGAAATACACACGAATAACAATTGGAAGTATAGGCTACATACACATATAACAAGATATAAACATATATTGGCCAATTTACTCGAAGTAATGAAACATTTGAGTCTTATTACACAACTGGCTTCTATTCAACGTCTGAATCATTCTCGGAATTCTGAATCACATGCGTTGCATCAACATTATCACATTTGCATCCACAGGCACTGTTACACATAAGGCTGTTGCGCCGGCATGGTAGGCCTACACTTGACCCTTAAGGCGCTGAAATATTTTTCCCTGAACTATTGAAACCAAAGGGTTTTTTCAATTTGAAATCATCATAAATGTCTTAGTTAGATGTTTCCGCTTAATTTGAATATGGGTTTTATTTGAATTATGGGTCTACGGCCATTATAAATATGTTAATCATTTCAGCGAGGGTATCATCTTTATACGTCAGAATCTGACGTCTACTGACGTCAGATTCTGACGTATAAAGACGGTTCCCGCACTGTAAGAATTAAGTCTGTTGAGGCGGTGTAGCCAGAGGTGGGCAAGTGGTCGCCACATCGCCACATGTGGCGACAGAAGCAAAATATCTGTAATGTAAATAATAAAAAATGACCATTCAAAGCACCTAAAATAGCCATTTGTGGCGACAGGACCCATTTCGCCTGCCCACCCCTGGTAGCCGTTTCAGCGTACCCCCCCCCCTATCAGCATACTGGGGGGGGGGGGAGGTACGTTAAAACTAGTTTGAGCTTACCGAGGGTACGCTGAAACTATAGGTTCGTCGTACCGGGGGGTACGTTGAAAAATATAGTGGCCTTTTAAATGTCATAGGCACACCTGTTACACCGTGACATAACCTGAGACCGTGTAAATGGCACAGTTACACCGTGATGATGACGGTACAGAAAAATGAAATGAATCGGGCTTTAGGCCACCTTTGTGCACATATAGGCTAAACTGGCCCAGGAGAACCTCCTGAGGATGGTGAGATGATTGAGATGACACTACCCTCCAGACACAGGATTCGAAATTCGAACCCTGGCGGTCTGAGGCCGAGCACGCTATCTCTCGGTCACGGAGGCTCCCCACAATACTGACTTTCACACGTGGATGGGGAAGAAACATTTTTGTTTCTTTCAAACCGCCGAGACCGGGAACCGAACCCCGAACTCTGGCGTGAAAGGCAGCGGTGCTAACCACTACCCTAGGGCCCCCGCCCGATGACGGTACAGAAGTAGACTCATTCAACCAAGCGAGGAGATTATTCACATAATCATTTGAATACCTATGTTATGGGTCTACGGCCATTATACATATTTTTACTCTTACAGTGCTGTATGAGTTAAATATATCCAGTTGGCTTGGTGCCGCTAACGCAGTGATGACGTGCATTCAACCAAGCTTGACAAAACTTATTATTCCCATTAAACTGTAGACAATGTATTTATGTTGGTATAATGCTGGGCCGCTGTCTCAGATGCCGGTCAAACATTAAGCCAACATGCCTGGTGATCGCTGGGTTGTGACGCGCCACACGGGCATACTGTCAACAAGGAGCTAACATCACACCACTGTACTCCATCAGACAATTCAGTCCAGTCTAATCCAGATACAACAAGTGTATACAAGATGTCCTGAGAAAAGATATTTTACATTCAACAGAAGACATCTCTAGTCTGTTTCAGCTGCATCATCAAGTACAGCAAGGTCAGTGGATGTCAGTATCCGAGCAAACACAGACATTCACCCAAGGTTGGTACAATGTTGGTCCTCCGTCTGCGACGCTGGCCCAACATTGTACAAACATTGTGTGAATGTCCCGCGTTTGCTGGGATGACCGTCAGACCAGTGGGGGGGGAGGGTTACAAAGGGTGGAATGTCAGCATGGCAGATATACACGATCACCAGGCATGTTGTCTTAATGTTTGGCCAGCGTTGCAGACGGTGGGCTGACGTTAAAGCAGCATTGGCTCAATACATCGTGTTTACATATGACATATCTCACCAAACACAGACGGTAATCCAATATTGGTTTAATGATGCTCCAACATGTCAGACAGTGGGCCAACATTCAAACAACATTGGTTGTATGTTTCGTGTTTATTCGTGACATATTTGTCACATATCCCACCTGCCACCTCTCGTCCCTGTATTAACCCTTACAGCGCTGAATTTTTTTGTTTTGCATAAATCATGAAAACCAAAGGTTTTTTTCAATTTGAAATCATCACAACTGCCTAAGTTAGCTCTGTCCGCTTCATTTGAATACCTAGCCTATGGTATGGGTCTACGGTCATTAGAAACATTTTAATTCTTTCAGTGCGGGACCGTCTTTATACGTCAGAATCTGACGTTTACAGACGTCAGATTCTCAGGTATAAAGACGGTCCCCGCGCTGAAAGGGTTGATCTTTCTGCACCATGTAGGTGGTACATGAAAATACTTTAACCCTTTCAAGCCTGAATTTACCATTGTCATCTTCATCCACTACAAGCCGCGAATTGCTGTCGCAATTCTCTATTTGTAGTTGATGAAGATGATTTGATGTGGTTTAAAAATTAAAGAAAATGACCATATATTGGTAAACTAGTTTCATGGAAATTTTCGTTCTAAAACCCCTAGTTATAGGAAAATAAAGTCTGTTTTCAGGGATGTAAACTGATGCTTTATTACATCGTGAGGGCTTAAAGGGTAAAAATACATTTATCTTATGCTGTTTCAATACCGGGCCAGCGTTGCAGTCGGTGGCCCAGCATGGAATCAGCATTCAGTGTTTTGTATGGGAAGCTTAAGCTGTTTAATTGCTACATTTATTAATAAAATAAAATTAGCTTAATGTCTGTCATAATACATTAGCATCGCTCTTAAATCGCCACAGTGCTGCATCGTGTCACTGTGAAAAACTGAAGACAAACTGACATCAAACGGACAGCAAACGGATAACAAACGGACAGCAAACGGACATCAAACGGACAGCAAACGGACATCAAACGGACAGCAAACGGACAATGAACTGACAAGAAAAGGATAGCAAACGAACTGCAACCGGACAACAAACTGACAGAAAACGGACAGCAAACGGACAGCAAACGGACAGAAACGGACAGAGAACGGACATTAAACGGACAGAAACGGACAGCAAACGGGCAAATTGACATCAAACAAACAGAAAACGGACAGCAAACGGGCAAATTGACATTAAACAAACAGCAAACGGACAGCAAACCGACATCAAACGGACATCAAGCGGTCATCAAACGGACAGCAAACGGACAACAAACGGTTATCAAACGGTCATCAAACGGACATCAAACGGACAGTCAACGGACATCAAACGGACAGCAAGCCGACTTTAAACAAATAACAAACGGACAGCAACCGGACAGCAAACGGACAATGAACTGACAGCAAACGGACATAGAACGGACAGTGAACGGACATCAAACGGACATCAAACGGACCGCATACGGACAAAAAACAGACATCGAACGGACAGACAAAGTACAATAGTTCAAAGAATAAAAAGAGACAAAGAAAAAGGGAGAAATAGAGAAACAGAATATCTAATACGGTCGCAAAAATTCCAAATCGCCTCTAAAAAAGTGTAAAATGTTCATCCAAACATCGACATCAATCAGAACCCGTCATGTAGCATGTGTAATGCCAAATACTTTAATCGGCCTATAATATACACACATAATTGCTTACTATATTAGTATTAAACAAATAATAATTAGTATTATATCAATATTTATTAGAAGCTGTCTTTTAATGTCAAATGATTATTCTGTCTCTACTATATATAGAATAATTTTTTACAATATTCTCAATTTGTATAATATTAATCTTGAACATACTTATAATATTATATTATATTTCATAATAATTATTCACTAACAATGTGATATTTTGTTTCCCCCTTGTCTATCCAAGGGTGTGTCTTCCACTATGTGAGGTGGCAGATTCACTCTTCTGTTGGTAAATCTGTTCTCACAGGTGTGTAGGTCCAGTTATTTTAGGGTTCATGATGTCAACGCTCAACTGTTTTGGGATTATTTTTGACAACCCTGCAGCGGAATACCAGGCGGGTGAGATGATCAGGGGCAAAGTGATAGTGGATCTGAGTAATTCACTGGAAGTGAAAGGTAAGCTCAATGTCACATGGAACACGTCAACCCTTATCATGCTGATCACCACTTATTAAACTGTTTTATAAGTTGACCAAATAACTGTTATTGGGTTATTGGGAATGAAATGTGTGTCTAAACATCAAGATTTGCAAATATATGTGCTCAAATTAAACAAATATGAATAATTTTATTACCCACTTAAAGTTGGTGTCGAAGCGAGACAAAACATCAAGTGGGTTAAAATTTAAATGAATTACTTTAGGATGATTAGGGCTAAGGTGAAATGTGATCTACATGTCACATGTCAGATGTCAACGGGAGACTTGATCTACATGTCACATGTCAGTGTCAAAGGGAGACTTGATCTACATGTCACATGTCAGTGTCAAAGGGAGACTTGATGTACATGTCACATGTCAGTGTCAAAGTGAAACTTGATCTGCATGTCACATGCCAGTGTCAAAGTGAGATATGATCTACATGTCACATGTCAGTGTCAAAGGGAGACTTGATCTACATGTCACATGTCAGTGTCAAAGGGAGACTTGATCTACATGTCACATGTCAGTGTCAAAGGGAGACTTGATCTACATGTCACATGTCAGTGTCAAAGGGAGACTTGATCTACATGTCACATGTCAGTGTCAAAGTGAGATATGATCTACATGTCACATGTCAGTGTCAAAGGGAGACTTGATCTACATGTCACATGTCAGTGTCAAAGGGAGACTTGATCTACATGTCACATGTCAGTGTCAAAGGGAGATTGATGTACATGTCACATGTCAGTGTCAAAGGGTGACTTGATCTGCATGTCACATGTCAGTGTCAAAGGGCGACTTGATATACATGTCACATGTCAGTGTCAAAGTGAAACTTGATCTACATGTCACATGTCAGAGTCAAAGAGAGATTTGATCTACATGTCACATGTCAGTGTCAAAGGGAGATTGATGTACATGTCACATGTCAGTGTCAAAGGGTGACTTGATCTGCATGTCACATGCCAGTGTCAAGGTGACACTTGATCTGCATGTCACATGTCAGTGTCAAAAGGAGACTTGATTTACATGTCACATTCCAGTGTCAAAGCGAGACTTGATGTACATGTCACATGTCAGTGTCAAAGTGAGACTTGATGTATATGTCACATGTCAGTGTCAAAGTAAGACTTGTCAATGTCAAAGGGTGACTTGATCTACATGTCACATGTCAGTGTCAAAGGGAGACTTGATGTACATGTCACATGTCAGTGTCAAAGTGAAACTTGATCTACATGTCACATGTCAGAGTCAAAGAGAGATTTGATGTACATGTCACATGTCAGTGTCAAAGGGAGACTTGATGTACATGTCACATGTCAGTGTCAAAGTGAACCTTGATTTACATGTCACATGTCAGAGTCAAAGAGAGAATTGATGTACATGTCACATGTCAGATGTCAACGGGAGAATTGATCCACATCTCACATGTCAGTGTCAAAGGGCGACTTGATATACATGTCACATGTCAGTGTAAAAGGGAGACTTGATCTACATGTCACATGTCAGTGTCAAAGGGTGACTTGATCTACATGTCACATGTCAGTGTCAAAGGGAGACTTGATGTACATGTCACATTCCAGTGCCCGCCGCACAATCAGTGAAGCCAAGCGTCAATCCTGGAGAGCATATGTCTCCACACTAAATAATAATACTTCGGCAAAACATACTTGGCAAATGTTGCGCAGAATCAGTGGCAAGAGGAAAGATAAAACTATCAAGTACCTTGTCACCGATTCTGACACAATAACCAATAAAAGGGATATTGCAGAAACGCTGGCAACATCGTTTGCTGCAAAATCATCGCCAGATCATTATCAGGAAAAAATTCGAAAGATTAGGGACAAGGAGAAGGAAAACACATTGGACTTTGTGTCAGATAATGACGAAAAGTACAATGTTGATTTCTCTAAACGAGAGTTAATTAAATCTATCTCTCAGGCAACTGATTCGGCAACTGGCCCAGTTTCTAAAACATTTGCCCAATGTATCACTTGATCTGTTGCTTCTACTCTTGAATGATCTGTGGCAATCTCAGGATTTCCCAGATGAATGGAGAGGAGCAACAGTGATCCCTGTCCCTAAACCTGGAAAAGATCGAACGGATCCTGATAATTACAGGCAAATAGCATCGACAAGTTGTCTTTGCAAAATCATGGAGCGCATGATCAATCATCGTCTCACATGGTTTTTGCAAGACAATAACATAATAACTAAATATCAATGTGGTTTTCAAAAAGGCAAAAGCACCACAGACCATTTGGTCAGACTGGAGACTTATATCCGTCAAGGTTTTGTTAAAAATCAACATACAGTTGGAATATTTTTTGATTTAGAAAAGGCCTATGATACCACATGGAAGGGTGGTATCATGAAAGATCTCCATGAAATGGGCTTGAAGGGTAGATTACCCTCATTTATTGAAAAATTTTTGAAGGGGAGAAAATTTAAAGTCCGTTTGGACAAAACCCACTCTTCACTAAATCCACAGGAGGAGGGTGTTCCACAAGGTAGTATTCTTTCACCAACTCTATTTACTGTTAAAATAAACAGTATAATTTATTCTTTACCAGAAGATATTGAAAAGTCGTTATATGTTGATGATCTGGCTGTTTACTGCCAGTCCAGCAATATGGCAATAATCGAGCGGCGCCTGCAAGGTTGCCTCGATAAGTTGGTGACTTGTGCGGATGAGAACGTCTTTAAATTTTCTCCCACAAAAACTTTATGTGTACGTTTCTGTAACAAAAAAGGCTTATCTGTCTGTAGCAGCCTGAGCCTAATCGCAAACTATATGGACAACAGCTTCTTGTTGAAGAGCAGGTCAAATTTCTTGGTCTTTTCTTCGACAAGAACCTCAGTTTTATTCCACACATCAAATATATGAAAGATAAGTGTAGGAAAGCATTACAATTACTACGAGTTATATCCAGCAAGGATTGGGGTGGTGACCGGACAACCTTTCTAGGGATTTACCGGTCTCACATCAGATCCAATCTGGATTATGGTTGTATTGTTTATGGTTCAGCGGGACGATCGTACTTAGCAGTACTTGATCCAATCGCGAACCAAGGTTTGAGATTATGCTCAGGGGCATTTAGAACATCGCCCATTGAAAGCCTTCAGGTGGAGACCTGTGAGCCCTCTTTAGAGACTCGCCGGTTGAAGCTGAGCCTGCAATACTATATGAAGATGAAAGCAAATCCAGAGAACCCGGCATACTCGTGTGTTGTGAACCCTGAATACAAGAGATTGTTTAATAACAAGCCAGGGACTATACCTACTTTGGGTAGAAAGCTCCAACCCCATATGGAGGACATGGAGGTGGAGCTCGACGCAATTAGCGTTGTGCGCCCACCAGAATGTCCACCTTGGCTTCTTCAACAGCCTAATATACATCTATGAGAGTAGTGACGAGGAATTCATGATCATCACAGACTCGCTATCTTCATTGCAGGCTCTTAAGAGTCAAAAACTCAACAACCCGATTGTTTCCAATATTTTGCATATGTGTCACCACTTGTCTGGGCACAAGGACATTGTTTTTTGCTGGGTACCCAGCCATATTAGAATACAGGGCAATGAACGGGCTGATGTTTTGGCCAAGGCTGCCCTGTATAAGACAAAACAGTTTTATTATATACCATATACTGATTTCAAGTACAACATCTCTGTCTACCTTGATGACATTTTGCAAGGTGAATGGAACATCAATGTCACCAGCAAATTGTTCGAGGTACAACCAATCATTAAGCGATCTTTTACACCAATGGAACGCCGAAGAGATGACGCTGTCTTATGCAGGGCCAGAATTGGCCATGCTTATTTCACAAACGGCTATTTATTGAGGGGAGAATTGCGACCTATGTGCTGCAATACTCGTCTCACTGTAAGACATGTCCTTCTCAGTTGTGCGAAATATGCGCACATCAGAAGGAAGTATTTTGCATTTAATTTCCGATTTGAACTATTTAGGGACACCCCTGCAGGTTTTATTATTCAGTTCCTACGGGAATGTAACCTATATTGCATGTTTTAATTATTAGACTTAGACTTGTAGTTTTTACACAATCACTCCAATTTCATGGAGATATAGTGACTTGATTAGTCGTTCATTTTATAATCACTTCATTTTTTACATTATTTATACTGACATTTTTATACTCATTAAACTGTGTTGTAGTGCAGGCGCTACGACATGTCATCAGACTCGTTACACATAGGTGCCAGGAGCATCGTCATATTATCATATCAAAGATTTTAAACTGAATATTTTAGTGCGAACATGCTTTTATTAGCTTTGTCTTTCCTTTACCACTTTTACTATACAATATGGGATATTGTAATACTAGGAATTTTCACTTAAATGGCCATACTGGCCAAAAAGTGAAGTAAAGCAGACATTTTACTTACTTACTTACATTCCAGTGTCAAAGGAAGATTTGATGTACATGTCACATGTCAGTGTCAAAGTGACACTTGATCTATATCTCACCTGTCAGAGTCAAAGAGAGACTTGATCTACATGTCATATGTCAGTGTCAAAGGGAGACTTGATGTACATATCACATGTCAGTGTCAAAGTGACACTAAATGTAACATGTCACATGTCAGTGCTTGGCCGCCAGTACCCACCCTTCATCAGGTTTAGGTCATTGTTCAGGTTTAGTTTATTGTTCATTCAGGTTATTGTTCAGGTTTAGGTTATTGTTCGTTTTGGTTATTGTTCAGGTTTAGGTTATTTTTCAATTAGGTTATTGTTCAGGTTTAGGTTATTGTTCATTTAGGTTATTGTTCAGGTTTAGTTTATTGTTCATTTAGGTTATTGTTCAGGTTTAGTTTATTGTGCATTTAGGTTATTTTTCAGGTTTCGGTTATTGTTCATTTAGGTTATTGTTCAGGTTAAGTTTATTGCTCATTTAAGTTATTGTTCAGGTTTAGTTTATTGTTCGTTTAGGTTATTGTTCAGGTTTAGGTTATTGTTCAGGTTTAGGTTATTTTTCAGGTTTAGGTTATTGTTCATTTAGGTTATTGTTCAGGTTTAGTTAATTGTTCATTTGACTTCCTATGTAATTAGAAAAAAAATGTTAAGAAGTTAAGGTATCATTATTAGCTATATAAACACAACACACGAATATCGTCTTTTCTAAATTTTTTTATGCCAAATTTACAATTTTCAATAATTCTCTGGATCGCGGTTCACTCAACATAAGTGACCCACCGCAAGCTGGGGAGACACTTGGTGCTTATGTGGTCTATTGAAAATGTAAAGAATGACTAAAAGCTTCCACCATGTTTTCAATTTTGGTTGACGGGAACAGGAGAGTCACGTGAACCATATAAGTGGATTAAATAAAATATATGTCGACATACTTATTCAAAATAAAGACGTTTATGTGTCCTTATGTAAAATAAAAACATTTAGATGTACTTATAATGTAATTATAACGCAGATATTGTTTAGTTTAAAATACGTATTGTTTAAAGTGAGCAGTTGCTTTAAAAACGGTACAAAAAAAAATATTTCATTTTGATGCATCGTAATGAATATAGATATTAGGCCTAAATATAATTAATTTTAGAAATCAACTATTTTTAATACAGCCTAGCAAAAGCTTTAATAGCACAATTCCAAAGCATTTCTAATTTTAACTATCGGGAATGGATAATGCTAATACATAATTTTTAGTGTGTATATATTTCTATATCTTTGCTTCAGGTATATTCGTCAATTTTTCTGGTGGAGCCAATGTAGATTTCCAAGGGAATAATGGTGAACAGCTCGAATTTTACAATGCTTCAGAGTCCTACTTTGACACGAATGTGACTGTTTTTGGCAATGGTGAGCATTCATCCTGATATACTATGTTCACCAAATAGTGGGTTGTTGGTTTCTTACTCCTGGGCTCTAATATGTATTTACATCGGCATCCCAAATAGCGCATTATAATACATCACAATACAAATAGGAAAATACAATACAATACAATACAATACAATACAATACAATACAATAAAACATTAATATGTATTTACACCACATTTTTTTAAAATATATATGCCATGTACAAACCTAAATACCGCTCAGTTTTAAGCATATACACACCTGGGCTCAGAAAACATAAGTCAAATATAGATATGGCCAATAATTATGTTTTATTAGGTCGTTTCCATTGACCATCTTACCTAGCTTGTTTTGTTGTCGATTTTGATTATTTTGAGGTAAACGTATTTCTAGAAATTACTCTTTAATCCACTGCATCATGCAATACATCATTATAACGGGAATTTAATTACCTTTTATATTGCATATGGGATGTGTAGATTTGTGAAATATCATAGCAACGACAGACGTTTGCGCAACCATACCCCTTCATTTTAACCAGGTGTGGGGTTACCCCCCTATAAGGGGTCTAAATATAAAGTTCGTTCCTAATTTTTTGCTGTTAACATCTCATTTCATGTTTTGGACATATCAAGGGTTAGAAAAAGTTGGTGTGGGTGAGTTGAAAGGGGGAGATGCACGTAAGGTGGTTCTGGCCCAGGGCCTACTAATACCACAGATTACATTTATATATTGGTCGCAACAACTTCGATGGCTTGCTCTATGCACTGGTGAAGCAAGCAGTATAAGGTTTATTTATTTGTATAAGAGAAAATCATTTTGGTCCTGATTGCATATTTATTGAGAAAGAAGATATCAAAAAATATAATGTACACATTTAAAATATAGCAACAGAAGAAAATAATAGCTGCGAAGCAAAATGCTTTCAATATCTTAAAAAATAAATATCTAATTGATATGATATGTTTACATGTGAAGACCAGCGCCACAAATCAATAAGGATATGTAACATCAGGCAGATATACTATAATTTATTTGTCTGAAATAATCATAATTTAACATTGCCTTGATAAGATCAAGCCAGGTTATTTTTATTTTCTGAGTTTTTTTCATGCTAGAAAGATCTATTGGCGGATTTGTTTTGTCATTTATATGGCTTCTTGACATTTTTTTTTACAATTTTGCAAACCTCAGGTTTTCTTACCGGTACAAATATAAGTAGTATACATTTATTTATTCATTCAATTAAGCAATTATTTTTAATCGAAGATTTCATTTGAAATAAAAGTTTTGCTAACTCTGGTTTTATGCGTCATTGAAGTTGTAAACTATTCACTGTGAATCTGTTTAATTTGATGTTTTTCACAGATGCTGGAGATCATCTAATACACCCAGCTGGTCGCCAGGAACATCCATTTCAAATGCTGCTTCCCCGCCAGATACCCCCATCATTCATCGGGAGATATGGTAGAGTGAAATACCGAGCAAAAGCCACCATCGTCAAACCCAGAAAACTGAACAATCACTGCAAACGTCCATTTACTGTACTCTGTAGTCCGGACGTTGACAGGATAATAGGGCGTGTAAGTTTCCATTGGCCTGAGTAAGACCAGAAAACTGGGTCTCCATTCCCCAGCGGGATTCCCCAAGTAAGACCAGAAAACTGGGTCTCCATTCCCAGCGTGATTCCCTGAGTAAGACCAGAAACTAGGCCCCATTCCCCAGCGTGATTCCCTGAGTAAAACCAGAAACTGGTCTCCATTTCCAGCGTGATTCCCTGACTAAAACCAGAAACTAGTTTCCATTCCCAGCGGGATTCCCTGAGTAAAACCAGAAACTGGTCTCCATTCCCAGCGGGACTCCCTGACTAAAACCAGAAACTGGTTTCCATTCCCAGGGGGATTCCCTGAGAAAGACCAGAACCAGGTATCCAAGTACAGACCAAGTACAGACCAATTATCACCAGCTAAATTGCTTTAGCTGAAAAATGTTTGCCTTGCAAATTTTACTTATAGAACGTGATGTATTACAGAGATTCTTCATAACAAAAAACAACAAAACTTATTGTTACTTTTATTTACAAAAGCGACTCAAATGTCAACCTGACTTGTATGTTGACACATGTGAAATGATTTTCAGCAACGACACTGTGGTAGCGCCCAGACTAATTTGTGTTGTCTGTGTTGCATCAGTGGACCTATATCAGCAACCTTCACCGTCGACAGTAAAGTTTATGCTGCTGGTGAATTTGTGACAGTTTCTGGTGAAATAGTCAACCGCAGCAGACGCACCTGTTCATCTGAAATCAAATTGCGAATGGTATGTTGTGAAATACCAAGTGTTGTAAATTATAGTGACAATAACTCAAAACACAAAAACGTAGAAGAACTAGAATAAATGAGTGGATATCATGAACTGTTTTGTCAGTGCTTAACACGTGGAGCTGAGAAAACAATAAATACTATTTTTAAAATTAAAGTAAGTGAAAAATCAGCGGTGCAATTGTATAGGCCTATTAATTTCCATACACTACTTCTTATTATTTAGGTTACCAACTTCTATGCACGGCACTCATTTTCTCGTACTACAAAGACTACGGTGACTAGTGTAACTAGAGGTGCCATAAGGCCTGGTGACACAGATATATGGTCAGGAGAGCGGTTCCAGATTCCTACTACAACGCTTTCTAGACTGAGTCATTGCACTATCATGAACATAGATTATTATGTAGTGGTGAGTATGTGAAACATTTTAGTCATCTCATATTTTGTTTCAACCCTTGAAGCGCGGAAATATGTTTGTATAGACAGACAGACAGACAGACAGACAGATAACTTTATTTCACCAATATATAATACAATATGGTGAGGGAGACTCTTTTTAAGACATAAGCACATGTCGCTATCAAAGGAGCCACCCTACAACAATTATAAACAATGAGTTACATTATATAGAAAATATACAAAGCCACCCGTAATGTGAGTAAGAAAGTTGCTTAACGTCACTTATTGACCGGGACAGTCAAGGAAGTGACTTTGTAATTCATTAAAAACAGTGGAAACTGTAGATGAGAAATGAATGATGTACAGATGATGAGATGAGGCTAAATATATATTATAGGAATACAATAAAAAAACGCGTGACATATTTGATACTAACATGTTCGAGGAAAGTGGTTCCATGGGTTAAGGTCATCAGATTCATATATATTTTATAGGGAAGAAACACATAGCGGTTTCCCAGCAATCACGATACACCGAACCACTGCTGATTCAATGCCGTCCCATCGTCTCCGACTCAGTGCCAACATTAAATCAACACCGGCCCAGCGTCCGGTGTTTGCTAGGAATACATCACTATATTTACCATGTTTAGTATATTCATTTATACAAGAGACTAATAAATATATTAAATCATTTATGAGTACACTGGACAAATGGTGTTAAATAAATATACAATTTCTAACATAACATTATATTAGTTATGACATTATTATTATGCTTAGATAATATGGCATATAATATGATAATCATAATGAAATTGTTCATATCAATATAAATTGACGCGAATAGGCCTATATTCTTCTATATAATAATACATGTATGAAAAACAAAATGTATAAACTATGGAGACCAAAGAGATTTTTTAATTTGAAATCATTGTAAATGTCTTAGTTCTTTCCGCTTCATTTGAATACCTTTGTTATGGGTCTACGGCAATTATGAATATTTTACTCTTTCAGTGCCGGGATCGTCTTTAGACGTCAGAATCGGATGTCTATGGACGTCAGATTGTGACGTCTAATGTCGATCCCCGCACTGAAAGGGTTAATTGACTTTGCAATATTGAAAACACATGTACATGGTAGGCTATCATTAATAATCATATATGTTTTTTTGTACAATAGTACATGATCTGTTTCTTGTAGCTGAAGGTGAAACCAGGTGGCCTTGAAGTCCCACTGAGGGTATCCATTGCTACAGTTCCTCTGCGGAATATCCAAGCTAAATACTCCGAAACTATAACAACTGGAGCGTACCAGCTATGGTGTTGATGTCACATGTTAAAGATGACAAAGGATCATTAAAAAACACAACCAAACCTACAATGACCTATACATAATGACTTTGTAAGTCTAATAAAAACATCAAATACTTTACTTTGCATGGCAAATTATAGGAACGTCTCACGAGCCGACAATGTACCATAACCCCTTGAACTCTAGCGCTCCTGAGTTTAGGAATACAATATAACATAACACCTTGAATTCTACCAGCTACTGACTTGAGGAATACAATGCACTATAGTTAACACCTTGAACTCTGACTCTATGACTCCCCGTGCTAAGGAAGATAATAAACCAAGGAGGGATGGTCGCCCCTAGAAATCAGGGAGATATTATCCAACGTTTCAATATCTAAGGAGTGAATGGGCAATATGTAAGTTCCGGGGCAGAAGTGATGTACATCATAAGTGATTGATCACAAAGTCGTTTATTCCATTTTCTCAATTATTCATACACATGTTGTGCGTGTGACTCGATGTTACTTATTAAAGAGTGAAGGTGCAAAAGCAACAACCAGTTATATCAAATCGAGAATTCATACAGCTTTGATGTCAATATCATCAAAACTCTGCCGAGATCAGTTGTGAGACATTTGGTCTGGTTGTATCTCGAAACTCAGAGTATTGGGTTCGAGTCCCCCCCTGGTCTGGAGTGTGCATGTCTGGAGTGTGCAGTGCTGTGGTACTGTGCACTATGAAGAACCCGAAAAGTCATTTGATAAGAGTAGGGCATAGTCCCCACTTCGCGCTTCCTTCTGTCGCCATATTGCCATAGTTGTGCAGAAAGCGACATAAGTCAATATTCACTCAATGCAGCTTGTCCTGTTTTAGTATCAGGGGCCGATACAGGGTTAATGTTTGACTGATCTCTGTATTAACCCTTTCAAGCCTGAATTTACCATTGTCACCTTCATCCACTACACGCCGCGAATTGCTGGCGCCATTCTCGACTTGAAGTATATGAAGATGATTTGATGTGGGTGAAAAATTAAAGAAAATTACCATGTATTGGTAAAGCAGTTGCATGGCAATATTCGTTCTAAAACCCTTATTTGTAGGGAAAACAATTCTGTTTTCAGGGATGTAAAATGATGCTTTAATGCATCGTGAGGGCTTAAAGGGTTAAAGCTGAGATTGTCATGCTTCACTGAACCATAATATTTACATTGCGGCAGACCCCAGGTCTGTGGATGTTGTCCATGCCAGGCAGTGTCGGCCCCGTTGTACGATTAACCCTTTAACCGCCGGTGCCGCATATTTTCGAGTTTTCGTTGTTTTATTAGCACATTAAGTACCACATTTTAAATATGTTAAAGAACAAGTGTGACATCAACCAGCAAGATTTGAAAAAAGGTAACCTCCAAAAAAGGTAACCTCCATTTTGTCAAATCTGAATATTTTTCACTCACTTAAAGTTGTGGGTCGCGTCAGCGAGACACAACTTCAAGTGGGTGAAAATTAAAATTGAATGATTTGGCGGTTAAAGGGTTAATTGTTATGCTTCACTGAACCATAATATATACATAGTGGACGTTGATCACGCTAGGCATGCTTTTCATTGCAATCTGCCCCCCCCCCCCCACGCTGTTCACTCAACCAATCATAACGACACACCTGCCTTAACCTTGTCTTTCTAAATTATTTGTTTCATTCCTTAAAACCTAAATCTAAAATGGCCGCCACAGACAATAAGCATAATTAAGAAATTAAGCCTACGCCACATCTTTCTCAATTGACCTATGGAAATTGTCAAAGAGCTTCATATTTAAGCACAATAATATATAACGTTCAAAGGGAATGTATTTTTTAGCATATATTTTATATAATTTATAATATTATTTAAATATGCATTGCATTGCTTTTTTAAAATTTATACTCAGTTCATCGGGTCATCAATCACACTTGTATGATAGGCCTACTTATTAATTTTTTAATAATTGTAACACAATTTGTATTTGTCTATATTTCTCGTGTACGTATACCTTAGGCATTAGTCAATAGATGCATTCACGAATCATGGTATCATAATACAACATATATGTACTATCTGGTAAATGAAATGTAAACGAGATGTTTCAGTCATCCCAAGTTATATGTTCAAAGTAGAGCGCTTTCGACATGCAGCGTCATTAAATTGCAACCTTTCAAACACCAACATAATTATAAGAACACTTCCCTATGCTTAAATAAGAAGAACAAATAACAGTGACAAAACATTTTCTTGTTCATTTTCAGTCAGTAGTAGAGCCTGATAACGGTTGCACATGGTGAGACCTTTCCCGTGTAGTAGGCCTTTTTACTGCTTTTCAAAATTAGCTGCAGTCAGTGTGATATTTCGTGACGTATGGCTTTAGTGGTGACATACTTTCAAATCAATATGTCATTATTTTGTTATGATACATCGAGCACAAATCCATGAAACAAAAAACGGTATACAGTATTTGAAAAAAAAGTTCCTGGACAAGCAAACCAGTAGATTCAATTTTAAAGAAACAGCATTTATGATCCGATAATTTCAGAGAAAATCAACGTGCATCCACAAACACTGCACGACGTCCAATATAATGTCATCTAATAGATACTCAAGTTGGCAAAGAGAAAGGTAAAACTTAAATAGAGATCAAGTTTGGCCACAACTAGAACAGGAGTTTCCGAACTACGAGGCCCAGCTTTAGTCTGTTTGAGTGCTATGTACAAAAAAATTAGCGTAACATTTTGTAAACATAACTGTATTGGTCTTCCTCATGGGCCAGAATCTTAAATGTCCAGGATATAATTAAGGGAAGAACCAAGGAGACAAGTTAAAATATTTCTTCAACATTTATTTCTCCCACCACCATCGCTGGTACTGGCCAACATCCATTCAATACTTGTCAGTAAATCGTGTTGCCGCGTGTCAATACAATATACCTCGCACAGAGGATGTAAGCTTACCCACCCAATTCCGGTTCAATGTTGGGCCAGCGTCGCAGCCCATTGCTGGTTCAATGCCGGTCAATAGTCTACGAAGCTCGCCAAGCACTAATCCTACTGTATGCTTTGCGCCAGCACATACAAACACATGGCATTCACCCAATGCTGTTTCAATGTTGACCCACAGTTTTCAACGCTGGCCCAAACATTGAAAAAGCATTGGGTGATTGTCCCATGTTTGTTGGTATTGCAGAATTGCTATGCCGGTGATGCTTTACTCCCCCATCGCCAGAAAGGCCACTACCCAGATAACACGATACATTGGCCCAATGCTGATGAAATGCTGGACCACCGTCTGAACCGCTGGGCCAACATTATTCTAACCCAAACGCTTTAAGCTCTAATCCCGAATATAATCACCCCTCTTTCCCCTAAACAGTTCACAAGCTCAGGCGAGATAAACTTAATAGGCTCCTGGCCTCTGGCCGGGCCTAATAGACCTTCAAGGTCACAAACACAGACTACTAGCACGGTTAGGTATAGTTATTATTACTCTATATTTATAATAATTTGGCAAACTATTCAGATCTTTAATCTTGACAGAAATTCATCTTTATAAATAGCTTATAGCAAATATTTATATGTACATTAGCTGCAACAAACTGCTGAGATAAAGTGTGGATAGTAAGGTACAAAAATAACAAAAATAATAATTCACAATTATATAAATGTATAATATCATTATCCACCAATAAAATATAGTTACATAAATTTGTTCCAACGCTTATAAATGATGATTAATAACCCCTTAAATAACCCCTTAAATAACATCAAAATAAACATACACTATTTTAGGTACAAATCACTTATGATAAAAACACATTTGTATCTGGCTCTATGATCTGCATTGATTCATAATTACTTTATTGAAATAAATGTGTGAGCCGTGGTTATCTGGGTTGTAGTAATTAGGCTTGCTTCGAAAATATTGTAGAAGTTGGATATTTGTCAGTTTATGATAAACTTTCATCTTTTTAAATATGTTTATGAGTCAGGTAATTTATTCTATCCAACGTTTTCATTATTTACTCGTGGATAACCTCAGGCTAACATTCAATAATGAACAGTTAAAAGAACGTTGTGGAGGGTACAATACATTTTAATAGACAGCAACATTTTATTTTTCCCAATATTTAAAAAAAAAACGAAATGGCATCAGAAATGTACCGACTCTTCCACATAAAATGTTCATTTAGTGGAACATCTGATAAAATATTTAATTATTGAATGCGTTTTTAGTTATTTTAGGTAAGACAAATTTTAAGGGAGCCGATTATTCGTTTTGTTTACTTTCCGCTCAGTGATAGATTATCGGCTTTTTGTCTCGTCAATCTTTGTAGGTTTCTAATTTAGAATAATACTTTATATCTTACAAATTGCTTGTTGACTTTTCAAAAAATACACTAAGCATGCTTCTACTACGTGGTTATTAAATTTATATTGAATCTGATATTTAGACAACTCAGATGGAAAAAACTACTACATTCAATGAAATCCTCAAATGTTTTGATTAAAAGAAGCATGGTAATTTTCCAACTCAAGTTCATTGTCGTTGGCTAGATCTTTCAATCAGCAGGCGTATCTCCAATTCAATTTAATCTTTTTTGGGGGCAGCAGATATTTCAAACCACCTTTTGGGCATGTCATTTTTTTCTTTTTTTTTTGTTGCAGACATGTCATAAATGTTGTCAGAAAAAATTAAACAATGAAGGAAAATATCGTTCCGGAAAATTAACAAAATTGCTTATGAATTGTTTCAAACATATATTGTCATATGGATCTAATAAAGAAACCAGAGAAATATATCTGTCAACAGTATGATTCTGTCCTAAGCTCCATTGTTTTACAAATATGCTCCTGTAAGTACAAATATTATGCACAGAACACTACCTACTCCAAGGATGACTAAAGCCCTTCTCCACTATCTAGGAGAGAAGGAGCAAGGTACATATCTCGCTCAGATCTCGCTAGTCATCGTAGCCTGTGGAACTCCGACAATAACACTCTGGACTGAATTCCATCGCCGGCTCTGCCAGAATTCACATCAGCAAAATCACTCTGTGAACATTTCTCTAAATATTGTGTGGATGAAATTTAAATCATTTGTTACAAATGTCCAGATGAATTACAGAATAGACATGTCCATATCAGACAAAAACTGTCATTTTATCAATTCAAGGTTTTCTCAGTAGATTCAGCAATATAAAACTATACTGTTTGAAATGAGATTCTGGGCCACCTTAAAATATTGCCTGTATCCAATATGGCGGCCAAATTACATAGAATTGTAACTTCTTTGAGTTCAAACAAATACTAAAAAAATCGAATTAAGGAATCTTATGGTAAAGTAAGATAATTCACTCATCTAGAATGCACAACAGCACTTAACTCATTCTCATTACCTTTAGCACCACCTCATCGACCTTTAAAGCTTTTCCGTTGCTCTTTAGTGCGAAAAAGACGCATTACATTCTTCATATTTAAGTTTCTCAAAAAAAAATTTCAATTGGAATTTGGAATTGACTTTCCGACCCCGAAGATGATCTTAAATCACCAAATTAACACTATAAAAAGATTTCACAGTCAAAATTACATGTTTCTAGCGTTATTTGTTAAAAATATATTTTTACTCACTTGACCTTGACCTTGATCTTCTCACCTTCACGATGAACTTCAGGCATGAAAATAATATAATCAAGGCTCCCCACAGAAAAAAAATCATTCGGTTGTTCTCTCAAAAATCTTAACTTGGCGCGCGCGAGCAGCATAATAAAGTATTTACTTTTGCACGCGCGCGATAAATTAAAAAAATCTTTGTAATTAAGACACAACAGAGTAGAGTAGTCCCCCTCTTATGCATGGACCCATCATGCCATCTCTGAGAGCATGCATAAGAGAGGTGCATGCATAAATGGGGGATGCAAAATTTATGAAAACCAAATATTTTGATGTTTATATTTTTATCTTATATCAATGTATCATACATTTTTTCATGGTATTTCAATGCATCATAATCCATACTTTTTATTCGATTTTTTTTCTTTATCCTCTATTTTGGATTGTAATTATTTTTAATCACATGCTTATGATTTACCTTCAGTTGCTTTGATATTTTGTTTTGCAAATATTGCTGAAACTTTGTATGAGCAGCCAGCTGTGAGGCTATGTTTAACTGCAAGTTTAACCATAGCATTCACTGGGAACGGACAAAGGATGTTGGGGCGAGGCATTGCCCAAACTTTGCTTATCACACAATCTGGGCTTATCAACCTAGTTGTATTAACACTAAGATATCTTAGACCAGCGTTCTGTGTTGTTGGGTGGGGCTAACCATGTAGGCCTACACAGTGAGGATCTATAATTTAAGATGTTCATTAGCACGGCATTGTCAAAACTATGTCTAAGGCAGGGATAATTCAGTAAACATGACCAATATCAGCTCATATAATTGTTGGTGTGTAATTGTTTGAATGCTGTGCGGGAGGGGTCTCCAAAACTGGCGTGTATGTGTATAGCCATGTAGGCATAGAGTAGAGGTGTTTGACCAGGGCTGGCTGGAGGTTGGCTCAGCGTCGCAGATGTGTGAACGCTACCACACCAGCGTTTCAACTGCTCACTGTGTACAGTAGCCTCTAGATCACACTGTTTATCCAAGTATACATGTATACACCCCATCTCCTCAGTGCCTGCCACCAGCTGACGTAACAAGTGACGGCTATAAGGGGGGAGGTGCGCTCTCTCCCGTTTGGGTGGGCGCTAACCGCTAAAACACAGGGTGACAGACTATTGGCAAATCTACCATCTTGATGACAGCCGGATGACACCTATTAGATGCTGGTCGGTATAAAATTCATCTGGTCGGGCAACCGGTACTGTGGGGAGCCCTGTATAACAAATAGTTCATACAGTCAAAATCTCATGAAAATGAGGTAGGCCTATTACACTTGTTCCTAGCTTTATGTGTTGTAAAATTATATTTGACGTTGTCCTTGAATTTACAAAAATAACCCAGATTTTCTAAGCTGGCACTCATTGGATTTGAATTCAGCAAAAATATCTATAACATAACGAAAAACATTGTATATGCAAAAAAACAAGGTTATGTCTCGGCTGGAAGAGCCACACTGCCTGTGAGGAGAGAAGAAATAAATTTGTTTTTATAATGAAATAACAATCAGATCACAATTCACATATACATGAATACAATAATTTAGACAGATTAGAATGTTAAATTTCATGTAATTTTGTGGTTAGTTATATTAATCATTTATATGAAATGAAGTGAATTTGAAGTTACATCCTCTCAGACACAAGTTAATTTACTACACTGCCTGATCAACTAATTAAAATAAAAAATGAATACATGGTTTCCTCAACTCCCGAAATATATAGATAGACTCCAACATAATAATTAAATCAACACCAGAACAGAAGATATAAGTGTTCCCCATACAGATATAAGCACATTGGCGATCTTGAATTAAAGGCTGAATCATTTTACTGTACTATAAAATGTCATAATTCGAATATATTTTGGTCTTTTGAATAAATGGAGCTCCCAGATGTTAAAATTTTACGTAATTTGCCCGCCAATTTGGATTTCCAGCCGCCATATTGGATTTGTGGAATATTTTAGGGTGGCCCAGAAGCTTATTTCAAAGAGTAGGCCCCTATGGTTTTAGATTGCTGAATCCACTGAGGAAACCTTGACTGGATTGCTGAATCTACTTGTAAAAGTATGCATAGCTATGCTGCTGCCATTGATCTTTCTGACCGGGACACCATCAAACAGGACAAGCCGCGCGCGGCTGGATCGCGTGGCGGGTCGGCGTGTTACAATGAGTTAAAATGAATTACTCATTTGTAATCCAGGCTGGTTTCCAGTTTGTAATACAGGCGCTCCCGGCAGATGCTGCCAGAGGTCGGCGGGATCATCAAGATAGGTTGTCCACTCAGACGGACTGGCGTCCGCGTGGGCTGGGCAGTGGGAGGCCTAAGGGCCGGTAAATGTATGTTAAATCCATGTTCCGATTATGATGATGCCTAAATATATGTTAAATCAGTGTTGTGATTATGTTGATATGAAGTTGATATAAGGGACGTACGTCGGTGGGCACAAGAGAGCGGGCCTAGAGCGGGCCTAGATGCGAGGTTGAGGCGGGCCAGAGTGCTGTCAAAGGCACGATGGTGCGCACTCTGGTTTAGAACCAAGCTTGGTAGGTTTCTCTGCCACGTTGGGTAGAGTAAACTGACTATGTAATTGTATCTGTATATCATATGTGCTCTACACAGACGAGGAGAAATAAACACGACGTTTTTCCTAGAAGAACGGGGTTGTTGGGTGAACCTGGAGTAGAGATTGAAAACCAGCCCTTCGCCGTCCGCCGTGTCGTGTTGGCGTCGGGATGGCGCCGAGGGTTGACGTTCTTTTCATACTGATAAAACTTATTCTATTACAATCAGCCTACAGAGAAAAAAACATTCTACAGAATCGGTGCTATTTAGCAATTCGTAAAAATTTAAAACAATGTCAGATAAATAAATAATAAATAATTAAATAATTAACTTGACTTCCTGTCAAATTTCCCGTCAAAAAGACAACCAGCCTGCATTAATGGCTGACTTATTTGTTTGACCGAACTGCTCAAATTGATGCACACATTCACATATATGTGTGCTTCCTCGTATAAAAAACAAAGACTGGGTCAAGAGCTATCTCCATAGCTGGTCCTGCTTTATTGAACACTCTGCCTGTGCCCATACATAATGCCCAAATAGTTTCAACATCCCGTAAATTACATAAATATCACCTATTTGATCTGATAGATCTGAGCTCAGTCCGCCAAAGATCTAGGCGCTATATAAGTTTTTTTGATTAATTGATTATTTATTATTTTATTGTTCGGGAAAATTGTGAAAAAAACAAAAAAGAATATTCAATTTAATTATATTTTCAAATTTTGGATATACCGTGCTGCCACCTGTAAAACATGGGCCTACAATCATAGAACCATGCATTATCTGCCTAGATGGGCAAACACCCTTACCCATTACGTCAGTCGGCCAGTCAACTCTTATTCATAACTACATGACTAAAAACAGAAAAAATATTAAGAGATACATGTCGTGATCAATATAATTGTCAATTGTTATATAACACTTTTTAAATGTTCATATGTGTTATAAAAATGTGTCACATATATTGATATTGGAAATGTTTTCTAGAACGATTTTTTTAAATGTTCTGATAACATTTTGTGTGACGTCACTCAAATATTATGTACAACAGGGGTGCTAGACATTTTTCCAGTATATCATAAAATAATACTTTAACGTTTTAACACAATTTTGGTCAATTACACCATAACATTTGAAATAGTTTTGAATTGTATAGTATGATTTAAAAATAATTTAGACATGTTAAAACATTTCACAAACATGTTGCAAAAACGTTCTATGTTACATTATGTGATGCTTTTAAAACACCCTACCTAATCGCACATGAACAGTGATTATTAGATTTACCATAATAAAATGATTTTATAATGATTTTATAACGTCAAGGGTTATGATTTGTACAAAAAAATCAAAACTGATCTATAAAGTACATATAGTAAACATTTCACAGAAACGTTTTTGTGACCTTTTTTAATTGTTATGAAAACGCTTTGTGGTAGCCTACTTGAGTATAGTATTGAAGGGTAGATCATGAAACAATATGTTGACACTTTGTTGTGGACTATATGCGAGTTTTATGTATCAGCGACCTCAACAAAATTTAAAAAATGATAAATTATTTAAATTATCCAAAACATATTGTTTGGTCATTATTTTTAAACAGATTACAATGTCAAAATAAAAATTTAGACCGTTTTATATTTGATTGTACGCGGTAAGATGGAGGTACGCATTATCCCAGTACCTGCCTTTCTTTTATCACCAGGTGTCGCGTGTGTGTCAGTAGGTCTTTTCTCTATCACCCACACTTCATCCTCGCTGCCCTGGTCCACATACAAACGACCTGTGTCATCTGTCTGCTAATTTTGGGGGGTCACGCTGCTGTTTTGGGGGTCGCGCTGCCTTTTGGAGGTCGCTCTGCTAATTTGGGGGTCACGCTGCTGTTTTGGGGGTCGCGCTGCCTTTTGGAGGTCGCGCTGCTAATTTTGGGGATCCGCTGCCGTTTTGAGGGTCGCGCTGCATCCATTTCTCCCACAACGCAGCCTTAATCTTGGTAATCTGCTTTACAGCCTTCAGTCATCAGGACCCCAACCCACGGCACTAAGACCCCAACCCACGGCATCAGGACCCTCACCCACGGCACCAGGACCCTCACCCACGGCACCAGGACCCTCACCCACGGCACCAGGACCCTCACCCACGGCATCAGGACCCTCACCCACGGCACCAGGACCCTCACCCACGGCACCAGGACCCTCACCCACGGCATCAGGACCACAACCCTCGGCATCAGGACCCCAACCCACGGCATCAGGACCCTCACCCACGGCACCAGGACCCTCACCCACGGCACCAGGACCCTCACCCACGGCACCAGGACCCTCACCCACGGCATCAGGACCCTCACCCACGGCACCAGGACCCTCACCCACGGCATCAGGACCCTCACCCACGGCACCAGGACCCTCACCCACGGCACCAGGACCCTCACCCACGGCATCAGGACCACAACCCTCGGCATCAGGACCCCAACCCACGGCATCAGGACCCCAACCCACGGCATCAGGACCCCAACCCACGGCATCAGGACCATTTCTCCCACAACGCAGCCTTAATCTTGGTAATCTGCTTTACAGCCTTCAGTCATCAGGACCCCAACCCACGGCACTAAGACCCCAACCCACGGCATCAGGACCCTCACCCACGGCACCAGGACCCTCACCCACGGCACCAGGACCCTCACCCACGGCACCAGGACCCTCACCCACGGCATCAGGACCCTCACCCACGGCACCAGGACCCTCACCCACGGCACCAGGACCCTCACCCACGGCATCAGGACCACAACCCTCGGCATCAGGACCCCAACCCACGGCATCAGGACCCCAACCCACGGCATCAGGACCCCAACCCACGGCATCAGGACTCCAACCCACGGCATCAGGACCCCAACCCAAGGCACCAGGACCCTCACCCACGGCATCAGGACCCTCACCCACGGCATCAGGACCCCAACCCACGGCATCAGGACCCCAACCCACGGCATCAAGACCCCAACCCACGGCATTAGGACCCCAGCCCACGGCATCAAGACCCCAACCCACGGCATCAGGACCCTCATCACGGCATCAGGACTCCAACCCACGGCATCAGGACCCAAACCCACGGCATCAGGACCCAAACCCACGGCATCAGGACCCCAACCCACGGCATCAGGACCCCAACCCACGGCATCAGAACCCCAACCCACGGCATCAGGACCCCAACCCACGGCATCAGGACCCCAACCCACGGCATCAAGACCCCAACTCAAGGCACCAGGACCCTCACCCACGGCATCAGGACCCTCACCCACGGCATCAGGACCCCCACCCAAAGCATAAGGACCACAACCCACGGCATCAGGACCCCAACCCACGGCATCAGGACCCCAACCCACGGCATCAGGACCCCAACCCACGGCATCAGGACCACAACCCACGGCATCAGGACCCCATTGTAATTGTAAGGTAGTGCAGAGCATGTTTTTTTTTAGTGTTTGATAGTGCGCAATGGTGCCATATTGCTGGGCTGTACTGAAAGTTGCTCAAGATAAAAGCTCTGAAAACGGCCATCCTCACATCTTGACTGATGTTATGGCATAGTCGCTTCAGAGCATTCACTTGTCTGCCTGTCTTCTTACATAATTCATTGGTATGGTGATTAAAAATTAGCCGATTTGTCCAGTTTCACTCCCAGCATTTATGTATAGGCAATTACTTCCCTCACTCTCGCAATTTTAAAATATAGCCTAAAATATTTCTGGATCGGCTTTTAAGGATTGTCTGGATTGGCTTTTATTTATTTTTTGCGTTTATGGAAAACCACCAGAAACATTTTTCTTCTTCCCTTTCCAGGTATAATTTGATTATTGGGATTTTTTTTCATATGAGTGTTATCCTCTACATGATATGTAAGCAGGACAGTACTTTGTCTGCATGTTGTAATTGTCAAATCAAAATATACTTACTCCCAGAGAAAAATAGATGGATTGATCCACTACATTCTGAATATAATGTGTATATGCTATGCATTGTTGCCCCATTCCCTGATTCATAGAGTAGTAATAACAACAATTGAATCTTATAGAACAATAAGGATGTAACATGGGTAATTCTACAATTGAATCTTACAATAGTGATAAGGACGTAATATGAGTAATTCAACGATTGAATCTTACAGAAAAATAATGACGTAATATATTCTACAACTGAATCTTACAATAACAATAAGGACGTAACATGGGTATGTCTGATTCCACACAGTGAGGCTGGTCTCCATACACATTCACTCTGCTTATCTCTTTATCATTGACTGTATATGTGTCCTCAGAGATCGAGTGTTTAACTGTGCTCTCATACAAAGCCATACTTGGCTTCATGGTCACCTGTATTTGATAGAATACTTCTCCCAAGGTAAAAACTCTGAAAACGGATATGCTGACATCTTGACTGATGTGATGGCATAATCGCTTCAGAGCATTCACTTGTCAGCCTGTTTTCTTACATAATTCATTGGTGTGGTGAATAAAAAAACCCGATTGTCCAGTCTTCTTCTCAGCACTTTTACTTCTTTGCTTGGATCTATAGAGAAACTACTTACTTATGGGCAATTACTGCCCTCACTCTGGCAATTTAATAAAATAGCCTGAAACTTGTCCAGATTGGTATTTATGCAGTTTATGGAAAATCACCAGACACATTTTTCTGCTTCCCTTTTCAAGTATAATTTGACAATTTGAGAATTTTTATTTCCATAGAGTGATATCATCTGCATAATTTGTGAGCAGGACAGTACTTTGTCTGCATGTTGTAAATGTCAATTCAAAATATACTTACTCCCAGAGAAAAATAGATGGATTGATCCACTACATTCCGAATATAATGTGTATGTGATGTGTATTTTTGCCCATATAACTGATTCTTAGAATAGTGATAACAACAATTGAAACTTATAGAACAATAAGGATGTTACATGGGTAATTCTACAATTGAATCTTACAATAGTGATAAGGACGTAATATGAGTAATTCTACGATTGAATCTTACAGAAAAATAATGACGTAATATATTCTACAATTGAATCTTACAATAGCAATAAGGACGTAACATGGGTATTTCTGCTTCCACACAGTGAGGCTGGTCCCCATACACATTCACTCTGCTTATCTCTTTATCATTAACTGTATATGTATCCTCAGAGATCGAGTGTTTAACTGTGCTCTCATGCAAAGCCATACTTGACTTCATGGTCACCTGTATTTGATGTGACTGTCATTTTGTCTTCCAGAAGAGCCCCAATTTTATCCCCAGTTTTCGGATTCGACTTTATATAGGGCAAACACTCGGTTAGTATGTCTTGTAACAATGTATGTTTGGCAAATTTTATTCACATGAATCCGTGTTCGCCCTTTATAAGGTCGAGTCCATCATAACTGAGGCATTTTTAGAGCGTTTTCGAGACCATGGCGGCCATCTTGAATAATTAAAATTGCTCAACACCTTCACACCACCCGAAAGATAAATAATCAGCAGAGAGAGAAAACTATGTCAGAGCATTTTGGGTCACCGCCCTTAGCTTCCGGACTAGCATGTCCGAAATAAGCAATCGAGAATTTCGCCTTTATATCTCGCTTAACTGGTCAATGCGCAACACTAAAATTTTAAAACTTATGCAATTCTAGTCTATGGACATGTTTACATCATATGGTCATATGGCCATATTAAAAAGCGAAAATAACAATACTGATTTTTTTGATGATTTTGCCCTGATTGTGTCGCTCTAAGCTATATTTTCTCTGCGCTTGATTTGTGTTTAATTCAGCTATTTTTTTGCAATTTATTTGGTTTGTGGTCAAATAAAATTTTCATAAATTAATTTTCTTGGAAACCTTGTCCAGGGATGAAGCCCAATCAATGTTACTGGGTTCAATAATATATAAATCAAAATGTACTCAAACTCTCGTTTGGCAATTACATGCAATCCGATTTCCAGACATTGTGCGTGTGCTCAGGTGGCCCGGTAGTCACAATATGATGTGCGACCATGTGCGTGCTTTGTGTGACACTGTTTTTTGGCTGGGTGAGCTCAGCAAATGCACCAATTACTACGGAGCCCATAAAGGGACATTAAATGTGGTGATTTTTTTTATTTCGTTTGTACGAAATAATATTTCGTTTGTACGAAATATTATTTCGTTTGTACGAAATATTATTTCGTTTGTACGAAATATTATTTCGTTTGTACGAAATGATTTCGTTTGTACGAAATATTATTTCGTTTGTACGAAATACCATTTCGTTTGTACGAAATGATTTCGTTTGTACGAAATATTATTTCGTTTGTACGAAATGATTTCGTTTGCACGAAATATTATTTCGTTTGTACGAAATATTATTTCGTTTGTACGAAATATTATTTCGTTTGTACGAAATAATATTTCGTTTGTACGAAATATTATTTCGTTTGCACGAAATATTATTTCGTTTGTACGAAATAATATTTCGTTTGTACGAAATATTATTTCGTCTGTACGAAATATTATTTCGTTTGTACGAAATAATATTTTGTTTGTACGAAATATTATTTCGTTTGTACGAAATAATATTTCGTTTGCACGAAATAATATTTCGTTTGTACGAAATATTATTTCGTTTGTACGAAATATTATTTCGTTTGTACGAAATAATATTTCGTTTGTACGAAATATTATTTCGTTTGTACGAAATATTATTTCGTTTGTACGAAATAATATTTCGTTTGTACGAAATATTACGAAATATTATTTCGTTTGTACGAAATATTATTTCGTTTGTACGAAATATTATTTCGTTTGCACGAAATAATATTTCGTTTGCACGAAATATTATTTCGTTTGTACGAAATAATATTTCGTTTGTACGAAATATTATTTCGTTTGTACGAAATATTATTTCTTTTGTACGAAATAATATTTCGTTCGTACGAAATATTATTTCGTTTGCACGAAATATTATTTCGTTTGTACGAAATAATATTTCGTTTGTACGAAATATTATTTTGTTTGTACGAAATATTATTTCGTTTGTACGAAATATTATTTCGTTTGTACGAAATATTATTTCGTTTGTACGAAATAATTTGTACGAGATGACCTGGGTCTGTCACTCACTGACAGGGTGTGGACCTGGATCTGACACTCACTAACAGGGCAGAGTGAGTGAATATTGCTTTACGTCGCTTTCTGCACAATCATGGCAATATCGCGACAGAAGGAAGCCCGAAGCCGGGACTATGCCCTACTCTTATTTCAAATTCCTTTGAACAGTTTGGAGCACTGTATATGCACAACCACGATGACAAATATCAGGCCCGACCGGGATTCGAACCTGGTACCTCCAGGTTACAAGCCCCAGTCGATACGAATGAGCCATCGGGGCCGGCCACCAAGAAGGCAGGGACCTGTGTCTGACACTCACTGACATGACGGGGACCTGGGTCTGATACCCGCTGACAGGGCGGGGACCTGCGTTATGACATGGCGGGGACCTGGGTCTGACACTCATTGACATGGCGGGGCCTGGGTTCCCGCCCCGTCAGTGAGTGTCAGACCCAGGTCCCCGCCCTGTCAGTGAGTGTCACCCCCAGGTCCCCACCCTGTCAGTGAGTGTCAGACCCAGGTCCCCGCTCTGTCAGTGAGTGTCAGACCCAGGTCCCCGCTCTGTCAGTGAGAGTCAGACCCAGGTCCCCGCTCTATCAGTGAGTGTCAGACCCAGGTGGGCGGGGCCCTAGGGTAGTGGTTAGCACCGCTGCCTTTCACGCCAGAGTTCGGGGTTCGGTTCCCGGTCTCGGCGGTTTGAAAGAAACAAAAATGTTTCTTCCCCATCCACGTGTGAAAGTAAAATATTATGGGGAGCCTCCGTGACCGAGAGGTAGCGTGCTCGACCTCAGACCGCCAGGGCTCGAATTTCGAATCCTGTGTCTGGAGGACAGTGTCATCTCAATCATCTCACCATCCTCAGAAGGTTCTCTTGGCCCAGTTTAGCCTATATGTGCACAAAGGTGGCCTAAAGCCCGATTCATTTCATTGTCAGACCCAGGTCCCCGCCCTGTCGGTGAGTGTCACACCAAAGTTCCCCCGCCCCGTCAGTGAATGTCAGGTCCAAGTATCCGCCCTGTCAGTGAGTGTCAGTCCCAGGTCCCCGCCCTGTTAGTGAGTGTCAGACCCAGGTCTCCGCCATGTCAGGGCCAGGTCCACACCATGTCAGTGAGTGTCAGACCCAGGTCCCCACCCTGTAAGTGAGTGACATACCCAGGTCATTTCGTACAAACGAAATAATATTTCGTACAAACGAAATATTATTTCGTACAAACGAAATATTATTTCGTACAAACGAAATAATATTTCGTACAAACGAAAAAATATTTCGTACAAACGAAATATTATTTCGTACAAACGAAATATTATTTCGTACAAACGAAATAATATTTCGTACAAACGAAATATTATTTCGTACAAACGAAATACTATTTCGTACAAACGAAATGTTATTTCGTACAAACGAAATAATATTTCGTACAAACGAAATAATATTTCGTACAAACGAAATGATTTCGTACAAACGAAATAATATTTCGTACAAACGAAATCATTTCGTACAAACGAAATAATATTTCGTACAAACGAAATAATACTTCGTACAAACGAAATATTGTTTCGTACAAACGAAATAAAAAAAATCGCCACACTTAATGTCCCTTTATGGGCTCCGTAAATTACAGCTGTAGCTGGGATTAACTTTTTAATGTTGGACAGCAGATGAAGAGAGAGTGATTCATAATCACAGGTGAGACTCGTGACCTTCAAGTCAGTGGTGGCATCACAAAGTTAAAGGATCTGTAGGTCCACCAGCAGCATGTATTCATGTAAAAAATCCACTCTGATTATAGATCGCTCCACAGCAGACACTACACATATCCAGCTAAATGTCCACCGCAGGCTCAAATCTAACGTGAACGAGACATCACCGCAGTCTGTTAGTCCACCACAGACTGATCGCTGTAAATTTGTCTAGAAATATGTGAAATATATGAAATGTGAAATATCACGTCGGGGTCACCAATTGAAGGGTTTGCCTTCAAAAGTAATTTACAATACTCTTTGAAAGTTTATGTATTTGTAATCAGAGTTGGGGTCAATTCCGGAATTGAATGGGAATTGAGCTCAATTCCTGACTCAATTCCAGGAATTGGACTAGGAGTTGGAATTGAAAAAAAAGGAATTGGAATTGAATTGGAATTGACAAAAATGCCCGGAATTGATAAAGGAATTGACTTTTTTTTATCCATGTTTATTTTTCAAGCGCTATTAAACGCATGAGTGATCATCACTTTTGTCATTGCTGTAGAATTTTACCTCTGTATATCTGTATATTACGTGGCAGTACGCACTATTGTGCTATCGCGCCACGGGAGTAACTTAGCAAGGCCTGTTATCATTCATTGATTATGTTGATTGATATGTGTATTATAATAATAATAAGAAACTTATATTCAAAGATTTATTTAAGTTATGTAAAAAATACTTATTTAAATAACTTATGGCTATCAAGATTAAATAAGACTGTGATGTGTAATCTAAATAATAGTTGTAACAAGATTGCCCCTGCTAAGTTGGAGCAATTCAATCTAACTATCAAAGATTGGTGTGTGCGTATATACTTGTTATTTGTTATTTGTTGCTACTATACACCCTTGTTTTACTCCCGCGGACTGATGTAATCAGCCGGTAACAGTTTTGCCGAGAAGTGCGACTCATGACAACTCAACTAGTGTCACCATCGAATCACCATCGAGTGGCTGAATTATCATCAAAATAAGACGCCGAGCCGGCGTTGGTTTAATCTTGGGGCGTCATCGGAAACGACGGGCCAACATTATATCAACATTGGGTCAATGTTTCGTGTTTGCTGGCTTAAAGTTCTGGAAATAATTGTACTATTATTTTATTAATGCTTTCTTTATATCATGTATATATTCGCGCAAGTATGATCAAACTGTTTAACTATCACTTTTGTGTCACTTAACAGCTTTTTTAAACATTTGTATTTAAAAAGTAATGCTTGTCTCATGAGCATAATTTTAGCTCTCGTATTTGTTATATTTTTGTCATTTGGACGTCTACAGTTTATAAAACAATCACGAGTCATGATTAGACTTAGGTGAATGAATGGCATAGAACATAACTATCGCTTGTCCTTCGAGTTGGTAGAACAAAATAAATTTCGGGACCTTGAAACGAATGCGTTTCCAATAGATGTTGAGCCAATGCTGATTTATTATTGGGAAAGCGCTGAAGACGGTGGAGCAACATTAAAGCAACATTGGGTTAACATCCAGTGTAAGTAGGAAGGACGTTATGCAACGTAGCCAAGCGCTCTAATTGACCCTTTGATTACTTCGCTAATATGCCTTTTGTGCCCTAGAGGTTATCCTGATATATTTTCTTAGGGTATATTTATTCGCCACACGCTAGAATTAGATACTTATTAAAAAATATTATAATCGGAAAATAAATAATGTGAATAATCGCATCAATTGAAATACAACAATAGATACTACGTTGGTTTATTTTTAATACAAGTTTATTTGAGTGAGGTGTGGGTCGACACACCGTAGCCCCCACAGGGTCAGATTTATCAGAGTTTCAAGTAGTACGGCTGTCGCGAGACATTGTGCTAATTACACTGCCGTGTTGATGGCAATTGTGGCGTAACAGTTAGTCTATAGGAATCACACGCTCACATCCGCGTCCACACGAGTACAACTCCGTCATCAAGTATTAAAGATGCACTCCACCCTACTAATATTGAAGTTTAGTAAGTGTAACATGTTTAAATATGTTTGCAAGATAATAAATAAAATGTTTTTATTTTATATCTGGTGTTATTATTTATTTTATATCAAGTTATTATACAGCTGTTCTATGTGTATCAAAAGTCTCATTCTTGGGTGGAATTGATAAGGAATTGACTTTTTAGGAATTGGAATTGAATTGGAATTGTCTTTTCTCAAAACCAAAGGAATTGGAATTGACTCAGGAATTGATAAAAAGTAATTGGAATGGAATTTGGAATTGATAAAAAGGAATTGACCCCAACTCTGTTTGTAATGTTGTTGGTTGAAAAGTTGAAAGAACAAAAAGGACAAAATTGCTGAGCCAGAGGTTATATCTCGGGTCTCAGAATTAAATGGAACATCTCTTGTCCGGCGCTGATTGTTCAAAACACAAGATGTTCCAACAAACTTACAAAATTAATGAGTTAAATATCGAATTTGAGCGAGCTTCTGCACATGCATACAATTAAGCTCAAATCTCATGCGACTTTGTGAGATCAAAAAATAGGAATAACATTGCTCACTTTAGAGTGATCATACTACTAAATAACGAGAAATACACGATAAAACAGTGGATAAAAGTTTATTAAAAATGATACAGATCACATAAATGGAACTTACTTAAATCTACCTCGACAACTGCAGATCAATCTTTACACTTTTGACTCTATATACATGTACACACAATGGCGGCGCCCATGACATGCATGGCGGCCAGTTTCGGGTGTGTTCTAATTATAGTCGGACATTATGAAGCATGACAGGTAATAAAATAATACATAAGTAATAAAACATGCAGCTATTCACATATAATACAGATGATAAATATTATTAAAAATACTGTGTCATCAACTAGGAAGTGGGTGATAATGCAGGCATATACTGTTAGTGACAGTGGTTGTCAATATGTAGAGGAGTTTCAGGCGCTGTGATGTTAGAATTCCACTTCACATTGTCACCTCTATCTTGGGAAACATGCTTGTAATGTGGTATAAATATTAGAGCATTTGAATTTTTGAGACTTACTATGTTATTATATTCATATACTTAGTAAGTCATCATAGAAGGGATTGATATGTCATTATATTCAAACATACCATGTCACTATATATAGAATAACTATGTGATTATATATATAGACTTACTATGTCATTATATATATCATTACTATGTCATAATATGTAGGCTATGTCTATGTCATAATATACAGACTTACTATACCATTATAATTATCCAGTATCACTATGTCAATATATGTATACTTTCTATGGCATTATATAATATATATTATAGACTTAGCATGTGATTATATACATAGACAGATAATGTCATTATATATAGACTTATTTACTATGTCATTATATAATATATATCTTAGACTTACCATGTGATTATGTAGAGACTGATGATGTCATTATATATAAACATATAATGTAATTCTATATACACTTAATATGTCATTATATATAAAGGTTGTTGTACGTTTGATTATTTCCCCCCAAATTTTATTGTTATCCTCACATTATGTAGGTATTTGCACGTTTGGTAGTGTTTCTACATGGTATATCCTCATCCTCGGCATTATATGTAGGTATTTGCTCGTTTGGTAGTGTTTCTCCATGGTATATCCTCATCCTCAGCATTATATGTAGGTATTTGCACGTTTGGTAGTGTTTCTCCATGGTATATTTTCATCCTCAGCACTATATATAGGTGTTTTTACGTTCGGATATGTCTCCCCATATTATATTCTCATCCTCAGCATATATATAAGCTATTGTACGTCTGGTTGCGTTTCTCCATGTTATTTTCGCAACCTTACAAAGAAGTGAAACTCGAGGTGAAAGTCGATGTGTTGCTGACAGGATCTGTGCCAATGACTACTGGCATTTGCAGTGCAAGGAACTTCGGTTTGACTGTTATCTTAAAAAAACAGATTGTTTAAAAATAGTAAACACAATGTAGAAGCTGGAAGCACAATCATGTCTTTTGTATCGCTTTGGAAGGCTAAAATCACAGACTTACTAAATTGAAGTTGTGCTTCGCTGGCATGATCCACAAGTGCAAGTTACTGAAAACTACTTTGTGAAATTTAAGTCACCATATAAAAACAATGTCGCACATTAGTGCATAGTTCATTTTTTTAAATCGTGTCATACCAGACGGGGCCTTTTCATTTTTTTTTTTTGTTTGCACTAAGACTTTCTCAGAACAAATAATTACAACTCTGTATTTGATCTGGTCTTGTTTCTTTCCAGCATAAAGACTACTGTAGTCGACATAAATGCTCTGGGGTTTAACGAACTGTCATCTATTACTTGGCTAATGATATACCCGGTAAACACGGTAAGGATACAAGCCACTTGGTAAATATATACATATATATATTCAAGTTATACCAGACGAAGCTTTTACACCCTTTTTTAACTACCCCTATTAGGTGATTGAAATTTTCCACATACTTACAAAAACATAATAATCTATGTCTATGAGGCTGCAATGTTCCAATCCACAGGGTGTTGTAGGAGGAATTTCTAGCTGCTCTCTAGACCTTATCTCAGTGTCACCAGGCCTTATGACACCTTTCTTTAGTCGACTCACTGTTTTCCATTTATCTCTTTTGTAAGCTATGCCCTTCTTCTTGTAATGGAAAGTGACAACCTACATAAATACAAGTAATGCATACATTTTTTCCGTCATTTAACCCTTACACAGATTGAAATAGTTCACACCTTACAGCAGCATAATACGCTATGTCTATGATTAAACAATGTTCTAAACCACAGTAGCTTTTCTCTAGCCTACATATCTGTATTCCCATGTCCAATGATACCTTTAGTTAGACAACTCAGTGTAATAGATTTAGATTCTGTGTGATTTGCACAATGAAAAGAAATGCAAACAATTAGTCCACTATTTAATTCTTAGAACCCTGAAGTCGATAGTAAAGGCTGAATAGTGATATGTCAGTATTTTCATTAGCACATGTGCACTCAGTTTAATATCAATAATAATTTCCATGCATGTAGGCTACATAATAAATACATCTTGGAAAATTTGTAATGTATACTATATTGTATGACTTGTGAAAAAGGCAAATACAAGTTTTTTAGTTAACTTCCTTCCACGATAATTCGAGTAGTGTAGAATATTTAGCAGCTTACCATTATTAGGTGGACTTCCGATCTACATACACATCTGCTGTTGTTGATTATTTCACCAGAAACTGTCACGAATTCACCACGAGCGTAAGCACTACGATCAATGGTGAAGGTGGCTGATACAGGTCCTCTGAAACAACACAGAGAACTCAACTGTGTCTCGGCGCTACCCTGCTGGCTTTTCTGAAACATACGATCATGATGATATATAATTATTGTTTAGCCTTTTATACGTACACACTCTTAGAGAGGGGGACGTAGCGCATTTGTGAAGCGTGATGCAAGGGTCCCTAGCCATCAAAGCAAGACTATCCTACAGACCGAACTGTGTTTCTTTCGAGCAATAGACATGATAGAGTATCCGCGCTTTCTGATGTGTGCATATATAGTAACCAGCTCACTAAACACAGTAGGCCTTACTCTGGTTTCCTGATCCGCACTACGCGGCGCAGCCAATCTTGATGTAGGTTCTGGTCGACATCATCCGGTAATTCCCGGATTTAGAAATTTTTGAAAGGTTTCTTCCGCCGGATGTAGTGTTGTTTACAGTATTGTATTTCCCTTCTGACACACATCCCATTACTTGACGCAGAAACCTAATTAACTTTGTCTGTCACGTGTCTACGGGGCTTGACCATAAATGAAATCAGCCAAGCTTGCCAGGCAAAATAGGTCTATACACCCACGCGCACAGAGCAGAAGCTCAGATTTGTCTGGCAAGCCCTCATTTATGGCTGGGAATGGGCTAAAGTCCATAGACACGTGACTGGCGAATTTGTGATTTTGGAAGTATAGAATTAGTGAATTATCAACTTCGTTAATACAGTATTGCTATTATAATAATAATTTTAGCGAGATTCCTAAATTTGTGAATTTGGCTACCACGCGAAATTCGTGATAAGTAACACTTCGCGAATATTACCAGAAGTACAGTAGTTCTTAGGCTATCACTAGATTTTGTCTGCTGATGACACCCGAGTTTTTCTGTAGGCGGAACAAACGTTTTTTCACATATGGCTGTGTTTTTTGTATGGGGATGGAGACCAGTTTCTGGTCTTACTCAGGGAGTCCTGCTGGGGAATGGAGAGCAGTTTAAGGTTTTACTCAGGTAATCCCGCTGGAAATGGAGACCAGTTTCTGGTCTTACTCAGGTAATCCCGCTGGAAATGGAGACCAGTTTCTGGTCTTACTCAGGTAATCCCGCTGGAAATGGAGAGCAGTTTCTGGTCTTACTCAGGTAATCCCGCTGGAAATGGAGAGCAGTTTCTGGTCTTACTCAGGTGATCCCGCTGGAAATGGAGACCAGTTTCTGGTCTTACTCAGGTAATCCCGCTGGAAATGGAGACCAGTTTCTGGTCTTACTCAGGTAATCCCGCTGGAAATGGAGACCAGTTTCTGGTCTTACTCAGGTAATCCCGCTGAAAATGGAGAGCAGTTTCTGGTCTTACTCAGGTAATCCCGCTGGAAATGGAGAGCAGTTTCAGGTCTTACTCAGGTAATCCCGCTGGAAATGGAGACCAGTTTCTGGTCCTACTCAGGTAATCCCGCTGGAAATGGAGAGCAGTTTCTGGTCTTACTCAGGTAATCCCGCTGGAAATGGAGAGCAGTTTCTGGTCTTACTCAGGTAATCCTGCTGGAAATGGAGACCAGTTTCTGGTCTTACTCAGGTAATCCCGCTGGAAATGGAGAGCAGTTTCTGGTCTTACTCAGGTAATCCCGCTGGAAATGGAGAACAGTTTCTGGTCTTACCCAGGTAATCCCGCTGGAAATGGAGAGCAGTTTCTGGTCTTACTCAGGTAATCCCGCTGGAAATGGAGAGCAGTTTCTGGTCTTACTCAGGTGATCCCGCTGGAAATGGAGAGCAGTTTCTGGTCTTACTCAGGTAATCCCGCTGGAAATGGAGACCAGTTTCTGGTCTTACTCAGGTAATCCGGCTGGAAATGGAGAGCAGTTTCTGGTCTTACTCAAGTAATCCCGCTGGAAATGGAGACCAGTTTCTGGTCTTACTCAGGTAATCCCGCTGGAAATGGAGACCAGTTTCTGGTTTTACTCAGGTAATCCCGCTGGAAATTGAGACCAGTTTCTGGTCTTACTCAGGTAATCCCGCTGGAAATGGAGACCAGTTTCTGGTCTTATTCAGGTAATCCCGCTGGAAATGGTGACCAGTTTCTGGTCTTACTCAGGTAATCCCCCTGAAAATGAAGACCAGTTTCTGGTCTTACTCAGGTAATCCCGCTGGAAATCCGCTGGAAATGGAGAGCAGTTTCTGGTCTTACTCAGGTAGTCCCGCTGGAAATGGAGACCAGTTTCTGGTCTTACTCAGGTAATCCCGCTGGAAATGGAGACCAGTTTCCGGTCTTACTCAGGTAATCCCGCTGGAAATGGAGAACAGTTTCTGGTCTTACTCAGGTAATCCCGCTGGAAATGGAGACCAGTTTCTGGTTTTACTCAGGTAATCCCGCTGGAAATTGAGACCAGTTTCTGGTCTTACTCAGGTAATCCCGCTGGAAATGGAGACCAGTTTCTGGTCTTACTCAGGTAATCCCGCTGGAAATGGAGAGCAGTTTCTGGTCTTACTCAAGTAATCCCGCTGGAAATGGAGACCAGTTTCTGGTCTCATTCAGGTAATCCCGCTGGAAATGGTGACCAGTTTCTGGTCTTACTCAGGTAATCCCCCTGAAAATGAAGACCAGTTTCTGGTCTTACTCAGGTAATCCCGCTGGAAATCCGCTGGAAATGGAGAGCAGTTTCTGGTCTTACTCAGGTAGTCCCGCTGGAAATGGAGACCAGTTTCTGGTCTTACTCAGGTAATCCCGCTGGAAATGGAGACCAGTTTCTGGTCTTACTCAGGTAATCCGGCTGGAAATGGAGAGCAGTTTCTGGTCTTACTCAAGTAATCCCGCTGGAAATGGAGACCAGTTTCTGGTCTTACTCAGGTAATCCGGCTGGAAATGGAGACCAGCTTCTGGTCTTATTCAGGTAATCCCGCTGGAAATGGTGACCAGTTTCTGGTCTTACTCAGGTAATCCCCCTGAAAATGAAGACCAGTTTCTGGTCTTACTCAGGTAATCCCGCTGGAAATCCGCTGGAAATGGAGAGCAGTTTCTGGTCTTACTCAGGTAGTCCCGCTGGAAATGGAGACCAGTTTCTGGTCTTACTCAGGTAATCCCGCTGGAAATGGAGACCAGTTTCTGGTCTTACTCAGGTAATCCGGCTGGAAATGGAGAGCAGTTTCTGGTCTTACTCAAGTAATCCCGCTGGAAATGGAGACCAGTTTCTGGTCTTACTCAGGTAATCCGGCTGGAAATGGAGAGCAGTTTCTGGTCTTACTCAAGTAATCCCGCTGGAAATGGAGACCAGTTTCTGGTCTTATTCAGGTAATCCCGCTGGAAATGGAGACCAGTTTCTGGTCTTACTCAGGTAATCCCGCTGGAAATGGAGACCAGTTTCTGGTCTTACTCAGGTAATCCCGCTGGAAATGGAGAGCAGTTTCTGGTCTTACTCAGGCAATCCCGCTGGAAATGGAGAGCAGTTTCTGGTCTTACTCAGGTAATCCCGCTGGAAATGGAGACCAGTTTCTGGTCTTACTCAGGTAATCCCGCTGGAAATGGAGACCAGTTTCTGGTCTTACTCAGGTAATCCCGCTGGAAATGGAGAACAGTTTCTGGTCTTACTCAGGTAATCCCGCTGGAAATGGAGACCAGTTTCTGGTTTTACTCAGGTAATCCCGCTGGAAATTGAGACCAGTTTCTGGTCTTACTCAGGTAATCCCGCTGGAAATGGAGACCAGTTTCTGGTCTTACTCAGGTAATCCCGCTGGAAATGGAGAGCAGTTTCTGGTCTTACTCAAGTAATCCCGCTGGAAATGGTGACCAGTTTCTGGTCTTATTCAGGTAATCCCGCTGGAAATGGTGACCAGTTTCTGGTCTTACTCAGGTAATCCCCCTGAAAATGAAGACCAGTTTCTGGTCTTACTCAGGTAATCCCGCTGGAAATCCGCTGGAAATGGAGAGCAGTTTCTGGTCTTACTCAGGTAGTCCCGCTGGAAATGGAGACCAGTTTCTGGTCTTACTCAGGTAATCCCGCTGGAAATGGAGACCAGTTTCTGGTCTTACTCAGGTAATCCCGCTGAAAATGGAGAGCAGTTTCTGGTCTTACTCAGGTAATCCCGCTGGAAATGGAGAGCAGTTTCTGGTCTTACTCAGGTAATCCCGCTGGAAATGGAGACCAGTTTCTGGTCTTACTCAGGTAATCCCGCTGGAAATGGAGACCAGTTTCTGGTCTTACTCAGGTAATCCCGCTGGAAATGGAGAGCAGTTTCTGGTCTTACTTAAGTAATTCCGCTGGAAATGGAGACCAGTTTCTGGTCTTACTCAGGTAATCCCGCTGGAAATGGAGACCAGTTTCTTGTCTTACTCAGGTAATCCCGCTGGAAATGGAGACCAGTTTCTGGTCTTACTCAGGTAATCCCGCTGGAAATGGAGAGCAGTTTCTGGTCTTACTCAGGTAATCCCGCTGGAAATGGAGACCAGTTTCTGGTCTTACTCAGGGAGTCCTGCTGGGGAATGGAGAGCAGTTTCTGGTCTTACTCAGGTAATCCCGCTGGAAATGGAGAGCAGTTTCTGGTCTTACTCATGTAATCCCGCTGGAAATAGAGACCAGTTTCTGGTCTTACTCAGGTAAGTAATCCCGCTGGGAATGGAAACCAGTTTCTGGTCTTACTTGGGGAATTCCCTGGGAATGGAGACCCTTCTAGCCTTAAATCATCAATATAAATGGCAGTTCGGGAGCGTTCAGTGATTGACTCAAGGTGTCAAATGTTAGTGAGTGGCAGTTAAAATTTGCTCCAGCGTGAAGGCGAGAACACGGAGAAGAATTAGACAAGCTACAGCCCAGTCATCACACTTCACCCCCCACCGTCATAGTGTGACACAATTTTCATGTAGCCCCAATGATTGTTGGTATGGAATGTAATATATTATGACGAACAACAGTACAAGTTAAATATGATCAAATTAAGAGAAAATGTGTCCCTAGGTTTAAATATGTATAACGAATTCACCATTGCTACTAGTGAATGATTTATAATTTCGTTTCATTGCTTATAACTGTTTAAGACAATAAATAAAAGAGATATGGTAATGATAGTCTGCTATAAAAATGTGAATTTGCAAATGTCGGTGGTAAAGTTTGTTCATTGATAATAGAGTCCAGTAGATCATACTTTAAAATAATTGCATACTATAGTATTTGAATAAAATGGTGATATATTTATCATGTTTGGTTGAGCTGACAATACAGGAAATTGACCACAATCTGATTTTATCCGCTTGTCTGGGGCAGTCTGGAGTCTGTCTGGATAGGATAGCGGGGGGGGGGGGGCGCAATGGGGTATTGTTTGCTACAGACTAATCAGATGTACATCATTCAGTGTCGGTGAACAAAAATAATTCCCCTTACCAACAAGAGCCAATCAAACATTGCAACTAACCCCCATGTTGCTAGTGGTAAAGAAATCATGCTCCATGTCATCTCATGGTTATAATAGTCAGCTAGAATAATGATAATATTTGGAATACTATATTTATAGTTATTTCCTTTTAATATATGTCATTCTTAATTAAATGCATTTCAATTTAATATTTGTTTCACTATAAAGCAATTTTAGTTAGGAGTGCAGAATACAGAATTAAATGTAAAATCAGTCTAATAATCGTATTTTAATCATTAGTTTTGTCGTGAATTGTAAAATAAAAAAAAATGTTGTTAAATACAATAAAGGTTTATATCAACTTATTTGTTTGAATTTATATCAACTTATTTGTTTGAAAGTAATAGTAATAGTAATAGTAATAGATAGCTGAGTAATAGTAATAGTAATAGCCTGGCAATACCTGTAATAGTAATAGTAATTGTTCAAAGTCATGGGGATTCATGATGACTTTCGGAAGTTTGGCAGAGAGCACTTGAGGCTTGATACAGTTTTATTAAACACAGAGGTCATGCTTTACACTGTGTACAGAAAAGGAAAAACAACCCTCTCAGTTAGGGGTCTTGTCGAGTTAAAAAAAATCCAAAAATCCGAGAAAAACTTGGATTAGTCAGACAACCTCCCACCCACCCCATTATCCATTTTTTTATTTTTTTTCAGACATTTTAAAACATGAAAACAACACAAAAAACTCGAAAAAACACAAAATTTCCAAAAAAAAAAAAAAAATCCGAGTTGGGGCTTGACATACCCACCCACCCACTTCCGAGTTTTTCTCGGATTTTTGGAATTTGTTTAACTTGACAAAACCCCTTAGCGTATGACTTCATCTGTGCCTCAAACACCCTCAGCCTCACAATATAAGCTGAATAAATTTGTTGATACGCGACTGAGCAAATCAATGGCTTGCGCCCAGTCACATGGCCACCCGCAAAGCCAGCAACGCCCAGACAGAATCTCCTCTATCACCAGGCATAAAAGCGGTAACTGGTTACGACTTAGTAACTAGTTACAGCTCTTAGGCCAAGTCATAATCACCAGGAATGGCGAGAGGTGAAAGAAAGGTATCGTGCCCAAACCTAGTGGCTGTATACCCTCATTTATCCCTCAACAATAGATATCACATTACCATCTGAAACAAGAGTTGACATGATGCCGGTCCACCACCTTAGGATGCTGGGCCGGGATTGCGTCCAAATAAAACACGCAAGAAACAGTGTTGACCCAATTATTGTAGCATCTGAATACAGCCCACACCATTGTTGCTGTATACCGTGTTGGTACAACGCTGGTCCACCATCTCCAGATGCTGGCCCAGCGTTGCACCAACGATTGTGCAGGAGACAACACCATTCCGGCTATTATGCCACCTGTACCTTGACCCTATGCCACCTGTACCTTGACCCACCTACACAGCTATCGCTGACAGCCTCTGTCTTGAAATAGGAACAAGGCGTTGGCTCAACGCCGGGTCAATGCTACTAGTTTGTATTAGGAACAAGGCGTTGGCCCAACACTGGATCAATGTTTACAACTCGTCTTTTATTTATATATATATACCTTCCTTCCTCCGACTGACATCTCGGAATGACCCGAGCTGACAAACGGAGGCTGTCTTGATCACGGAAAACACAGTTGAAACGTAATGACAGCCATGCATGGTTTTGACAGTGATAGACCGATGACTGAGTAATAGTAATAGTAATAGTAATAGTAATAGTAGTAGTAATAGTAATAGATGTGATATATCACATGTCTGGTGCAAACTTACAAACACATCTAAGGTGTTTAGGTCCCGACCATTCTGTACAGTAAACAGACGTTTGCAGTGATTGTTCCTTGACAGTTCACTAGGTTTACCGATGGTGGCTTCTGCATAATATTCCACTTCCCCATATTTCATCCGGAATGATGACGGTATATGTAGAGGGAGCTGCATTTGAAATGGATGTTCCACACGATCTGCAGCATGTAGTAGAAGAGCTCCACAATCTGGAAAAAGCAAAAAAAATTCAAAACTTCAATGTGCATAAGCCCAGAATTTCCAACACTTCTTTTAATTATATAATTAAACAAGTTTTTCTTCTTAGGGGTTTTGTCAAGTTAAAAAAAATCCAAAAATCCGAGAAAAACTCGGAAGTGGGTGGGTGTATCAAGCCCCAACTCGGATTGTTATTTTTTTGGAGATGTGTTTTTTGTGATTTTTTTTTTCTGTTGTTGTACATGTTTCCAAAAAAAATAAAAAATTGGATAGGGGGCTGGGTGTTTGGGGTCTGGCCAATCCGAGTTTTTCTCGGATTTTTGGATTTTTTTTAACTTAACAAGAGCCCTTAAGCATTAGATAAAGTGAAATTACTATTGAGCATGTCCACAGAATAATGGTACTGATAAAAAGAGAGATGCAGTAATTTCAAGTGTATTTGCATAGCCGTCATGGGAAGTACCAGTTATTTTAGCGACAGGGTAAGTTGATCCACCCCCTCGCATTCAAATGATATCACAAATTATACCAAATCATCTATTTAAATGATATACTCATTATATACATTTTTCTGTTCAGTTGCTGTTTCACATTAAGCCTTAAACTGGAAAACAAAAATTATGTTTGACATGATTTTTTGTAAAATTTCTGAGAAATAATGAAATGCAACAGTGTTAAATTTCAAATGTCATAATGCATAATGTATAGATATTGTTTTATATGACATCAGATCTCTTGTTGCCAACCCACTATATTGTAAACAAAAGATATCGGGATAATTTGTTTACTTTTGCCGAAAGCAGCCACATCCCTGCCAAAGTACACCTCTTCAGCACGGTAACATATGCGGTATGTTTCGGCATCTTGGTCTTCAACCTCCTCAAACCGTTCTACTTTGGCTCCACCAAAAAGCTTGAAGAATATGCCTATAAAAAAAAATTATAAGCCTACATGCAAAAACATGTATGTTAACGTCATTCAATAAATTAGAAATGTTATTAATTTATTCTGCTAAAGTTAATTATATATCATGGGGGGTGGGGGGGAGTCCTGAACAAAAGCCAGATTTGGCTCATCTTTACTGGATATCTTGTGACAAAAGTTATGTCGTAGATCAATAAGGGGGAACAAGTGCATTACCAGTGTTATCAACTACTTTCCCAACAAGTGTCCGTTTTGCTACTTGGATATGTCGGTGGGTACCAACAAAAAGACATAGGCCCTAGGCCTACGTCAACCCATACACATAGGCCCTAGGCCTACGTCGACCCAACATATCGTGACATCAAAAGCAGGGGATTGTAACTGTGTTCCCCTGTGACATCAACTCTCGCCTCAAATAGAATCACCCAATGTTGACTGAATGTTGGACCACCATCTGCCACGCTGTTCCAGCATTAAGTCAACACTGAGTCGACATCTTGTGTAATTGTGACTAAAAAAATGAAGAGTAGGGGAAGGACGGGCAAAGGGCCCACTTAACGTTGCTATCTTATTTAAGGAGAACATTCTAACTATGTGAAAACCAATGACTGTTCTATATAGGCTATATGCAATGTAGATACATATAGCTTAACTAGTTTTTCAAAGATACTTAACTAGTTTTTCAAAGATACCTTATTTTAATCAGAGGCCAATTGGATTTGCTCTTATAGTGGCCACATTTGCCTAATGGCTTGTATTGGGCAAAGCTGATCAGTGCATTGGGCAAAGGGGGCCACCCCACCTTGGGTATTTGTATTATTATGATACTGAGGTGTGTACACTAAAAACAGCTTAATAAACAGAAATGAAATAAGCCTTTTACTTGATGTAAGTGGTGACATGCTTTGTTAGGTATAATACTAAATAATATACTAAATATTTTCGTTCACTGGGATTAGTGTGTGAAATATGTACCAATTGAAAGTCAGCAGACAGTGTTGGCCACCGTCTAGTGTACTGTCCAAACAATAAACCAGCATGGCAAAATGTCGTTGAATGTCACTGCGAAACCGTGACATCACCAGTTCATCACCAGTGATTGTTACATGTTACTCACCATTCACTTTGAGTGGTTTACTCAGATCCACTATGACTTTGCCTGTGATCATCGCTCCCGCCTGGTATTCCGCTGCAGGGTTATCAAAATAAATCTCAATACTGTTGCTTTTTGGCATCTTGGAACTTCATAATAAATGGCCTTACACACCTGTGAGAACACAATGACTATGAAAGGGTGTGTCTGCCACTTACAGTTTACAAAAGCAGCATTGAACAGGAGGACAATAAGCCTGAAAATCCCCAGAGTGCGAGTCGGGATGTTAGCACCTAATTGTCCGGGAAAATATTCTATATTCAAAATATCTAAATTGAGCGGACAATATAGAGTGTTCAGGACTGATGTTAGTCGTTTATTCCAGTCTCACATTTCCATTCATATATATATCCATGATATAGCCCCTGATATAACGGATAATAACCTTGTTAGCTATCTGAAAATGTCTGTACTTATATGCTGAAGACACAATTTTTTTGAATCACCGGAAGAATTACAAACAGTCCTGAATAGCAAGATACACCTTTCCAAGTAAACACGAGTTATTGACCCAATGTTGTTCTAATGTTGGTCCGCCGTGCAGGGACCCCTCCTTTAAATAATCTAGAATCTTACTATTACTATTATCTTCTTCTTATTTCCATTAGAAAAGTAGAACTGTTTTAACTTAATCGGCTACTGGGCTTAGTTTACTACACCCCCACCCCCTTCTGGCCGGCGCCGATGTCTCATTCGTATCGACTGTGGCTTGTAACCTGGAGCTAGCCTACCAGGCTCGAATCGCGGTCATTGTCATTGTGGTTGTGCATATACAGTGCTCAAAACTGTCCAAAGGTCTAAAGTGTACAGTGCTGCCTATGGTACTGTGCATCATAAACAACCCCTGAAGTCATTCAAGATGAGGGTAGGGCATAGTCCCGGCTTCGGGCTTCCTTCTGTCGCGATATTGCCATGATTGTGCAGCAAGCGACGTGAAACAATATTCACTCACTCACTCCCCCCCCCCCTCCCAGACAGACCCTCCGTTAGTTCATGCTCCGACTACTTCATTCACCCCCCCACAGTCATTCACCCCCCCCCCCAGTCATTCACCCCCCCCCCAGTCATTCACCTCCACCCCCCCCCCCCCCACACACACAGACACACACAATTATTATGAGCAAACACTTGATTCCTCCATTTCATTTTCTCCTAGTTCAAACCTTACGTGAGATCTTAGAACATTCAAACATGAGTGCCTTATACAATGGAAGAAATGCACGAAAACACGATATGTTGACTCGATGCTGGCCTAATGTTGGCCCACCGTCTGCGACGTCGGCACAACATTAAACCAGATCTGGTTGAAACATTGGTTTCGATGCTTGCAGTTTATGCATATTTTCTCAGGAAACGCTAGAATTTAACCCAATGTTGCTTTAACTCTCACAGCGCTGAAATATTTTTGTATAAACCATGGAAACCAATTTTTTTATTTGAAATCATCAGCAATGTCTTAGTTAGCTCTTTCAGCTTCATTTGAATACCTATGTTATGGGTCTATGGTCATTAGAAATATTTAAATTCTTTCAAGCGGGGACGGTGTTTAGACATCAAATTCTGACGACTAAATTCGATCCCCGTGCTGAAAAAGTTAAAAGGTAAAGGTGCAAGCTTATGGTCTGATATAAAGTCTTGACTTTACATTTTATCTCCTGGTCACTGGACCTGCTCATTCGTTTGTCATTTAAACTCTACGGAAAGCATACAGTCCATTTCGGGGCATGAACTTTTCGTACACATTGTCAGCTCTGTCATACCAGGTACTCATTTACACCTGAGTCAAGCAAAGCATGTGCCTTTCCCACGCACTCAAGCATCGAAACAATTTTCTAACGTTGAGAGGGCAAAACATGATATATCTCTGAAAACCAGCCCCAAGCGGGGTTCGAATCCGCATGGCAACCACCTGTAGGCTAATTGCAAAGCGCCATGTCCTCTCTGATGTTTAAAGTTCGAACATCGTCAAAGACACTGTCCCAACCTTAAATTAACAGCGGTCCAACGTCTTTGCTGGTATAAAAATAATCACCAGGATAATTAATTTTAAGAATAACCATGTCTAAACATGTAGGGCATAGTACTGTCTTCGAGCTTTCTTCTATCGCGATATTGTTCTGAATTCACAAAAAGAAATGACGTAGAAAAATATTCCCTTCTCTTTATCTTCGTCTTGATGACGCACTGTAGCACATTCATCCTAATTTAAAATTCGCCTCGAATATATGTCTGTATTTACGCAACCTGGTATAATCAAACATTTATTCAATCCCTCATTGTAAGTCAGAGACGTCCTGTGTCTGGCCCTGTGGGACTATCAGAGAACAATCCCATTCACGTGTCAAATGATGTATGAGCTTAAACTGGGTGGTAGATTTTTATTGTTGACATTGGCCTACAGTCCAGGGGCCGTAGTTCCAAATATTTTTTTTTTTTCACTTTGAGAGCCTCACTTTTGTGTACATTTATGATTTATTTGAATATTTACGACATCTATGACGTTGTCGTACGATATCTTAATTGAGGTGAAAACGTTAAGATGGTTAAATCTTTGCCCGTTGATAAGTTATGTTGTTTAATAAATTTTCAGCCATTTGAAGTTATGGCTCGCTACCGTGACCCACAACTTTAAATGGCTGAAAACTACTCATATTAAATGTTTAATTTAAGACCGAGGATTTGCAAATGTTTAACCACACATTTCGTTTCTAATTTAATCATCTAATAAAACAGATTTAAATCTACCATAGTCATGCTCAGGGCTTGAAGGGTTTTCAAGAATATGGCAAAAAAAAACGAAATACAAGATAAATGAACATTACATACTAATTCCTATGCTACGCATTGTGATTTTTTCTCATAATAAACTGATAAAATTACGATTGATTTAACATTCTAAGGTCAGCGATGCCATGCAGCTAGAATGCGAACCACAGTTAACATTACAAAGACTAGTAGACAGTCAGAGATTGCAAACCTCCGCTGCGAAACATAGGCTCATTGATGACGCAGAACCCTACTTTCTGTATCAACAAAATCCGGATGTGATCCGGCTCTGAATCCGGATCGTAATCCGTATCATCCAAAATTATGATTCGGATCGTCATTCATATCCTAGGTCTGGATCGTAATTCGGATCCTACCCAAAAGTAATTGACAAACAGACCGAAAAATGAACACGAACAAAAACATAGCCGCCTGGTAACGCCGGCCGAACGTCTTCAACGTTGGTCCAACATTGTATAAATGCTATACAAATGCGAATCATTCCCAGCATTTTATGGATTATTCCTTGGTCCGATACACAAATCTTTTGAAAAAAGTCCGGATCTGGATTTTAATCCGGATAATTCACAAAATTCAATGGTTTCCTTGGCCCGATATACACCTCTTGTATGAAAAGTTTTCTCCAAATCCGTTCCGTTCGGGCGGGGGCCCTAGGGTAGTGGTTAGCACCGTTGCCTTTCACGCCGGAGTTCGGGGTTCGGTTCCCGGTCTCGGCGGTTTCAAAGAAACAAAAAAATGTTTCTTCCCCATCCACGTGTGAAAGTCAGTATTGTGGGGAGCCTCCGTGACCGAGAGGTAGCGTGCTCGGCCTCAGACCGCCAGGGCTCGAATTTCGAATCCTGTGTCTGGAGGACAGTGTCATCTCAATCATCTCACCATCCTCAGGAGGTTCTCCTGGCCCAGTTTAGCCTATATGTGCACAAAGGTGGCCTAAAGCCCGATTCATTTCATTTCCAAATCCGTTCATTACTTTCTAAGCAATTCTGTGGCTGGGATTTTTTTAGTTTTTTAACTCTTTCACCCTTGGTTGCTTGATAAAAAACATTTATGTGCTGTCTTGGTGATCACCGCCCCCCCCCCCCCTCCCAGCCAGACCTAGATCACCCTCCCCCACTTCACGCTCTGACATTTATCTCCCATTAAGCTCACCTAATCCCCTCTACATAGTATTTTGTTTGTTAGTTCAACCTCTACCTGAAATATTTTGCACTGAACACAATGAGTTTTATACAATGTGAGAATATGTTTATTTTGGAGCGTATTCCAAATCGGCCAACACCCAGTGAATACGCTAGGTTTCTCCAAAGTTGGCTTAATTTTGGCCGAGCGTCGTAGACTGTGGGCCAGCACTAAACCAAGATTGATTGTGAATAAATTTACTATATAAAACTAATTTTATTTGCACCATAACTTTTTAAAAGGATTATGATTTGCAAAAGTGATCTAGGAAATGAAAATGTAATGAAAACGTTTTGTGTTACTTGGGTCTAGGCACATTTTGATACATCATGTTGACAATTTTTGTAGATATACAGTAAAGAAATACATTTTAAGCAAATCGAGATAATATCATGAGACCTTGTATTACTATATGTGACTTCCATGTGTCAATAATCTCCAAATTATTTGTGTGTGAAACACAAACTTACTATTTTCCAAAATTTAAAACCCTTCACAACTTATGTATAACTTTTCAAAAATATGTTGCTTGGTCATTTCGGAAACATAATGAAATGGTAAAATAACAATTTACACCGTTTTATATTTGAGTCTACGCCATATGATGGAAGTACTCATTATCCCAGAGCCTGCCTCTCTTTTATCACCAGATGTCGCGTGTGTGTCAGTAGGTCTTTTTTCTATCACCCACACTTCATCTTCGCTGCCCTGGTCCACATATAAACGACCTGTGTCATCTACACATAGTTTGGAAGGCCACAGATGTTTTGTGATGATTTTTCTAAGTAGCCGTCCATCAGTACCTAACTCCCGTACAGTGTCATCGCCAGTGAAATAGATAGAGCGACCGTGACAGACAATATCATGAGGATCTAGACCCCCCACCCTTTACTGTCATATTGATATTTCTTCTGCATTTCTCCCCTCTCACTAACCAGAAACACCTGATGGCTGCCAATACCCATGACGACTACTCCCGGTGATGTGAGCTGAGCCACAGCTTTATATGGTATCACACCCTGTGGCATGTTCACGCTGTGTGTCTCCTTACCTGACGTAGACAATACATGTATGCAGTCACCATTAGGGTCACACACCAGCAGCTGGTTGTCACGGACACCTAGACCATGTGAGCAATAGTTGATTAGAACTGATTTATTTGACGCCATCTTCCATAAACCATTAATAACCTTTAACACGTTTAAACGTTCGCGCTGATCTAGTTTGATCCACAGTCTCTGTCTGTTTGTATAATCATTAATCACGAGTTGTGATTGGCCGGGTGAGAACCTCACTATGTCGTAAGGGCTACACATCCCTTTAACGGAGAATGTCTGTGACTTATGTGATGACGTCATGGGAGTGCTGAATCCATTTTACTGGACCCTATCCCACTGACTGATTCCTTGGCGATGCCATCCGGGAGTACTGAATCCATTTTACTGGACCCGATCCCACTGACTGATTCCTTGACGCTGACATCCGGGTGTATTGAATCTATTTTACTGGACCCGGTCCCACTAACTGATTCCTTGGCGCTGCCTTCCGGGTGTGCTGAATCTATTCTACTGGACCCGGTCCCACTGACTGATTCCATGACGCTGCCATCCGGGTGTATCGAATCTATTTTACTGGACCCGGTTCCACTGACTGATTCCTTGGCGCTGCCATCCGGGTGTATTGAATCCATTTTACTGGACCCGGTCCCACTGACTGATTCCATGACGCTACTGATTCCATGACGCTGCCATCCGGGTGTATTGAATCTATTTTACTAGACCTGGTCCCACTGACTGATTTCTTGACGCTGCCATCCGGGTGTATTGAATCTATTTTTACTGGACCTGGTCCCACTGACTGATTCTTTCGCGCTGCCATCCGGGTGTATTGAATCTATTTTACTGGACCCTATCCCACTGACTGATTCTATGACGCTGCCATCCGGGTGTATTGAATCTATTTTACTGGACCCGGTTCCACTGACTGATTCTTTGGCGCTGCCATCCGGGTGTATCGAATCTATTTTACTGGACCCGGTTCCACTGACTAATTCCTTGGCGCTGCCATCCGGGTGTATTGAATCTATTTTTACTGGACCCGGTTCCACTGACTGATTCCTTGGCGCTGCCATCCGGGTGTATTGAATCTATTTTTACTGGACCCGGTTCCACTGACTAATTCCTTGGCGCTGCCATCCGGGTGTATTGAATCTATTTTTACTGGACCCGGTTCCACTGACTAATTCCTTGGCGCTGCCATCCGGGTGTATTGAATCTATTTTTACTGGACCCGGTCCCACTGACTGATTCTTTCGCGCTGCCATCCGGGTGTATTGAATCTATTTTACTGGACCCTATCCCACTGACTGATTCTATGACGCTGCCATCCGGGTGTATTGAATCTATTTTACTAGACCCGGTCTCACTGACTGATTCCTTGGCGCAGACATCCGGGTGTATCGAATCTATTTTACTGGACCCGGTTCCACTGACTAATTCCTTGGCGCTGCCATCCAGGGGTACTGAATCCATTTTACTGGTTGTAACACACACACAAAAATTGCAAATTAGTTATACGTTTTGCTATAAGCCTATTGCGAAAACAAATGCATTCCCTCCATATCAAGATGTTTAAATAAAAATGGTCGCAATTTAATTGCTGAACTGGGACCTGAGCTCAAGGCCTCCATATTATTTTGTATCTAAGGGTTATTATTAATATGCCGTTTTGTGGGTCGCGCTGTCGTTTCGTGGGTCGCGCTGTCGTTTTGGGGGTCGCGCTGTCGTTTTGGGGGTCGCGCTGTCGTTTAGAGGGTCGCGCTGTCGTTTTGGGGGTCGCGCTGTCGTTTTGGGGGCCGTTCTGCTGTTTTGGGGGTCGCGCTGTCGTTTTGGGGGTCGCGCTGTCGTTTCGTGGGTCGCGCTGTCGTTTTGGGGGTCGCGCTGTCGTTTTAGGGGCCGTTCTGCTGTTTTGGGGGTCGCGCTGTCGTTTTGGGGGTCGCGCTGTCGTTTTGGGGGTCGCGCTGTCGTTTTGGGGATCGCGCTGTCGTTTTAGGGGCCGTTCTGCTGTTTTGGGGGTCGCACTGTCGTTTTTGAGGGTCACGCTGCTGTTTTGAGTGGTCGCGCTGCTGCTTTGTGGTTCGCGCTGCCGCTTCGTGGATCGCGCTGCTGTTTTAGGGGCCGTTCTCCCGTTCTGGGGGTCGCGCTGCCGTTTTTGGGGGTCGCGTTGCCGTCTTGGGGTTCGCGCTGCTGTTTTTAGGGTCGCGCTGATGTTTTGGGGTTTGCGCTGCTAATTAGGGGGCTGTGCTACCGCCTTGGGGGGGGTCGCGCTCCTGTTTTGTGGGTCGCTCCCTTATTTTGGGTGTAACGCTGCCGTTTTGGGGTTGCACTACTAACTTGGTGGTCGCGCTGCTGTTTGGGAGTCGCGCTGTTAATTTGGGGGTCGCGCTGCTGTTTTGGGAGTCGCTTTGCTGTTTTTAGGAGTGGCGCTGCTAATTTGGGGGTCAGTCTGTATCCATTTTTCTCACAACGCAACCTTAATCATGTTAATGTATAGTCTGCTTTACAGCCTTCAGTCTTCACTCACCTTGCTGGACTTGATGGTGCAGCTGAAGCTGAGGGTATTGGATCTGGATCAGTCTGGACTGCATTGTCTGATGGAGTACAGTGATGTGATGTTAACTCTGGTGGGTGAATGCCCCGTGTTTGCTGGGTAGCTCCTTGTAGACAGTATGCCCGTGTGGCGCGTCACAACCCAGCGATCAACAGACATGTTGGCTCATTGTTTGGCCAGCATCTAAGATGGTGGCCCACCATTATACCAACATATATACAACGCCTGCAGGATAGTGGGAATAATGAACCTTTCCTCGCTTTGATGAACGCATGTCATCACCATATCATTACCTTCGCCACATTCCGTGACGCTGCGTATAGTACTGTAAGTTAAGACCTCGATACAGTCTAGCAATTATCAGAAGTGCTGGTTTAATGTTTAGCCATAGTCGCCGACGGTGGCCCGACATTACAGCAACATAGACACAGTGTCAGCTTTCACACTACAACATCTCTTACACTGAAAAAGTCCCTCCCATCAATGTCACATGTTGACTCAATAGTGAATGTTGGTATAATGTCCAGCCACCGTCTACGATTATACCACCATTGGGTCAAAGTCTTATGTCTGCCGGTGTGTGTTACGGTGTGTCGATTGGATGGCCGGTGTCAAGCAAAATTAGGCATGGGGTAGATATTAGGCATGGCCTCAATTCCTACTCATTGCGCATGACTGTGTGTAACGCCTATGGAGAATCATGCAGCCATTTTTTTACATCAATATAATTTTATATTTCCATCAAATATGTTGTCAAAGATCCAGTAAGCTCAAATAACTATTAATGTTGTATCTATGCTGATCAAAGGGTTTTAGCATAGGTGATGTAAATGCAGTCATATAATAATAATAGTGATAGCAAATTAATAATAATTATGCAATCCATGGAGAGCGACATTTTATAATTAATGATAATATCAATATATGACAAAATATACATCAATGTGCGTCAAATGAATCTATCTCACTTAAGTATGATGTTATATAATAAACCAGTAATAAACCAGTAATAATAAGAAATCATGTATGCTTTAATAAAATTCAAAACGCATATAAATCAAAACTTTTTAATAAATACAGATATGTATGTATATATGTACATGTTAACTGAAGTTATATCTGAATTATTAGTTATATTAATTAGGCTGTATAAAGGACATTACGCTTAGCATTACATGTACAGATGTGGTCAACTGGCTTGACATCACCTGGTCAGAGGCCTGCGAAATTAGGCATCACCTTGCTGACACCCAGAAAAACGTCCACGTCCACTCGTCAAGTATTCAGTATTATGTGAAACCTCCGAGGCCAAGAGGTAGCGTGATCGGCCTCAGACCGTCAGGGCTCGAATTTCGAATCATGTGTCTGAAGGGTAGTGTCATCTCATTTATCTCACCCTCCTCAGTGTGGTCTAGTTTAGCCTATATGTGCACACATGTGGCATACAACTTCATTCATTCAAGAATCGTGTCATTATATATACTAGTATTACGTGTATTCCTGCTGTAATACACCTACATCTGATCAATCTTCATTAGAGCGATCAATCTGGGTGGTCAAAATTGTATTCAAACTTTTAACTTTAAATAAACTATTTTCTGCCAAAGGGATAAACTCTCACACAAATTAAAATAATGACAAATTAAAATTAATGTTATTTTATTAAAATAAAATAAATAACTTACATGGATGTAACATGTAAGTTATTTTAATGATTTACAACATATACAATGAGCATCAAAACATTACATCTTAATTATTGATGACACCACAAAAACTATTATATTATAACCTGTTGCCTGCGGCTATTGATAATACGACTTTTAGACTATGTCAAATAATCATTTCCAAAATAATAAGCATTTTTTTTATTTTTTTTAATTTGATTTATTAAAACTTTTTCACCCACTTGAATCTGTGTCTCGCTACGCGACCCACAACTTCAAGTGGCTGAAAATTACTCATATTTGCTGAATTTAGGCAGAGATATTTGCTTGCAAATCTTGATGTTTACACCCGCATAATTTAAAAATGATTTTGTTCCCGGTCCCTAACCGAGAGAAAAATCAGTTTTATTATTAATGTTTCCCAACACATACAATGAGCAACAAAACATTACACATCAATTATTGATGACACCACGGAAACTTTTATAATATAACCTGTTGCCTGCGGCTATTGAAAATACAACTTTTAGAATATATCAAATATTCATTTCTAAATTAATAAGCAATTGTTCCATTTATATAAAAAATCTTTAATAAAACTTTTCCACCCACTTGAAGCTGTGTCCCGCTTCCACGACCCACAACAACAAGTGGCTGAAAATTACTCATATTTCTGAATTTGAGCAGAACTATTTGCTTGCAAATCTTGATGTTTAGACCCACATATTCTAAAAATGATTTTGTTCCCGGTCCATAACCGATAGAAAAATCATTTTTATTAGGTGCAGTAAAGATAATGAATTCAGTACAAAAATGTTCTTACATCGCTAATTTTACATTACCCTTCCGGTTCAAGGTTACTTAATAAATCTGTAGTCGAGACAGTGATCGTACCCTTTATAGTAGCATATGTCATTTTACAATTTGTGGTATACAAATGTCTTCAACGTAATTTTTTTATTTACAGTTTTACTACTAGTACAAAAAACTGTGGGGGGCAAAAAAGCCACTGTGTCCGAACACTGTAAATAAGCCGTCGAGAGGGAACCCCCCACCAGCACCAAAATAAAAACATACTCCACAGCCTGTATATTCCTAAAAAGCCTATCAGAATATATTAGATGAAATTATAAATGGAGGTAAATTATCTGGAAATTATCTAAATCGGATTTGTCAGTTGTGCTTGTTAAATACGCTTCATATCATCGGATAGACATGAAAAGTAGGCATTCTGATATACCGTCTAAAAGCATCAGATTTCCAGCGCCCTAATTTTTTAATAGCTTGATCAGATAAAAATGAATCGGGCTTTAGGCCACCTTTGTGCACATATGGGCTAAACTGGGCCAGGAGACCCTCCTGAGGATGGTGAGATGATTGAGATGACACTGTCCTCCAGACACAGGATTCGAAATTCGAGCCCTGGCGGTCTGAGGCCGAGCACGCTACCTCTCGGTCACGGAGGCTCCCCACAATACTGACTTTCACACGTGGATGGGGAAGAAACATTTTTTGTTTCTTTCAAACCGCCGAGACCGGTGCTTACCACTACCCTAGGACCCCCGCATGAAAGGCTAATAGAAACATTGCGCGTAATAATTTTCTCAGAATGCACACTTAATTAGACCATATGTAACATTTATTTATTGAAACAGCATGGAATTGCATATGGGTGGTCGAGTATCGGGGCTTAGCCTCTATTGATGCCGCACATCATTTTTCTTATTAAAAAGGATTCTGAATGATTAGGCTGACCTAATAATTTGGGTATGTAAGATATACTGGCATTGTTACCTTGAATCGATCCTGGGGGGAAGACCACCTCCGGACTGTCTTTCAATTATGGTGCCAACATCTTGGTTTTCTGAAATTTTAAACGTGAAAGACTGTCAGCAACTGTATTTTCTTTCCCAGGTCTAAATAAAATGTTAAAACGCAATGCTGATAATATCAGACGTCTTTAATAATATTATTAGCAAAGGGTCCTTTGCAGTCTGTTTGGTCAAAGTAACTATTCCTGCTTCGTTATAGGAAAACAACGTAATTTTATGATTAGATATTTTTTTTCCCCATAATTAGAAAGCTAGAGTGATAGGAACTAATTCTGTCCAAGCCATGTGAAAAAGATTATCTTTCGTCGACCAAGTTCCCACTAGCCACTGTGTACCATAAATAGCAGCGAAACCTAGCTTGCCAGAAGCATCACAATTTAAAACAAAGACAACTCTGAAACAGTAAAAGCAATGAGGTTGTTCTATTATCATAAGATGTCAAAAGCCTAATTGGTTTATTAACCACAAGACCTGAACTATAAAAATATGATTTTTACTCAGTTGCCGTTTAGTCAGGAGGAAATTCGGGTATATGACACAGCAGGTGGAAAATGATATAAAGGTTTTTTTACGATTGATTCAAGTCCAAATAACACTCAGGTAATAATTTCCGGAGGGTGTGTAAAATTTTACCCAGTGGCATTTTTTAAAATCCAAGATGGCCGCCAAAACGCCATGAAATCAGTATTCTCACTATAACATCTGAAGTTTTGGTGGTACAGTTACAATTTTTGGTTCTTTTTATCACTCCGATCCCTCGGAAAGATATAAAGGATGTATATCGCAAATTAAATTATTTTAAAATTCCAAAATTAGACATTAATGTCAAAAAACGATATAAAATGTTGAGAAAAGATAAAAAAAGACAAAACAAAAGACAAATATTAATATGTTCTATTATAAAACATAGCCATACATACTTGGAGATCCAGTCTCGGTTTTGTTACTTTTAGTCAATTGTACCATGTGTTAGAGGGCCTCTGCAAGATTCCCAACCCCCGCAAAGACATATATGGTACAGTTGCACCTAATCATCCTTAGAATAGACTAGGGTGCAGATCTGTTCCATTAGGTACAGTACGTGTGATCATCACCACTTGGTGGTCAGACTCCAAGCCATAGTCACATGGGACCATTGCAGGTGGAGAGCCATCGATTGCACTTTTCCAAATTGCTACTTGCAAGTGACATCTTTTTACATTTTCAGAAAACGCTTCATTCATCGGAGGTAGGGTACACAACTTACTCTTTCCTGTTTTTAACTTCCATAATTTTAATCTACACTCTGTCATTGATTTGCATGACTCGACAACCTTTCAATATGTAGCAGATATGTATGTCACGGTTTGTGACTTGACATGAGTCCATGCTAACTTCAATATCACCAATTACACCAAGATAGAATTGGCCTTCCCTTGCAACTATTGATGTTATAGCCTTACCTATCCCATGTGATGCTGCAATAGTGTCAGCACCAGATAACCCGCGATTGACAAGCAAGTCACTAGCAATGTCATTGTGCAATGCTGTGGTGTAATGTTTATCAGTCACAGCTCTGTCTCGCACTGGTGAAGCCATGATCATGGGTGCCTGATTTAAGCACATCCGGTATAAATTTGTACCAACAGAACAAAAACACTAGTCTCATCACAGACAACAAAAAGTGATTTATCCATAACCAGATAGCAACAGCAAGCTGTGCGATTATCACATCTGCCTCCTCATGCGAGGAACTGAGATCCCAGCCATTAATTTTCAAGTCATGACTAATCTCGACCGGAACATCTATAACACGAGCAATAATCAGACTATTTTGTGACGTGGCTTGTGCGTAGAAACCAGGATCAAGCAAGGCTTCAGCTAGCACTGCATTTAATTGAACTTTGGTTTAGTCACAGAGAGTATCACCTGTTTCTGAGGTGTTGGCATATCAAGTAGTAAATTGTGTACCCTTTGATTCTGCTCTCTGCAAGCGTGCTGATGTTTTGATACTATTGACACAGTAGCTATCTAAGACACATATTACGTTTGAGAGCTTTAGGGCCTTCTTCACATATTCCTTGAATGTATCAACAAAAACTTGGGAGTTTCACTTTGGTAGATGAGTACCAGAGTAGATCCGAGACGTCATAAATTAGTGTCAACAGTAGAGCAGTCACGCTCTGATATTGTCACTTGCATATTATTCTTAAGAATGGACTTAAGACATTTTCAGCTGCCCATCCGTACGAGACATAGAGGGTGGATAGGCATCTAGCTCACAGGAGAGGAGAGGACATCGTCAAAGTTGATGTATCTTGAATTGACTAGCATCCCAATCACAGGACCATATATAAGGTCCTGCTCATATACCTTCTCCTACCAAAATAAGATGTGTCTTTTCCTTGAATCCATTGTGATTACAACCTTGGACAACTTATAAAAAGTGGTTGGCCACCCACTTTTGAATGTTGTCATTTGATTCTTACCAATGCAAAGATCATTGATCATCAACATTCACATCCGGGGGGGGGGGGGGGGTACATCTCCAGTGATAATGTTCATTAATGCGCCATCATGATGCGAGGCATGACTGAGTGGATCGATACACATGGTAAGAGTACTGTGAATGATACATCAATCATCATTATCATTCTGTACTCGATCTTGGGACGTTTCTTTTTCGTATGAATCACTCCTCCTTGCCCATTGTTCATGTTGTTTGTTTTTGTGGCATCATAAGCAAGTTCTCCACATGTGGCAAAACTTAGAGCCCATGTAACCATCTGGTTCCAGTCTGTCGCCAAACCTAAGGCTCCCGCAGGACCGAGACCCAGACGCATAATAGGTACTCTCAATGAACATATCGGTCCATGGCGAATAAAGGCGCATCTTGTAGTTTTTTAATTAGCACATGATTCAATCCTTTCATGTGATAAACATCAAACTGGCTGTAATGAACGTAGTTGTGGCAACCAGCAGCATGAAAGCATGGTAACATTTCTTCTGCCGCAGCCAGTCACCTCACGAGAGAAAGCCATCATAATTATTACGGGTTTGACCAGACTATCTCTCCACAGTTTAACTGTTAGTCTGCAACTGGCGCGCTTGTCTAATTCTGCCATGATCACAGATCGTAACACCTCTTTAACCAACAAACGCATTGTTTGGGGATAAGCATTTTGTCAACATTTTGTCCCAAATGCACCAGTCAGGATTTCTTTAAGGCCACTTCCAGCCATAAGTATTGTGATTAAATGCATAAAGTTCATTAACATAATTGCATATCTCCTAAAATAGGAACTACACATTCAAAATATGTTGGATTATGAAAAAGGATAAGAACGACAATTGTCACTTTATACAACTGCTGATCACAGCTGAAATTAATACTTCTTGACCAGATTGGTTTGTAAGAGACGAGCCCTTTTCAATGGCAGCTCTAATATTTAGTATCAGGGTCAGCAGAGGGGTTATCAATTAAGGGAAAGAATGTCACATCTCTCTTTGGCAAAGGCAGCATCCCTGATTGGTGACACCATCTGGTGTTGTAACCATGTACTCAGGACAGTTTGAATTAGTTATCACATCTTTAACAAAAGCTGCATCATTTGCATTAGCCCTCCTCTCTGTGATAATTTTACAGGCAAAGAACGAAAGTGGGGGTACTTGATTAAGTCCAACATCTGATGGCATCGGTGGTTCTCTTGGTCCCTCAAGAATGCTTAACACTGCTATTGCTAGTTTGTCATGAAAATAATCGAGAACTATGGTGAGAAAAATGATCTACCCATTGATACCGAGTAGTATAGGTGTTAGTAAGCAAGCGACATTGCTTGTGTGAAGATAAGGACATAACAATAGTATGAGCACCATGTCTTAAAGGGGCAACGTACGTCTTCATGTATCTCTTATCATAATATGTACGCGTAAAATAATTTTACCGCCATGTCAAGTGACATTTTTAATATTAATTGGCCATTTTGCGCCAACATTTAAATGTTATCTCTTTATTCGCGTAATAACTATATAGCTGATAGCACCCCTCGTGGCTACAAATGTTATTATAAACCTAAACTGTGTGACTCTAATAATAATAAATTAGACAATATGTTGATAATATTGCAACTGTAAGAGACGAGCTGTCACACTGCAAGTTTTTATTGAACAAAAATTGGATGTACCATATTTTTCTCTTTGTGTGTGTGTGGGGGGGGGGGGGGGTGAGGTGGGTCTTGCTGAAACCCTCTAACACCTCTAAATATGTATGGCTATGTTTTATAATGGAACATATTAATATTTCACTCTTGTTTTGCATTTTTTACTCGTTCTCAACATTTTATAGCGATTTATGACAATAATGTCTAATTTTGAAATTGTAAAATAATTTAATTTTGTTTATATATCCTTTATATCACTCCGCGTGGTCATAACCACAAAAAAAAGAACAAAAATTTTAACTCTCCCACCAAAACTGTAAAAGTTATAGTGAGAATACTGATTTCAAGGAGTTTTGACGGCCATCTTGGATTTTAAAAAATGCCACTGGGTAAAATTTTACACACCCTCTGGAAATTATCACCCCTGACCCATATGAACCAAAATCAATCATCAAAAAAACTTTATACCATCTTTCCACCCTTTGTGAAATTTCCTCCTGACTAGTTGTGTTTTCTTCATATTGGGCCCAACCCTATGTAATGCTAGGCCTTAGATATAAAAAATGCCCAGAAAATTTTAACATTAGAGAAATCACTTAAATTGCATCTATTTGGTATGGCTTTCTCGCCTCAGCTTCTCATTTGTCTGTTGATGAACTAGCTTTGTCCGGGATTATGACACATGATCACGCTAAGGATTTGTGCCCCTCTGAGCTCGGTCTTCAGATAATTTCGCGCTGCATAGTTTGTTAGCTGCTTTGTGACCTCACGTGACAAAACATACATTAATATATACAGTTTGAGTAATATTAACCATTTGTTTTTAACAAAATTTAATAAATTCTATGCATGGAGCTTTAGTAAAAAAAGTGCCTAAATTCATTTCTAAATTGTGGTTGGATTTGTATATATCTAGTACATGTGATGATAAAGAATCATACTTATCTGTTATGATATACGGGGCAAATGTGGTCTGTCTAAATACAGCCAGATAGTCACTAATGGACTGTGATCACTTAAAGCTGAAGACATTACAAATCACAATGAAAGGTAAAGTGATCCAGCAGCAATTTATAATCAATTCTGATTCCGGATATTGAAAAGGCTCACGTTACAACAACAATAATGTGTTTTTCTAAATGTCAAGAAGAAAATTGATCATCGCATTTTGCATTAGGGGGAATTACCAATAATAAAAAAATTGCGTCGTTTACAATCGAAATGAATACAGCTTATTTCTCCAAATAATAATAATAATAAATCATGTTTCTAGCCCCATGTATCTGTCAGACAATCACAGGCGCTTCACATTACATGTATATTAATGAAACACTAAACATCGGCATATGCCATTTAAAAAAGATATGTTTTTAACACTTTCTTTAATGTGAACATGGGGTACTGGGATGATTGCTAGAAGTAGTATTTTTGCCCCCATTCGGGGATGGGCATAAGGAATATGTCCCGTCTGTTGAATGTTGCTTATGGCATTGTACGGAAGCACTAGTCTACAGCAATCATCCAAGGGCAGCTGCAGCCTCCTCGTATCTGGCCATAATCTTCGGGCAGATTGCCAGTAGCGTGCCCTGGTTCCTCCGCTTAACAGCAGAGCCAATGCAGCACCCGCATCAGTGCTGGCGCTGGTGTAGGCTGTGGTAGCCTTGAATAACCGTCAATAGCGTGTTTGACATTAGGTCTCTCACGTGGGATGAATGGAGTTACCCAGAGGGAGTTATCCTTCCTATTGTTACTCTGGGGACTATCCGACCCCAGGATAGCAGAGCTGGGCGAAATGCCACGGTGTTTCAGCATTAAAATGCACAGCGAAACCCAAGTCTCCAGCCGTGTGGTGGTAGATCCCTTAGACATGCCCAGAACCCCTTACCGGGCGAGTGAAGGAAAACGCTCTAAATAACGCACCATGCCCTATCACTTTCACCCTCACATCATCATCTGTACATCATTTCATGTCATCAATTGAATACAACGTTTTTATCGTATTACAATGTCACTTAAAGGGACTCAATCAGGCTAAAATCGTCAAAAAATCGGTGATTTTATCTTGGCTTCTTAATATGACCATATGATGTAAACATGTCCATCGACTAGAACTGCAAAAGTTTTAAATTTTTGTGCCGCACATTCACCATTTAGGCTAGATACAGAGACGAAATTCGCGTATTTCTTATTTTGGACATGCATGTCCGAAATAAGAAATCGGAAATTTCGGCTCTATATCTAGCCTAAATGGTGAATGCGCGGCACAAAAATTTAAAACTTTTGCAGTTCTAAACATGTTTAGATTGTAAACATAGAAGCACTGGTGCAGTGCTTCTATGTTATATCTTAATCTTTATCGTCATGTGCCAAATAATTTATGCACGATCATCATATCACAGGATACACCACAACATCCGCTGTTTTTGACCAATCTGACGACAGCTGGATGACATCATTGTTTTGTAAACATTCACCGGAGCACGTGCAGTCTACCATAGGGTAATGAACCACTACCAATAGGCCTAGGTTCTTTGTTTATAAATGTAATTAAAGTCAGTCAAGTTTCGAGATAATAATATTTAGGATATATAAAATATAATAATAAATAACGTAATGTCTACACTCCAGGCCAAATTATATTCAGATCAAGTTGAATAAAAGTAAATTTATATCAATCTCGTTGGACCGTGCGTCAGACCGTGACAGGACAAGAGCACAGGGTAGGCCTATTGGTAAATATGAACGTAGGCCTATCGACGCCTACCTGGTGAAATTATAAATTCAATTATAGGCATACGTTATATTAGCCTAACTTTACAATGCGCCACACCTATAATGTAATTTGCCTAGGCCTATATTGTATAGCCTCTGGGAGAAAGGCAACCAAGCATGTCGCCTGCCTGTATGAGATATAGGGCCTATGGTATATTTCACCTAACAGCACATACTGCACCATATAGGCTACGCTTAGACTACACATTATTGTACACACACGAAACTTGTACAATGTCTGGGTAGGTATACTAGGCCTATATATCTACCAGCTACCGCCACATAACTGAGGCTTTGTTTAGGTTAGGTTAGAATCAAATATTCTAGTTCGCTATAGACATTTATTCTAAAGTTGAATAGGTATAAACAGTAGGCCTAGAGTAGCCTACATGAATGTTGAAGATAATCAGTGAAACTGTGAGTAAAACGAATAATTAATTCAAGAAAAAAATATAACATCTGATTAGGCCTACAATTTTTATCATTGATGCGCTGTCGTTTTCTAAACAAATGATAAAATACAGAGTCAAATTCATGTATAAACATATGTTAACCATCGTCTTTAACTGTTTAAAGAGTGCCCCCGACCACTCTTTAAATCTCGTCTTTATAACTAAAGATTTCGCCTTAAAAATCTTTAGTGAAACGAGTCACTTAAAGATCACTCCTTAAAGATCGTTCGTGAAACAGTCTACTCTTTAATTAAGGATAAATCTTTATTTAAGGAGGATTTGGCGTTTTAAAGATCGTTTTTGCCTTAAAGATCGCTTAGTGAAACGCTACCCAGACTGCTTAGACACCGTTCTGATGTATATCGCTATGCATGACCTGTTGTTATAACATAATTTACACTGGTGTTAGTATATTGAGGCGCTTACAGAATGTACCTCTCGTTTTCACTGATGTGTGACTACAGATAGACTCCTTCACAGTAGTGCACACTGCCGCACTGTCACGTAGGCCTACAGAAACAGGTCGACAATTTTGGTTAAGCTAGTATCTCACAAGGCTTGCGATCGATTGGCGATTGAGACGAATGGAAATTCGTCTGATTCTGTTTTCAATCTTTTTTCAGTCTAATCGCCAAGAAGTCGGAATCAGTATCTCGTTCGTAAATTGGTTGCTCACCGCTATTTCAGTCGCCGCCAGATTTTGAACATGTTCAAAATCTGGCGGCGACTGATAGAAGAATTAATTTCGTTAATTGGTCGTTATTTGGTCTGTAACAACTCTCTTTTTACTCGCCAATACGTCTTTAGTGGTTGCTTCAACGTCGTACTTAGTTCTGTTCAGTAGTCCTTGAAAAAAAATAGTTAGCGACTCTTAGAAATCATTTAGCGAATATGACGAATAGTAAGGTTAGCGATTAATTTATGACTGATTTCAGACTGTCTAACGACTGTCTAACAATCTTTAGCGAACGTCCTCAGCCTCAGCGACGCCTCTACAAACTGTGACGAATTTAGTGTAATTACTGGTGTGAGGCGACTGATAACAGACAACAACAACTGATTAACGACACAGATTAGATGAGAAGACAACTGACTAACGAATGATTATTGTCTAGATAACGAATGCGACGACTCTGTGACGACTTGAAAGACTGTTTAGCAAATGCATAACGACCAGATAGCACATGTTATCTGGTCGTTAGGAGGTTGTTAGTCAGTCTGTGATTGGTAGAATCGTTTGGCGATCGCGTCATCATAACGACATAAACAGACAAGTCAGCGAAAATTGATAGGCTACCAATTAATCATAATATCAAAATGGGTCCGAAGAAAAGAGGCCAGGTGAAAAAAATTAAAAAGCCGCAAACTATGTCTCTCCCATCCTTGGTGGGCTTGGAACCAACCCAACGACCTGAAAAGGAGCCTGAGCCTGACTAACATGGACACCAACTCCACCCAGTGATCAGGGTGAATCACCTGATGATTCAGGTAACACTGTCACTGCAGCAACCACCCATAATCATGAACAGAGAGGAAGAACGGGAGATAGAAGATGTACAACATGATGATTCGCCTAGTTAATAGTATGAAACAACATGTCATCATAGATGTACCCTGGTCACAGGGCCTTTTTTTAAAGGGGGTTCGGGCCACATGTGAATGTACTGCCAGTACTATATAGACAGTTTATAGTCTGACATTAACCATTGTGTCACTAGGGCTGAATATAGACGGTTTATAGTCTGACGTTAACCCTTGTGTTACTAGGGCTGACTATAGACAGTTTATAGTCTGACGTTAACCCTTGTGTCACTAGGGCTGAATATAGACAGTTTATAGTTTGACGTTAACCCTTGTGTCACTAGGGCTGAATATAGACGGGTTATTGTCTGACGTTAACCCTTGTGTTACTAGGGCTGAATATAGACGGTTTATAGTCTGACATTAACCCTTGTGTCACTAGGGCCGAATATAGACGGTTTATAGTCTGACATTAACCCTTGTGTCACTAGGGCTTAATATAGACAGTTTATAGTTTGACGTTAACCCTTGTGTCACTAGGGCTGAATATAGACGGGTTATTGTCTGACGTTAACCCTTGTGTTACTAGGGCTGAATATAGACGGTTTATAGTCTGACATTAACCCTTGTGTCACTAGGGCTGAATATAGACGGTTTATAGTCTGACGTTAACCCTTGTGTTACTAGGGCTGAATATAGACGGTTTATAGTCTGACATTAACCCTTGTGTCACTAGGGCTGAATATAGACGGTTTATAGTCTGACATTAACCCTTGTGTCACTGGGGCTGAATATAGACGGTTTATAATCTGACATTAACCCTTGTGTCACTAGGGATGAATATAGACGGGTTATAGAATATAGACGGTTTATAGTCTGACGTTAACCCTTGTGTCACTAGGGCTGAATATAGACGGTTTATAGTATGACATTAACCCTTGTGTCACTAGGGATGAATATAGACGGGTTATAGAATATAGACGGTTTATAGTCTGATGTTAACCCTAATTACTTTTTGTACATCGATGTATGTGTAGGCCTTACATAGTTTTTGACGCAGCAGGTTTATTTTTTAACCCTTGTGTCATTAGAGCTGGATATAGACGATTTATAGCCTGACGTTAACCCTTGCGTTACTAGGGCTGAATATAGACGGGTTATGTCTGACGTTAACCCTAATTACTTTTTGTACATCGATGTAAGTGTACATAGTTTTCTGCCTAGCTGCCTAGACGTTTTTTTATAAGCCTGTTCTAGCGCAGCACGACCAATGTGGTATACAATATTATACCTATATGATGTTTATGTTTTTTTATCTGCATTATATATATGGTCAAAAGCTAAATAAAATAAAATAAAGCAGCAGTGTGACAAGTCAATGTGTTTACCGGGCCTCTGATTCATGTTTCCAATTCAAAACAAATATATATATCCAAAAGAGCAGTAATATTTTAAAAATAAACCGTCCAAACTAATCTCTTTTTAAGGCATTAGAATAGCTGTGAGATAATAAACAGCGGGGATATCTGAAGAGTAACTATCGCGGAACACATTCCACTGTATGTTAAACCAGGGCAAAATGTATTCTTTAATAGTTCAATAGTTCAATAATTTATTGAAAAACAAATAACAAAATATAAGTGCAACGTATAAATACATCATAAGCTAAGTGACAAAAAGCAACTGACGCCCAGTGGCGTATGCGTCCTAAAAAAAAATCAACATTAATACATTACCTGGTTTTGTGGGGAAAAATGTGTGCAAAGTGCAAAAACAACATATAAGCCTATATACATGATATGTTACTGATCTTTAAATAACTCAATAAAGGTATGATAAATAGCCGACAATATTGACAATATAATAATGATAAGACACAGTCATAGCTAACGTTATTAAGAATATTATTAATAACTTCAAACACATTATAACAACTAGAAAAACATACTCGGTTGTTTATCTTATCGAAAATATAAATGTGGTCTGATAACAGACATAGACAATAACCATGATAACACCCCCGGAATATAATACATTTATAATAAAAGTGTGTTATATATTGTTTTAGATGAAATTTAAAAGTATTAAAACTACAGGAATGATCAATCAAATCTGTAATAGAATTCCATAAAATAGCACCATTATATTTCATTGATTTTTGCCCTTCTGATTACCTACATCGCAGAGGACGAAAATAATTCGCACTGTGAGTGGGGTAGGCTACGAATAAAAATCGTCAATTGTCACAAAATATGTTTTAAATATAACAGACAATAAACCTTTCACGTACGTCAACATAAATAATACTACCTTATATTTACAAAGTTGAAATATATTTACCATTTGAGCAACCCCTCAAAATAAGATGACGTATGTCTTCTCAATGGAAAAGATTTTCTAATTCTAATAATGCTGTGAAACTCAACAGCCTTGACCTGCAATGTGTTCATCTAGCAATCTGATGCAATGAAGTATGGGGGAGGAGCCTTATATAACATTATTTTCACCGAGTAGCCATTCAAAAGCGTTTCCGGTGACATCACCGCGTTTCACAGAATTAGCTTCCAAATGAAGCACAATCATAGGAAGTATTTTCTATGTTGCAAATTTTACTTTAGTGCTGGCAAGCAGTAATGTCTGCGGTGGATGTCATCTGTTATCATTTGTCCATTCTAAGCATGAACACCAATGTCGTGTCAGACTTGCCTCTTCACACATACGGTCCCCAGGAATCTTCTGAAACAAACTTATACCTCGCGACCATTTGGACTCTCCTATTTGAACAGCTCTGTATGAAATCACATCCTGGAATGTAGCATGAAAATCAAATGGTGTGGTCAGGCGATCTGCATTTATTTTGAGATTCTTGTAAATTTTGGGATATTTGATTATTAATTTTGGAGGTAATCGAACTGAGAAAAATGGGTTGCGTTCTTCAAATCTGCCTTGCAAAATTTGGTGAATATAACTGAAACGGGCCCCATGATCAGGCATCAAGATTAACAGGTATTATCAAAATAGCCTCTGTCATTCATGTACTCTAGTGTGCTAGTCAAATCTTCATCAGCAACAGTTACATATGTCATTTGATCATGTGAGAGTATACTGTGGAAAATAAAACTAAATTTTAATCGCACTTTATAGCTTTCAAACATATCTCTTTCAGATTTGAACACATTGAGATGTGAAGGAACAGAGCCCAAACAATGTGGTCTGTCTCGTCTCGCCTTCTGTCTTCGGTAAAGAAAGTAATTCCTCATGTAGTGATCGACTGGTCGTTTATGGAAGCCCATCAAGCGGTGGGTGAACGCTCCCCCAAGCTGTTTCGTATAATTACCTGCTTTCGACCATTGTGTAGCATATCCCAGCTTCTTAAAATCCTCCCAGATCCAAGGATATCCATCCACTGGAGTAGCTCCTGTGTGGCCCCTTCTTGTCTCTGGCAGTTCCGACTCTTCCAACCCAGTCAATAAGGGCAGCAGATTATGTACAGTAGCGGCACCAACCGCATTATAACCATTCAGCACCACAGCACCTAATGATTCTGTAAAGGAAGCGACTGTTTTAGGCAGATTTTTCTGCCATGAACGTCTGGACATTGAATCGAATCCTATCATAAGAATATTTAATCCTAATGCTCCTTTTGGTAGATCTGGCATGGTATCAGTATCATGTGGCAGCACTCCAGAATGAGTGATATTATATAACGCGCCGTCTGATGCCGTACAATTAACATGTACGTGTAGGGCTTCTCACCAATTGGGGATTAGTGGGACCAGCGCCAACTCACTTCACTTCAATCTCCATTCCCGTCGGGACGACGCAACACAAATAACTCCGTTAATTCATCTTTCAGTTTATTCTTGTTTATTTGGTCTAGACGCTGTAACAACTTTAGTGCACACATTTCCACGTAGAACGCGACAACCTAGCCAGCGGCTCGGAGCTTCAGTCTAGGGAGACGTCTGCTCAACTCAGCAGCCTGGGAGTAAGTAGGGCGCGTCGCTTGATGCAGCGCGATTCGAAATTGAGGTCGGGCGGGCTACTGCCTTTTGTCAAAGGTCGGAAACGCCCAAACCAGCCCGAACCGTGGGACGCGGGTTCCCACGTTACCCCCGGGTTTAGTGCAAACATTTGAACCAAACTAACTTGTGGAGACTGCGTTGGTTCCGGTTCCGCTTGGAAAGTGCACACAAACGTATACATTAAGCGAACAATAAAACTGTCAGGCTTGAAAATACAGCGTGGGTGGTTGGTTAACATCATAGTCGCAGCGTTATGAAGTAAAATTATCGATCAACACCAAAGTTCCAATCCACGTAACACCAAAGTTCAAATCCTCGTAACACAAAAGTTCCAATTCTCTTAACACCAATGTTCTTTGAATAATTATTAATGCTGCTGCGCTATGTGTAACGACCAACCGATATGACTTTAATTAATAATTATAACACTGAGTAGCAAAAGTATTTGTTAATGCGATTTAGTTAAATTGTATTTGACTTATTCAACTTAGTTTTGCCAGGCCTGGCGAATTTATATTTACAAATTATAACTATTATTACTTCGGTACGTGCGGTTGGTCCCACCGTAGATGTCGTTAGGCGCCACTACGGCATGGACCATCTGCATAGACCATCTGCAGTTTGGATTGTTCGTCCAACTCTAGTTGTCCTCGCGGGTACGTCCTCTATAACTTTATCGCTATCGGCGATTGTTGAATCGTTCTTAACATTCGATTGTTTGCGCGTGTCGCTTGTAGACAGAGTTTTACCCCTTAAATGCAAAGGTACATGTGAATACGTTCGCAAACCGCCGTCGCTCCCGTTAGCGCGGGAAACGACAGGGGTTCGCGAATGTGGCACTACATAAGGATTTAAGTTTGTTAGGCAATTTTACTCTTATAGCTTTTTGCTGTGGAGCAGTGGCCAAATTTGTACCATGTTTAGTCGCTTTAGACTTTGTCGTTGTCGGTTTGACTCTCGTCCTGTTGAACCTCTGAGTGTGGGTACTAGTGGGTGTTAGTGGATCCTGTGAATTCCTTCTAACTATCCCTGTAGTCTTCGAGCTCGTTCGTTTCGATGGCATAGTACGCTGCGTTATTGTACCCTATCTGTGGTGATAGTGGTGGGAGTGACGAAACGTGCTATCCACCCACTGAAAAAGGCATCGGCGACAGTTTCTGCTCGAATATCCACAATAGGAATGGCTTCCGGCCAACGTGTGAAATGATCGACGCAAATCAGTAAATATCTAAAACCGTCAGCGTACAGCAGTGGTCCGACAATATCGATGTGTACGTGGTCGAATCTCTCAATAGGTTCGGTGAATTTGCCGAAAACTGGCTGATTGTGGCGAGAAATTTTGGCGATCTGACAGCCTTTGCAGGAACGGCACCATTTGGTGATATCTATGTTCATTCCATGCCATACAAATCTCGTATTTATCAACGGCTTGGTAGCTCTATGCGATGGATGACCAAATCCATGTAGATTTAAGAAAACTGTTTTTAGAAATCTTTCTGTCAGATACGGTCGATTGTGTCCTGTTGACACGTCGCACCAAATCAAATGGTTCTCAAATGACTTGAGCAATTTAAAGTTCATAGTAGACGAAGTTGAATGTCGCAATCGTGTGAATTCCGCATTTAAAGCTTGATCTGCGCTTGATTCTTTGTAAGTGATTGCGGATGTATTGTCTATGACTGATACTGATGGTCGTGACAGCGCGTCAGCGACGAAATTTGTCTCGCCTTTAACATATCTTACATCCGTAGTAAACTTGGCTATGAAAGCCAACTGTCTTGATTGTCGCAGTGATGGACGTTCGGTAACTGATGACATTACAAAAGTTAAAGGTTTGTGGTCAGTATTTACGAAAAAGTTACAGGATTCATTTTTTTACTGAAAAATGAGAGAGGCTGCCAAACATTGTCTATGTATTGTTGCAAAACGCCACCTATGGCGAAATCACTAGCGTCACACGTGATATTCAACCGGGCCTAAGGGTCTGGATGTACCAGGAGTTTTGCATTTGCTAGTATTTGTTTAGACTCTGAAAATGCCGAATCTGCACTTTCATTCCACTTTAGATCAAAATTAGACTTCGGTGACAGCCTCATATGACTGTCATTGGCTGCAGTCAGCAAATTGTTTAATGGCGTCAACTTCGCCGCGCAATGTGGTATAAATCTATGGTAGTAATTTACCATTCCTAAGTATCTTCGTAACGCCCGTTGCTTTTCGGGTCTAGCGAAATTAACTATAGCGTCAACTGCGCTGGGCAGCGGCGAAATTCCCTTTGAACAAACTTTATCATATCGTCGAACTCGCGTTTCGCAGTGACTAGTTTGTCAGGGGCTAATCATCGTGGTCACGCGAACACAGGGTGTCCTTCAGTCACTATTTTATGTGTAATGCCGTGTTTGACGGTCTCTCCCTTCGTCGTAGGGCGAGTCAGTTCCGGGAACTGACCTAATAGTTTTGTGTAGTCGTTATGTACTGCGTCCACTCTATTAAGTGACGATGGTGTAATTAATGATAGTGAAGCAGATATAGCTAGACCGGTTCTCATGTCTCTTAGACACCGACTTCTCAAGTCCACCAGTAAACTATAATGTATTAGGAAATCTGCCCCTATAATGGGCTGTTGCACTTTTGCTACTATAAAATTCCACGTGTAGTCACGTTTAAGGCCGACGTCGACGACGCGTTTGCTAGTACCGTAGGTATTAATAGTAGTATTGTTAGCTGCAACTAAGGCCAAACTGGCAGCGTCTGTAGTCCTGTTAGCGCAAGACTTAGGTAAGACGCTGACGGCAGCGCCCGTGTCAATTAGGTATTTGCACTTGTTGCGTTTGTCGTCGACGTACAATAATTTAGCCGGATATGACGCAATATTAGTGGTTTCGCGCTGACCTATCATTTTATAGTACGAACAAGGTTCACTGCACAAATGCGCCTTATCACCAAAAGTCTGGTGATAGTAGCAAACCTGTGCAATGACTGGGTCGGTCGGTTGAGCGGTGTTTGGCTGTAACGTCGGCGGCGGAACGTAAGGACGGTTAGGTTGCTGAGTGTTTGCAAACAAACCTTGGCTGTTTTACCTTTTGATTAGTGGGTGTAAATGATTTTGCCTGTACAGTAGGCGCACACTGTGCCTTAGGGGCGCGATTCTCGGACATCTGTGCAGGTCCGGTATTCCTCCTCTTCTCTGCGGCCATGGTGGATATCGCTGTCTCTAGTGTTTTTAATCGACGAGACAGGTCTTCTAAAAGTCCTACTAACTTGCCGGTCTCGCTGACTTTGATTTCGGCAACCCCCGGTTTACTTTCGTCCACGTCGTTCTCAGAAGCAAGTACCCGGCCAACATGGCCAAACTCTCCAACAAGGCAGCAAGGCTACAGTTCGACTTGATTTGAAATTATTTTATTCATTGCTTGACTGACAGTAGTCTATAAAGACTATATAGTATAGCCTCGCCAATGAATATTTCCCATAATGAACATCCAATTTTTTTTTTCTTAATAAAATGTCCATAATGAAAATCATTCACTGTGACGTCGAAATCTTTCGCTCGCTTCGGTTCGTATTATTACACGTGGAGCTGTGCCCATCGGTTTAGGTTGTTCAGGGGTGAGGGTTTTGTGTGCTGTGTGTGTACAGCGGCATGCTGATCTCACCGAGTGAGTGGTGTATGCACCGATAATAGCAGCAGGCGGTGAGTGGCGTACGTGATCTATATCATGTAGGCCTGTGTGTCAGTATGTGATAGCGCGTCGCTGATAATGGAGTGTCGTATGCGGTAGGGCCGCCTGCTTCAACTCATTAGCATATTCATAAACTAGGTTCAGCGCCGGCATAGGCGCGAGACGTAGTCTAGCAGCTACTGACCGCCAGAGGGCAGGTCAGCGCGAAAATATGTAAAAGTAGAAATATTAAATTTATAATCGAAACTATCACACTATGTGTAATATAATTTAGACGTCAATTTGATGCTAAAATGCGTTCAGTCTCACTTTGAGAAAAATATATGTTTGAAAAGAAAATTTTACAATGTCTAGATAATTTTCCAGACAACGTGTGGCCTAGATATGTAGGCAGGGTTTGTCAATCACGCCACCGATTCAAGATGGCAGCTTAATTTATGCAAATTATGTCGAGTTGAAAGCGTGGGGTGATCCTCTCAATGAATGCCGGTATGGCGGGTTTGAGCGCGGCTATCGGTAGCCATTGGAGCTAAGGTTAGGTACACCACAGCAAAATGGCTGCCTCACCAATACATAGTAAAATATTTCTCCTGCCGCTGAAAACAAAATATGATTATAAATTACAAAATGTTGACCTACGGTCCTAACAATGATGTTTTAATAAACCAAATAAGACCTTTTATTCACATACATTTCAGGCGAACAATTTTAAGTGTACCTAGGTTTATCAAAAGTTCTCTGAGTCGAGGCGATATTTTGTTTGAAAATTTTATTTTTCTAATTTTTCAGAAAAGAAACCTAATGGCATTTCTTGAAAAGGCCGTAAAAATTCGAATCACCCAATTATGGTGTAGTCCACAACGATTTAAAATGAATTTTAAAAATATTCGCCTCCCAATCGCCTACAGTGGCGTAAGTAGGAGAGAAATATGCCAAAATTCTGACTTGATAGGGATGTATCGAGTAGATTCTAATTTAGTGTCGAGCAATAAACGACGTGTCAGCCATCTTGAAAAAATGGATCGCACGTGGTTATCAATCAAAATTATTAAAATTTTCGCTGTTCTGCAATGATCTAACGATGTGCCAGCAATGATCTAACGATGAGCCAGCAATTATCTAACGATGTGCCAGCAATGATCTAACGATGTGCCAGCAATGATCTAACGATGTGCCAGCAATGATCTAACGATGTGCCAGCAATGATCTAACGATGTGCAGCAATGATCTAACGGTGTGCCAGCAATGATCTAGCGATGTGCCAGCAATGATCTGACGATGTGCTAACAATGATGCATTGACGGTCCAACGCACAGTGGAGACTTGATGGATGTAGCTTGAATGGTTAATATGTCTAATACATATCTTGAATGTTGAACCAATGCCGTAAACGATATTAAGATGGTATACTGGATAGCCCTTTGCTCATAATATGTTCACTCATGAAACGACCCCCTCCCCCATATTCTGTTTCTGAACCACGGAGCCCCGCTACCACGAGACAATGTGAAATACATGTTGATTTAATGTTGGTCCACCGTCTATGAGGCTGGACCAACATTAAATCAAAACTGGTCAACTTCTCGTGTTAGTTGGGAACCTATCTGTATATGAGCAAAAGGGAGCCACAACCATAAAAATATATCATCTGATTTAACAGTTAATCCAACATTGAGTATGAGTTGCCGTCAAATCTTATTTTCACATCCCAACCTGTTGAATTTAATTGAACCACATTTTAGGTTGTCAAAATGTTCTTCTTTGTGGAGGATCAGATTTCAATGTTGTATAAGTATATGTGCAAATCTGCAGAAGATGCACATTATAGATGATTTAATAGAAGTCCACAATGAAACTAATTAAATTGATCCTAAATGATTACCTTGTGATATGAAAACAATGAGTTAAGAAGGGTATTAACGTTCAGGGTCCACAACTCAACATATGGGAGATTGATGGTTCATTTTATTCATATTACATTCACATTCACAACTCATCTCTCTGGTACTGCCTATCTGATTCTGACTCTCTCGCTCCCAGCCACACAGTATCCTTTTACACTGAGCGGTCCGCATTAGGCGCGCACCGTCCGGATCTAATCCCTGGTGTTCCCTCTTAAATGCATCCGGTATGTCGGGGGAATCCAGAGATTCTAAAATAATCCATAAAAAACGTGTGTTTGTTTCACTAGTAAAATGTAAACCATTAAATAAATATGACACTTAAAACTACGTATTTACACAGGAAAGTTTACTTACACACCGAATTAGGAAGAGCAAAATGACTTAATCAAGAAGTTATAATAGAAACACATTTCGATCGCATGACATAAATCAATTAATAAAATATTATAAGATTATCACACATACAATTCATGAAACAAGATCAGTTATTATAATATAGCAAAGCTGATGTTTATGTATTAAAAGGAAATAGTAACTCATCAGCTAAAACTCACATTTTAATCTTAAAATTTTAACACAAACACAGTATGACAAACTAGAGAATATATTAATACAAAGGGTCTGATTGGTGGTTTGTGTTATATAAGAAGTCTTATTATAATGGTTGGTTGGAATACTGGGTTATATCACCCAAGCTCCATAACATCAACTGTTACATGTTCCGTTTAATCATGATCTTTAATATGTAATATCAAGAATTTATTAATAAATTCTTGGTAATATGTAATATTGGAGCAAATCACCCAGCTAACACGAAACCTTTACCCCATGTTGTTATATTGAAGGTCCACCGTCTATGATGTAGGCCAACCTTAATACAGCATGAAGCTGGTTGTTGAGAGGCTTGGTTTCTGTCGTCCTCGCAAACCGGGCACGTTGAACCAATGTTGGTGTAATGTTGGACCATTGTCTGCGACGCTGGTCCAACATTACACCAACATTGGTTCAATATATCGTGTTTACTGATAACAGTCTGTGTAAAGACCAATCGATGTCACACTGATAACGACAAACGTTGGCCCAGTGTTGGTTCAATGTTGGGGTCAGCTTCGAAGACGGTGTACAACATTAAACCAATACTGTGTTGACTACGTGTGTCGTCTGGATTACACAGATGATAGGTGACGTTGGTCCAGTGATGGTTCAGATTCGGATCACTACTTGCAATGTCAGGCCAGCATTGGTGTCTTTCTATATTTTAAATGAAATGAATGGGTCTTAGGCCAACTTTTTGCACATGTAGACTAAACTGGGTCAGGATAACCTCCTGAGAATGGCGAGATGAATGAGATGACACTGCCCTCCAGACACAGGATTCGAAATTCGCGCCCTGGCGGTCTGAGGCCCAGTACACTATCTCTTGGTCAGAGCGGTTCTATATTTTAAGCTGTGCACGTAAATATATTGAATGATATGTATGTCATTTGTTCCCATTATGTTTGCTATCAGTCAACAAGAGATATTGACCCAACGTTGGCTTAATGTTGGGCCAGCGTGGTAGAAGGCAGACTAACAATAAATCAGTAAATGGGTGAGCGTATCGAAAAGCCGTCAGTGCTAGTCGGCAAGCAAGCACAAGATGCTAAACCAAAGTTGGTTTAATACTGTATAAAATACATGATTTCCCTGTATTGCAAATGACTGAGAAAAGCTTATTCACATTCATTCGCCAGCGTCACCTAGTATATAAAATGTCAACTAGTTATGTAGATAGTAAAATTAACGTATCTTGTGGTTTAACCTTGTGTTCCCTGAAGTAATGACAGTACTTAAGAAATTGTTCGTTACGCTGCTGGGAGCGCTGTTCTCATTTCTCTATTCATACATAAAGTACGTTTTAAATTGTAGAATTTAAAGACGGTATTACATTGTGAATTTCATATCAGTTTGTTGATTTTTCGCTCCAGCAGAGCCGTGAGTTATTGGTAAATTAAATTTATATCACTAGTTTCTTCTGTGGGATCGGGGAGATAAATGTTGGTGGTCAGCTTCGGGATTCTCAGTTCTCATACACACAGGGACGCCTTTGTGTTTGGGAGTAAGAGGGAGTCCAGGGGACTCCACCTTAAGTTGCTATAGCTTAATTATATTTACCCTGGTTTCTCAATTCTACGGCATGGGAATATTCGCAAAAGGTAAAAAAAATAAGTTTGTTTGTGTTTTAGGTTATATTGGTTATCTCATAAATCATACTTTTAATTGAAGTTATTCGGTCTCTTTTAACAGTAAGGTTAAATGGTTAGTATTATAGTTATACTGTGTTTTGTATAAATTGGTTAAAATTTTCGTAAAAGTAAATTCTTGGTCCACCGTCTCCGACGCCGGTCTAACATTACACCAGCATTGGTTCCAAATATTGTGTTTACTGGGCATGTATGTGCTGTAACAGAGGTGACAGGGCAGGGCTAGGCAGAGCTGGACAGGTAAGCTTAAGGCTAGGCAGAGCTGAGCAGGGAAGCTCTAGGCTGGGCAGGGCTGTGCTGGACAGAGCTGGGTTAGGTTGAGCTGGGCAGCGCCGGGCTGGGCAGCAGTGTGCTGGGCAAAGCTGGACTGTGCAACGGTGTACATGGCTGAGCTGGGCTAGGCTGGAACAGAGCTGAGCCGTTTCGACTGGGCATGTCTGGGCTGGAACATAGGTGAGCCGTTTCGACTGGGCATGTCTGGGCTGTAACAGAGGTGAGCCGTTTCGACTGGGCATGTCTGGGCTGTAGCAGAGGTGAGCCGTTTCGACTGGGCATGTCTGTGCTGTAACAGAGGTGAGCCGTTTCGACTGGGCATGTCTGTGCTGTAACAGAGGTGAGCCGTTTCGACTGGGCACGTATGTGCTGTAACAGAGGTGAGCCGTTTCGACTGGGCATGTCTGGGCTGGAACATAGGTGAGCCGTTTCGACTGGGCATGTCTGGGCTGTAACAGAGGTGAGCCGTTTCGACTGGGCATGTCTGTGCTGTAACAGAGGTGAGCCTTTTCGACTGGGCACGTATGTGCTGTAACAGAGGTGAGCCGTTTCGACTGGGCATGTCTGGGCTGTAACAGAGCTGATACCGTTTCGACTGGGCATGTCTGGGCTGTAACAGAGCTGATAACCATACTCATCCTCGAAACGGCTGTCCTCATCCTCGCTGTCCTCTTCCTCGTTGTCCTTCTCCTCGTGGTCCTCATCCTCGTCGTCCATCTTTGTCCTCGTAGTGCCAACCTCATTCTCGTTGTCAACATGTTGGGATGTAGGTGTACTTGCCTTCATAACCGTGCTTGTTATCCATATGTTATCCATATATTATCTATGATTGATTTGGAACACAACTGAGCCGCTGCAAATGTTAAAATTGTCATGTTAAAATTGTATTCTGCTACCTGGAGCGTGAAAACAGCCAGGGTGACAGCCAGAGAACAGACAGATACAGGTCAAGATAATCAGTTTAATATGCACGAGTGTACCACGGACTAGATTGAGTCAGCCAATCAGAGCATCACTGGATGGGGTGAACTGGGGACAAATGACAATAATCCGGTGACCTCAAAGCGAGGGGGTGGGAGTTTATGACATACATACATATACAGGGCAGAGGTAAGAGAGTCCCTGAGGAAACCGGGAACAGTGAAGGCTTTCATACAGGCAGCCGTGCGATGCCTGTAATATATAAAACCATCAATGGCTCCTAAGTGACCCCATCTAACTTTTTGGGTTTTAATGATTGAGATATATATTATTTAGCTCCTCCCACCTTCATATGAGAGCATTCACCCGAGATGCTGTTGGTTTGATTATAGTCTGATACCGTAGTAAATTAGTGTGAATTTTCTACATGGGTTTAAGAGAAGGATTAATTATAAACCACAAGGTTTACGAGCTAAATAACTGAGGTTATTATTTTATCACTCCGGGAACCCAGTGTAACTTATCCGCCATTTTGTTAAGTTGTCATCTGAACAAAGAGGTTCCTTGTTACAAACATACAGTCATCATCGAATTAGATAAAAAATAGTATAACTTCATCTGTCATCTTCCTCACGTGGAAGTCCGCCATCTTGTTTTAGGGACATCTCTCTAACAAGATAGCGGATTGGCTGCTGAGATTAAGCCACACCTTCACAGGATGGTATGTAAGCTCTAGTTTTCCTGAGAGACGAGAATTTTTTTTTAAATATTTTAGAAATTGAGAAATTTAAATTTGGACATTTGTCATTTCAGACTTTTCGGATACCTCTCGGACCTCTACATACATTTGGATTTTCTTTGGAGTATTACTTTACCAAAATTTTGATATAAGTGAAAATTTTAAATTTGGAATTGGTAAATACTGAGTTCTACTCTCCTTGAGAAGAAATCAGTATTACAAGTATCAGTATGATCATAGTACTTATGAATGGACGAGACATAATATGGAATACTCACGATTTGGATTATTGTGAAACGAAGATCTATTTTTAATGATAAATCTTGCTTTGATTCAGTGCAACGTATATGAGCTGGGAAACTCACTATTTGGATACATATGTCAGTCGGATTATTTTGTGAAAGGCTTATTGTTATCACTCTGTATTAAGACTTTCAGATTACTCAACACATGTTAATCCAATAAATTAACGTTATTTTATTATTAATTATTTCGCTCGATTCGGTTTTAAACTGACTGTTTGTGATTTATCCAATCACCAGTTTAAACCCAGGTCGCAACTTTACAACTGGTTAAGTGTCGTGGACGGTGAGCCAACATTAAACCATCAGATTTTGATAGAATAGTACAGCACAAAAATATTGAAAACGTTATCACAACGAATCAGCAATATTTCATATATTACCAGTACATCTAAATATTTAGTAGATTTAAGGTGAATATCCATATTTACATTTAACGGTGAGTACCCAGGAAACACGTTGGGCCGACGTTATATAAATGTTATACAAACGTTTTGTGTTTGCTGGGTATTTAAATTACTTTAGGAGGTTTGAGATGCGGCAAATCAAACATTTGTGGGAAGTTAACAGTTAACGCTTAACCACGTTAACTGTCAGGTGATCATGGTGGTAGAACTGTTATTGAAATAGCACGATCGGCTAAACCGTTTCTTGATAACTATGTCAGCTTGTTTTGATCTCATCTCTCATAAAACTACAACAACACTCAATCATTTGAGACAGTAATCATGGTAATAGTATCCCTAACTTAAGATTCATCTGTGAACAACATTCTTAGGAAGTTAATTTCTAAGGATTTGGGTGGTAAAGGGTATGGTCAATGACCAAAAGAAAAGTAAAGTGGGATAGGGGTTGGGACATTTTTTTTATTAGAGAAAATTCAAAATGGCCGCCACCGGCACATATAGCCCTATAACCTTTGAACCATTTGCCACAGAATATTGTATTAGCTGTCTTTTCACACTAATTTTGATATAAAAATTACATCTATGAAGTTATTTTAGCATTCAATAACCCCATTATGCAGAAATCCAAGATGGCCACCATCCGCACATATCGCATTATAACTTTTGAACCACTGCTCTAGTGGCTGATGGTGGACTGGTTTTGGATATATCCAGACCCCAACTCTTCAGCAATAAACTAATTGGAGGCCATTGAACAATATTTGGTTGGTGACGTATTTGGCACTGACCCCCTCCCCCCATCCCCATTAGGCTGTTTACCGGTGCCAGCTTTTACTGTATCTTTTGAACCGTTGTGACCCATCAAAACCGAAGCCTGCCTCTAATTTATAATATGGTCTATAGAACTGGCGCATCTTCTTAATCATGTTAATATTATCTTTTTTAATTTAAATGATATTCACCAGTACACATTCATTTCATGCCAATTCAAGTATACCAGACAGACGGACAGACATATATTTTATTGACAGAAATAAAAGTCATTACAGACTTATTTGTGTCATAGTAATAAGAGAGATATATGTACATGTATATACAAGAATGTTAGTTTGTTAAAATCATATATGACAATATACATGGTATGACAAACAACTAAAAGCATGTTAGGTGGCATTGCCATAATAAAAACTGGGTATTTCGGTAATACAAATGACTACTTCTTAAAATAAAACTAAAAGGCATAGCCAAGATAGCATGGGGGTCTATCATTTTGTTTCCCGCACCAAAACCAGAGATAAAATAGCTACTATGTATAACATACTAATTATATATAGTAGCAAAAAAGACACTCTGGAAAGCGAATAAACCAAAAATATATACAAGTGCATAATTATGCTACAGTAACTGGAGTATGAAATAAGACTATGGTAAAAATTATATGGTATTTAAAATATATATATATATATATATATATATATATATATATATATAATATAAAGCAGTACAATTAATGTGGCAATCCGCGAAACAGGTAGCTCCGAGCCATGTGACCATGCAAGCACAGTCGCTATGAACTCGGAGATTCCCTGATATTGACTAGTGGTGTGAGCTTAACAACGTAATAACAGTACAACTACTGAAACACAATATTTACATACTAATAAAAGTCGGACATTGTGGTTCGTCGACTGCCAACAAAGTATAGCATCATAACCATCCATATTATCGAGTGTTGCAGACTTAGTGATGTAATAACAATGACAATTACGGATAATAAGTATGTGTGCCATTCACGCAGGACATGGCACTCACACAATAACATTAAAGTTTATTTATTACCTATATGGCCCTCGCACAAAAAAACATTACAGCTTATTTTAATTCACTATATTGTTTATTTCATACCATTTCACTCACGACCTAGTTAGTACTACATACTCGGCGTTACAATCGAAGAAAAACATTCCCGACCTCGTAGAAAAAATCAGTTGACTTAGCAACTCTGAAATCCTCCATAAGGCCCCACCTCGTCTGATAACAAAGGCGACGGAAACGTCCCTAACCGGCCCTAAAAAGCCAAATAATAAATCCGAGAGCAACAGCCGTCCTGATATGTGGTAATACCCAAGTCAGATCATGAAGGCATGATAATATGGATAATATAGCGATAGGTGAATTGATTTATTATACTCGGTGTTTTTAACAAATAATTTGTTTAAAACAACCATTGATAAATTGCGCTAGTGACTTCACCACTGTTATGTCTCTAGATGTCATAATTTGTAGAAACATTTCATTTGTCGGCTGTATATTGATAGTTGCGGTTACAGAGGTAAACAAGATTTTGCGTTCATTATTCATAGCGTTACAGTTGAGAAGAAAATGTATTTCGTCGTCAATTTCGTTTAATTCACACCTTGTGCATATTCGCTGGTTTATTGGAGTGATTGGATTATTGTATCGTCCTCTTTCTATATTTAGATCATGTGAGCTCATTCGGTATCTCGCCATTGATGTTATGAGATGGTTATCGCATGTGTGTAAGATATATGGTTCAACACAGAAATATTTTTTCACTAATGCATATGTGCGCAGCTTACTCGAACTCTCAACATCTTTTCTCCACTGCTGTGTAAATATTCTAACAATTGATTCTTTAAATAAAAGCATGAATTTATTTGTATCCCCAATATTCTGTGATTCCCAAATTTGATCAAGCCCGGCTCGTTCGAGGACAGAGCGAATACGGGAACACCAATTCGTGAAGCCAATGCCATCTAGCTCAAGAAGCATATTGTAGGCATTTCTGACTGGATGGCTCTGAGTTTTAGAATTCTACACCAATATTTTACGGCTTTTATGTGTTGTCGGATAATCAGTGGAAATCGTCCCGTGTCCCCATATATTGCAGGTGTAGGTGTTTGCTTTCTAACTCCCAAGTGTAGATTTAATAAATTTTAGATGGATTTTTTCCAGATTGTTAACATCATCGCCTGTGTACCATATATCATTTCCATATTCTAGTATGGGCAATATTTGACAATCAAATGCCTTGAACGCAATAGTGGGTGACAATTTACCGACCACAGGACCGGACTGTTTACGTAGAGAAAAAATTGCTTTCCCAGCTTGGGAAGCAAGAAGAGAAAAAGTTTATTTTAACATGTTATTAGCAGACTTGGTGCTATACACCACACCCAAGTATTTGTATTGTTCAGCTTTTTCTATAATGTTATCACCATAGTGGAAGCTTCCGTGTACTTTTGTGTAACGCTCATTAAAGATTAGAACTTTTGTTTTAGGAATGCTTACTATGATATACCAAAGGGAAGCATATAGATACAGAGCAGTTAGCTGTTTTTGTAATCCCTCAGCAGATTCTGAAAAAAGGACAAGGTCATCTGCAAATAACAGATATACCATTAGTAAGATGTCCACAGGGATACCTTGATCTTGGTCAAATGTTGCGGATATGTCTTGTAAAAATTCCGTGAATAGTTTGGGACTGAGCATACCGCCTTGTAGAACCCCATATTCGCTTTTTAATATGTCACTTATACGCGAGTCCCATTTTACACGACACTCTGCTTTAGAAAACATGCTTCTTATTACGTTTAGCAAATTGCCGTCTATTCCCCTGTTCAAAAATTTGTAGTATAATGCTGTTCTGTCAATATAGTCAAATGCTTTTGTGAAATCGACAAAGCATGTATACAGGGGTTTAGAAAGACACATTTTTTTATCTATGATGGCACATAGTATGAATATATTGTCCGTAGTTTGCGAATTGCTTTTAAAACCAGCTTGATAAGGATCATTATCATTACACACTTCGTTTTTAAATGAGAGTCTGTTATTAAGTATAGATTCAAATAGTTTCCCAATACACGGCATGACTGTGATTTTCCTGTAATTATCTGGAACACCATGGTCCCCCTTTTTGTAGACAGGTTGGATTATACCGGTAGCCCATCTAGATGGATATTCCCCATTGGTAAGAATGGTATTGAACAGCAATTCTAATGCTGGCAATAGTTCATTACATCAATATTTGTAAAATTCGGCAGAAATACCATCTACACCCGCTGCTTTCTTGCATTTCAACTTTTTGAATTGCCCTTTTAATTTCTTCTGCAGTTATGGAACTGTTTAGGAACAGTGTCATATTAGATTTATCGTCCTCTACATTATGTTGAAATGAAGTAACTTGCTTTATAATATTATTCATGTGTTTATAATCAAAATAGACCAAAATCTGCCAAAGTAGGCCCTGTAGTAACATTTCTAGGATTTAAAGATTTCCAGAATTTCTAATAGGAATTAGGATCTTCTGTTCTCATATTTTCCAGCTCACTAAGTTTGGCGTGCTGGTATTGTCTTTTCTTTCTTTGGATTAATTGCTTATATTGACGTAACATTATATTATATTCGCCATGCTGTGCGTTAAAGTCTCTCTGTTTAGCAATATTATTAACAACATACTTCAAGGATTTACATTTTTTATCATACCAGGGCTAGAGGGAAAATTATTTTGAGTGTTCTTTCTTTGCTTCGAAATATGTTTCCTTGCTGGGAATGTAATGTAATGAATTCAGCTCAGAGTTTGACTGTCATGTCTATTTTGTCGCAATCTCTATGAATGCGTTGCCACCACAGGGCTGACTGTAATTATAAAGAAAAATGTTGTCCTCACCACAAACATAGAGTCTGCTATGGTCAGTGTCTAGAAACAGCTGGTTTGGCTGTTTCACATGTTCGTGGTGGAGCAGCGTCTTCACTCTGTCACCTTTGCTCAGCAGCAGCACCTGATTCCTGTCTGACTCATCACTGATTATGATCCTTCCCTCTGTGTCGGTGATGACGCCACATGGATGAATTATCTTCACACCGTCTATCTTGTTCTTATATCGAGTCTTCACCCGTCCGTTACCATCAGTGATGACAACTTGACTGTTTTTATAATCAGTGATGACATACTGGTCACCAGCGTCACAACGTGCTATACAGAATGGTCTGACATAACCAGGCAGAGTGATGACACCCAATGGCTGACCGTGTCCAGTGTAACAATGAATCCTGTGGTTTTTTTCATCACTAATCATTAGATCACCTCTGTCATTATATGAACCGTGAGGTGCATAATCCAGATGCTGTGTGCGGAGATGTTTCATAGTGAAGTCACCACAGATTTCAATCCAGACTAGAGCATCATCAGTGACGTCACTAACAACAAGCATGTCTGTTCCTCCAGCAATCATCAAACACATTCCCTGGATGTCTGTTTTATTTTCTGTGTAATGTCTGTATTTAGAGCAAAGGGAACCGTCATTAGTGAAGCAATAAACTATGAAACTTGTCAAATGTACTGCATAGATATGTTCCTTGTAGACAACCAAACCTAGCACGCTATGTTGCTGATTATGTAACCGAATCCTACCAGCTTCCTTCAATTCTATACTTCCAGTACCTTGTTTACACTTCATTCTATTTCGAATAGTTTCCTCAGTTTGTTTGATTCCCACCATCCCTGAAGGACATAGCACTACAGCTCTATCTTTCTTCATCATCTGACAGCTCCACATACATCCTGGTAGCTGTTGACCATAATGATCCTCTACGTCTCTCTTGATGGAATCAGTAACCGTCACATAGTCATAATCATTATCTTTCTCACTCAGCTTTACTTGATAGGATCTAAGACTCGCCAACCTGGCCAGAGTGATCATCTGACTGTCTACAGTCACGTCGCCCGTCTTCCGCACACGTCTCTGAGCCTCTTGTAGATCTGATATCATGATCTGCTCTTCTTTGGTCAGGTTTTTATGCATCATTTTAAACGTAGACGTAATGTTACCACAGGCTTCGTCTATGTCCGCCTCAGCTTGTAACACTTGTTGATTGGTTTTCTCTACAGCTTGTTTAACAACTTGAATCAGTGCATCAGTGTCTTTATGAATCTGTTCCAGCTCTGTTTTACAAACTGTGGCCTGTTCTTTAAGCAGACAATAATTGTGGCCACGATGGTTTACTACAGAGCATGTGGTACATATGGGTATGTTACATGTACGGCAGTACAGGTCCATGATCTGCTTGTGGAGATTACAGGGTGGGAAGGGTGGACTACCAGGTTTGGTGAATGCCTCACCTTCACTCGATGGAATAACTTCGTGATTTCTTGTGAGTTTAAAAGTCTGATGATCCCCAAAGCATTGCTGACACAGAAACTGGCATCCATCTTTACAAAATTTTACGGCTGGTTGTCCACAATCCTCTGCGGAACATACAGGGCCACCCTGTGGCTGTAGTTTGCTGTCATCTTCGTCGTCTTGTTCTGTAACCACTTCTTTCAACTCGTTCATGAGAAAAAACTTTGGCAGATTATCCACACCACCCTGGTATAGATCAGTCACCCCACGACACACAGGGCAGGGCAGCTGGTTACTATAATTACCCTTCTCTGTATAATCCCTCACACACGTGTAACATAATGTATGTCTGCATGAGAGCAGTCTAGGGTCCTGTAGTTCATTCAGACATATAGGACACTCTATTAAACGTAATAACTTGTCCTTTTGACTACGAACAGGCGGCCTATCAGCAGCGGCCATGTTAGCTGTGTATTTATTATCTAGATTATGCCTGGAATATGTATGCTATGTGCATTATTCCCAACAAAAATTATGTTACGTATCTAGGCGTTTTCACTATACAGACTGCAGTATGAATGCCTGCCTGACAAACACTGATCCGGTTTGAGCTGGTTTGAGACTGATTGATCACTAGCTGAGGGTGCCGATGGTTATATATATGCTGACACATACCACATGCAATTTTAAACATTGCTGATAACGCGTAGTGTACTAATCCCCCTTGATAACCGATGTTATTTCTAAACATTACAAAGGATATACGAAACGTTGATTTCTTAATTATTGAATGTTGTGTTAGCAACATTGATACAACATTAAACCAGCATTTGTTCGGAGAAGCATATTTGTTGTGAAAACATAAGTTGAAATATTGTGGCTTAATAGAGGTGGCCCTTCAATACCCTCACAATATGTGAGGAGCTATCTGAGTAACGTCACGCAACCAGTTCTGATTATTATTAGGCTGGTGATAATGTTGGTTTTCCGACGCAGGCAATGGTCCAACCTTATGTCGAAATTGGACCAACGTATTTTGTTTCCTACCCAATAAACACAAGGCGTTGAACCAAAGTTGTTTGAATGTTGGACCAGCTTCGTAGACTATGGGCCAAAATTGAAACAACATTGGTTCAAAGACTTGTGTTTTAACTATATTAATTGGCGTATGCCTAATTTAGACTTTGAATTGACAGATATCTTATGAAAGAATTCATTAAATCTTATATAGCGCATGTATCCAGCTGTAAGCTGCTTAGAGCGCTCAACATTCGAAAAAGAGAAAAAAAAAGAAAATTACTGCATTGGGTCACCATGAGCTTGTCGAAACAGGTGAGTTTTTAACGACCTTCTAAAAGGGGTCAGGGTTTTCTGCAGACGGATCTGGCTGTCCAAACTGTTCCAGAGTGCTGGAGCCGCAGTTGCAAAACTCCTGGTACCGAAGTTTTAACGTCTGTAATTTTGGACTACCAAAAGCTGCTCTGTGCTCGAACACAGTGTTCTAGGTGGTGTAGAAGGCACTAGCAGCTCTGTGATATAATTTGGGGCAATGCCTGTACTGGGCCGTTATGAAATCATAAGGGGTTTGTACTGGCAAAGTAATGGCAACATAAACAAGCCGGAAGCATGCCTGTACAGGCCCGCTTTGAAAATGTAATGGGTTTGTAATGATACAGTAACTGGTGATAAAAACATTTAAAAAAAAACAATAAATATTTCTGAAAGTATTTTATTTTATAATTGATTCTCATTTTTTATCTTTTTTTCCCGTGGTTTCTTGGATATCCACCTGTTCCACAGTCCCTGAGGTCTTAAGGGGTCAGGCAGGTGGAAGTCTGTATTGATGTTGTAGAGAAAGTTTTCTTTTGAAATGTTAGCTCATTGAGTGCACATAAATCCTAGGCTGACCACTGGTTTGTGATTTTAGTTACACGTATTAAAATGTGTAATTTGAATCAAAATAGGAGAGCCAGTACTGTCCTTCTGTACAATATCCATAAACCCAGTAAAAATTGGTCCGTCGTCTGCAAAGCTGGGCTAGCATTGAGCCGACATTGGTTTAGTGCATTGTGTTTACTGGTCAGAAATCGATCTGTCACAACTGGATCTCCAGACCTGTGTCCTCTTCTGGCCTCCATAGCGGCCACGTGTATTAATTAACCACAGCATATCCTCACTATATTTATATTCTTCTCGGTGTATATATAGCTTCAAGGCCTGGCTTCAGACAGCAAACTATTCTTCATCACGGCATCTACAATCAAACATGATTGTGTGAATTCATACAATTATAATATATTAGAAGTATGCTTATAATTATAGGCCAGGGCATATATATATTTAAAAATTAAAGAATAATTTATAGCCATAGCATTGGTAGGTCTACTCATAGTCAGTGAATTAATCAATAATATGTAGCAAGACTGGCACTTAAATCCTTATAATGTATTTCAATCTGTGAATGAAACTTTTACGTTGCTTTCTCTTAAGTATGACATAATCTAAACATACATATTTATTTTCTTTATGCCCTTAGTACTACAATTCAAACTACTAAAATCTGTAGAATTAAAAAAAACGTGTTTCCTGTCAGTAAGCAGGTCAATAATCTCAGCAAGATGGTTAATCCCTAGGGAACGTCTGTTGTCAAATATGAGGGACACCTGGTGATAAATAATATGATACTGGCTCCAGTTACCGCACCTGTACAGGACCAGTACCGCAATTAGGACTACATAATGTGTCCTGACATTATGGCTGTGACGTACTGTACCAGTACTGGCCCACTACCGTTACCAGTAAGTATGGTTGTGGTTAACCGCACCAGTAGGCCTATTGGGCCGTTACCATATTGCCACTACCTGTACGAACGTTACCTGCCAGTAAAAAAACGATACTGGCCCATCACCTGAATGTTTGCTGGGTAATACTTATAATGCTCCACCGTAATACAGTGTGGCAAGCAAAATGGCTACAAAACTCCACCTGTTACAAAACCATAAACCCCTGTCATTGATTCCCATGATTCTAGGTGCAAATTATAGATAAAAACATGATTTAGCAACAATATTGTCAGCCATCTTGACTTTTGTAAAATGCCTGCATAGGTAGCTATTGCACCCGACCAAATATTGCCTTTTGCAATTAATATTATGTTCAGTCCTATGTATGCCACTGGACTATTGTGATATCAGAGTGATCTCAGTAGGAGATGATACATCCAGATTATTATTTTTGAAAGTATTTGTATTTGTCTATGTAAATAGACACAATAGGTTACAACGGTATAACTCTCGCAGTTTGAAGTGCACTAGATGTTTTTTCTAGTCATGAACCCAATTGCCTCTGAAAGTCATTCACTTGGTAAATAATAATAATTACAAAATCAATACAAAATACAATTGGAATAGTGAAAAATAATGATATAGGCCACTATAAGAACAATATCATTCTCATTGTAGATAGTCCTCTCAGAAGGTCACATGATAGCCAATCACCCCATATAAGGAAACACATGTGCCCCATCTTGTGGCAACTTTGATTTATTTGTCACAAAATTATTCATACTATATAAGGGGTGATAGATCACCTTCAAGCATCTTAAAAATGACCCACATGTCTTGTGCCACTATGTGAGTGACCTATCTGGAGTGGGTGCCTGCTATTACCTCTCCATGCCGTAAAAATATTTTCTAGACGTCTTTTGGCGGTTTGGCTGATCTACTAAAAGTTCAAAATATACTTTTAATTGAAGGTTATATCGAACATGTAGAGCATGTACATGTAGAGCATCAGATGTTGGCAGTAAAGTTATTTCTTTGCTTTTCTAAATATATCCGCCCTCGTTTAGTTAACATCACTTAAAGAATGATTCAACTGCAAGACGCGCATGCCTGGGACGGTCAAGTATAGGCCAACAGTAGCCTATTGAGTAAAGATTGACGGCATTAATATAGCCACTGAACTGATTACAAGATACTACTTAAACGGGACATTGATCCAATGCTGTTTTAATGCTAGGCCAACGTCTGCGACGCTGGCCCAACATTGAACCAACATTGAATAAATGTACAATGTTTGAGAGAAATTCCGCCTGCCCAGCAAACACAAGACATTTGTATAACATTTATACAACGTCGGCCCAACGTCTTCGACGTTGGTCCAACATGGCATAAAGTCATACAAATGTTTTGTATTTACTGGGCATGTCAATACAAGCTTAGGTCAAGCAGTTTCAACATCCCCGCAGTAATACAGTCAGTTTGTTTGCAAGCAAGCGACCAAGTAGGGGTAAGGGCCAAGATCTTTGAATTATAAACTCATAGATGTCGCTCAAGTATATATGAACTTGCTGTGATTTGAGAACTTGCTCTTAATGAGGCTTTAGGTATGAAACGCATATTTAGTATTATTATGGAATAGGGACTTGGCCTACCCACGGGCACTATTGCCTTCTGGGGGACCCTTGTTCCGTGAATTTTAACAGTTGACTACACCTTTAAAACCAACAGCCATGCACAGATTGTATGAATTGAATGAGCACTATGCAACCACTCTCCTTTTCAAGTCCAGCAAATGATGATGTGGTGTCCGATCATGTAAACCCAGAATATATTGGGTACATTCTGAGGCAGGAATAGTGTATCATGGTATGGGCTGGCAAGACCAACTTAAGACATCAGTGTCTTTTTTAGAAAACAATAATGTGATCATATCCTCTCTGAGATACCTCTAAACGGTGGAGGATGATCCGTATATCATGGCCATCGGTTATTGTGAGTACCTTTTCTGGACCGGATGATGATACTTTTTTCTGTGCAGACGAATCCTAAAATTAATTCGAAAACCTACTGGTTCATTGTAAATCGTTTCACAAGATTTTCCGGCACAACGCGCAAAATCAGCTTTATTGTCTATATCTGAGGTAGTGGCTCTGAGCCATTACTGTGGGTTGGCTTCTTTTCTGGTCATCCTCGCTCAACTTTTGTTTGAGCTTTAATGAATTGTGCTCCAATCTGTCTGCCAGATACTACATCAACCTTTACTGTTAATTGACTGAAGTGAACAAATATTGATTTCGAATGTATATATTTACATAATCTGTGGATGCTCCAAACTTATCAACCATAACCATGACCCAACCATATTATATAATTTGATACATATGGAGATGAAACATCAAATGTAATTTTTACTGGGAATGCTTTCTAATGAAAGAGGTAAACAGGAAAATTATTTATTCAAAAAAAAAAATTAATCTATCTTCATTCCCTCCTGATGTGCATTAAGCAATCTTTGCATCAAATAGCCAGTTGTCATCCTCAATTGTATTGAGAGCAGCCTTGCACAGAATGGAGAACGTTGGACTATGATTATCTTTGGTAGCTGATTTTGGTCTACGCACAGAAAATACTCAAATTTGTTCAAACTGTTCAACAAGTGATTTGACATCAGCTTCATCAATTGATGTTCTGAACAAAGAGAATTGGGAGTTGAAAATAAACTAATTTCACGCCAAAGGGAACATTTGTACTAAAAAATGCAGATTTTGACATATTTTGAGAACTTGGCAAGCCTACTAACATCATAATGACGATTTTAATGAATAAAAAGTACTACTATCATGTATAATGCCAGCATTCTAAGGGCCGATTTCACCACTTCCGTCCCTAGCTACACTCCAATGTGACACACCATAATAAAGCATAAGCTGTCCTTTTTAAAAAACAGCTGTGATAATGGTATTCACACCAATTAGATTTTGCGCTAGGCCCCCATATGTGGTAAAAGGTCCAATTTGCCAAGATCTTCCTTAATATTCTTGCGCCCATTCCAAGAATAGACACAAATCCTTCTCACCTCCTGTGTCCATCCGAAAATCTCACATAACAGTTATACCTCATATCACAGATAGAGAAAACAGTGTGTGCTTACAATTTATCAACAGAATTACAACATTCCTGTTTTTTTCTCAATCCACCAGACACGGAAGTCAGTAGCCACCCCCCTTAGATTTCGGCTCATTTAGGGTGGTGAGACCATATATACAAATATAATTTAATTATTGTTTTATTTTTTCAAACAAGTTTGAAGCAGAAAGTTGTTCTGAGCAACATAGTATTTTTTTTATACATCGAACGATGTTGCTTTGGGAGGACTTTCATTAAGGGCTGATATCATGAAAATCAGGCTGTTTTCTCCAAATGCGCACTGCAGGGGACGAGGTTGAATGGAGTATAGCAGTTCTTACTCTTATTTAATCACAATAGGTTGTCATGGTGACCGTTTATGATTTAGACTCACAAAGAAATATAACACATCAATAATGATATACTGGCTAAATACATCACAAAGTGTTAAATTTCCCGTATTTTCTATTTATATTTACCCATGCAACCAGTCAATTACCATTGGGAAGCATGCTATCTATGAACTACCCCCCCCCCCCCAAGCACGCCATCCTATCTCCCATTTGTCACATTTATTCATCAATTATATGTATTTTATTCAAAAGTTGACAGTCTAATTAATTGCATCGATGATGAGAATACAATTAAACAAAGACTAAACACTTTTTCTTTACATTGGGAAACAGAAAGATCTTATATATATAATCCTAACCCTGAATCAATATTCTCCATACACATGGTCTCACCACCCCAAATGCCAGTCCCATTGAAGCACATGTATAATGCCAGCATTCTAAGGGCCGATTTCACCACTTCCGTCCCTAGCTACACTCCAATGTGACACACCATAATAAGGCATAAGCTGTCCTTTTAAAAAACACAGCTGCGATAATGGTATGCTCACCAATTAAATTTTGAGCTAGGCCCCCATATGTGGTAAAAGATCCAATTTGCCCAGATCTCCCTTAATATTTTTGCGCCCATTCCCAGAATAAATACAAATCTTCCTCACCTGCTGTGTCCATCCGAAAAATCTCACATAACAGTTATACCTCATATCACCGATAGAGAAAACAGTGTGTGCTTACAATTTATCAACAGAATTACAACATTCCTGTATTTTTCTCAATTCAACAGACACGGAAACAACCATTTCAAGCAGCAATTTGGGTAGGGACTCTCTGGTCAGTAGCCACCCCCCCCCCCCTTAGATTTCGGCTCAATTAGGGTGGTGAGACCATAATAGCGCGAGTTGGCGGTCACTTTGTTTTTGCTAATTTAGACACCTTCAGCAGGCTAGACGTCATTCCTGGGTTTTTAAACTACATGTCTTTGTTGTTGGTTTGCTTGAAACAAACGCTTGCCATCTGTTGAAATCTTAGCTTATGATGGCTGGCTGACTAACCTGAATATGACTTATTTCTTATGTTTTTAGAATTCACCCTACCGCTGCCATCCCTCGGCATAGATGTTGATTCTGATGGCGCAGTTTAAAATAATTCCAGACAGGAGAAACACTAGGAGATGTAGTTCCAATCATATGAAGTGAGAATAGCAATGACATATGACCATCTTCACAAATATGGATTCAAATTCAGACGCCATCTTGAATTTAAATGATCTAATGATCTGACAATCATACAAGCATGTGTAGAATTCAGATATGGATTCTTAGATAATGCTGAAAAACAAGAGTAAACCTACCCATGGTGAACTATAATGTATATGTAGTTACTATTCTTGATCCTATAAGGATGACAAGAACGGATAAAGAGTGTTATGCAAGATGGTATGCAAAGTGACAGATTAGGATTAACAAGCTGCCACAGTGTTGTAACTACCCAGACAAGTTACAACGGTCGGCAGTACGTCTACGCCCACCATGGATACCACGGTCGATAGTACGTCTACCATGGATATCACATCATTCCTGTTAAGTTCTACTGAGTGATATCTTACTTCTTTCACATATTGTGTCAATACCGAGGTATTGGAAACTGGAACTGCTAGAACTAGGAGGGATTGCAAATTCTACAACAGTTTCTATAGATGTCATGACTCCAAAAACCCATATCTAAGCTACTAATCTGGTTTATTACATATAAACCGATAGCTTTGAGTATGAAATGACCACCGTATTGGATACCGTCTTAAATTTCCAAAAAATAAAACCCTGAGTCTATTCTGTGCTGACGAAATCAATAATAAGAACAATAATACTGAATTTCAAGGTTCGTGCATTATAACGGAATAACGGAACTAAAAGACGGCTAAATGTAGTAGCTTTACTATATCAGTAATGAACTTAGGTAACGACAACTATAAGTGGTAGTTCTAGATAATACCAGTATCAGAAATGACTAAAGATAAAGACAACTAAATGTAGTAGTTCCACACTGTACAACATCATGAATGATAAAAGACAAATATGAATGGTAAAAGAAAAAGACAACTAAATGTAGCAGTTGTAGACCGTACATACATCTGGATGTAGTAATTGTAGACTTTACCACCATCACATATGATAAAAGGCAAATACAAAAAAATGTAGTAGTTATAGACTTTATATACATAACCTATCATAAAATATAACGACGGTTAAATATGGTGAAAGATAAAGACAACTAAATGTAGTAGTTGTAGAATGTACCAACATCATTAATAGGAAAAGGTTAAGACAACTAAATGTAGTAATTGTCTAATGTACAAACATCATGAATTATCAAGATCGAGAAAACTAAATGTAATCGTTGTATGATGTACAAACATTATGTATGATCCAGATGAATATAACTAAATTATGTAATCGTTGAAGACAAGCCAATACCAATATCATAAATGACTATAAAAAATAAAAATAAATATAGTACTTCTACTCGGTACCAACATCATAAGAATAAAATATTAAGACAACTAAAAATACTAGCTATAGACTGTTTGGAAATCACGAATGATAAAAGATGACTAACGTTTTGCATCTTTCAAATGTTTAAACCAAATATTTTTAACCAAAAAGGTAAATATTCACTCAAATGTCAGAAAAATATAGTGGAATGTAACATAATATACATATAATGTAATATACATAATAACATATATTTTATCATTTTAATATATTTAACATAATTATAAAGAAACATATTCATTCAAATGTCTGAGGAATATGATAAAAGAATCAAGTAATCTTAAAAATGTAGTTCTTAAGTTAGTTAAATTAAATAATTATCATTTACCGCAAATACATCTAAGTTGAAACCATATGTCTGAACTTCAGTGTCATCTGATTTCCTTCTGACCAATTGAGACTATGTGTGCAAAAAGCTGCTTAAACTTTATTTGTTCATTCATGTATAGTATAGTTCTAATATCTATGGTTTCTTTATTCATGACGTAGTATATAATAATAATAGCATATAGTAACAAATAGATGTAACATTCTCTGCAAGATAATCTTAACTTCACAGCACTCCTGAAAGTTTAAAACTGCTAATACGTGACTGGGTAACTAAATGTTACCTATCCACGATTGGACATAATATCTGATCATGGGAACTTATATGTGCGTCATTACATAAGGGTTGCTAATAGAATTGGCTCTGTGCATTTGTAGTTTATATGTGGATCACACGTCTCAGCTCGACTTCATTCATCGAAAACAAGCTTCTAGAAATGCTATGATACACTAAGGAATATATTGCTTCATTAAGCCCTACGTGAACTTGGGGTTTCAATTAGCTACACGGTGGAAATATTTAAAAGCAGTCTCAAAGAATAAAGGGACAATATTTAGAGTCACACTAACTTCCAATAATTCCCAAACTTTTCTCTCTTATTAGAATCTTCTAGCATTTAGTTAGCATCAGTCGTTCTTACACATCATTGAATTTTTGCATACACATCTGTAATTATGTATATTGGATATCGTACCTCCCATAATAACTACACATGCATCGACATATATCCCACGATGAAGCAAGTTATAAAATACATGTCATCAAATCAAACTCATAACAATTATTTTAACAAGTATTCGTATATACCATGACAAAGCAAATTATAAAATATATGTCGTCAAATCAAAGTTATACCGATTACTATAACAATTTTTCGTATATCCCAGGATAAGGCAAGTTATAAAATATATGTCATCAAATCAAAGTCATAACAATTATTTTTTTTGACAGTAAGTAAGTTGTATACAATATTTTCACAAGGAAATGATATACAGAAGAAGATTTTGCATCCATGTTGTGTGTCTTTATGAACACACCGATGATGTATAACAGTGTTTACGTAGACACGAGTGGCCATCCCTTTTAGACACGGTGATGTTTTATTTGAATTAATAACTTGTTCAGAATATCTCACGTAATGTAGAGATTTGTTAACTGTGTGATACATGTGTAACGATCTAAAGAGTGTCATCATTTGGCAATCAACAATAACATAGTTGCATCATATTCTTATGGCGTTAAAACTCCACCATACGCGAGAAAAACAAAAATGATTGTAGCACGGGCATATAATAATCCCTATATGTCACCCTTTCAGAGTAACTGTTCTCTGTTGGCAGGAGGGGTGAGGGTCAAAACGGGCCCGTTTTCATGGACACTGGCTCCTAGTCTATACACCAGGTGACGCTGAGGTTAATGTAGGTCTGTTGTGTAAGTAATGTCCCTTGTGTCTTTATTACCCACACTTCCTGCTCAACGCATCCATACTGCGTCAAATATAGACGACCTGTGTCATCTACACATATTCTGCCAGGCCGCCTCACACCTTGTTCTCTAATCATTTGCCTGACGTGACGTCCATCAACACTCAACTCATCTACACGGTGATAGTCAAAGTCAGTGACATAGATAGAGCGACTGTGACAGACAACGTCTTTCTGCTTAAAAATCTCCTGATCCCTGTATCTAAGTGTGTGTTTCATCTTCCCCTTCTCAGTCACCAGCACAACCTGATTGTGCCTCCCGTCCATTATGACAAATTCAGGTGATGTGAGCTGAGCCACAGCTTTATATGGCCACACACCCTGTGGCATGTTCACTCTGTGTGTCTCCGCACCTGACGTTGACAATACATGTATCTGATATCGATCACTTATCAGCAGCTGGTTGTCACGAACACCTAAACGTAGACCACGTGAACGAGGGTTGAGCTTCATTCACCTTTCTGACTTTACTGTCCACACTCCATTACACTGTTCTACATCAATCCACATTAACTGTTTCTTGTAATAATCACAAATCACGAGTTGTGACTGTCCATGAGGGAACCTCACCATGTCTCTAGGGCCACACAGCTCTTGTATAGATAGTGTCTGTGGCTGGTGTGTTGACGTCACGGGGTAGGCTTGTAGACAGGACTCATGATGACCAACAACAAATACAGCTTCATTCATCACCACCAGACCTATGACTGCGTAGGCCGGATTCCTGAATACCATGGGTATTTCACTGACTACACAATCACTGATACGACCACCTTTAACTTCTGTATCCATGACGTCTGTCGTCATTGATAGGTCAGCCACTATCACGTCATCATTTTGTGATGATATCTTGTCAAAGCACCTCTGGATAAACCATAGAAACATGATATTTTTTACTGGCGTTTTGTCGTGAAACCTCCAGGTAAAAGCGGGGACACTAATTTCACTGATGGACACCAGCCGTGACTGTATATCCCTCGCCTGCTGAACTATGTCATAATCTCTGCCGTGACGCAGCAAGGTTTCTGTGTATGACCTGAGGCTGGTCATGGCAGCTTGACTAAACTCCTGTCCATCATGCACTGTCATCATCACCTTCTCCTTTTGCTCACGAATTTGATCTAAAGAGTTCAAGAGTTTTTGTCTTTGGTGGTTTACTTTAGAACTACTGCCAGGGCTTCTTCTAGCAATCATTCCGTCATTGACGTTGCTGATTTGACTTTTTAGGCTTTTTATATCATTGGTCGAATGTTCATTATTGTTTTCACTTTCTTTTATTCTTTTATCTCATTTCCTGAAATATGTCTGATGCAGGAGGTCTGAGGGGCATCACGGCCGTTTAGGGGGTTACGCGGCCGCTTATGGGGTTGGGGGCCTTTTTGAGGGGGGGGGGGCGGGGCGGAAGACCGTTCAAGGGGTCGGCCTGCCGCTTAGTGGGTTGGGTGCCTGTTTTGAGGATTGAAAGCCCTTTTGGGGGTCAGGCGGCGGCCTGGGGGGTTGTATGGTCTTTTAGGGGTCTCGTTGCCGTCTAGTAACGGGGTCTGACGGTCGCTTAGGGGTCGGTCGGCCATGTAGAGAGGGTACTGGCAGTCGTTTAGAGGTCTGGCGGCCGTTTATTGAGTTGGGTGGCAGTTTACGGGCTTGGGTGGCCATTTAGGGGGCCAGGCGCCCAATTAGGGGCTCGGGTGGCCGTTTAGGGGGATGAATGACAGGTTATGGGTTTGGGTGGCCGTTTAGGGGCCCGAGCTGCCGTTTGGGGGGCTTGAGTGACCGTTTAAGGGCTCGTTTTGCCGTTTAGGGGCTCGTTTGGCCGTTTAGGGGCGCGGGTGGCCATTTAGGGGGCTCGGGTGTTCATTTAGGGGCTCGGGTGGCCTTTCAGGGGCTCAAGTGGCCATGTAGGGGTTCGGGTGGCCGTTTAGGGGCTCCGGTGGCCATTTAGGGGCTCCGCTCGGGTGGCCATTGGGGGCTCGGGTGGCCGTTTAAGGGTTCAAGTGGCCATGTAGGGGCTCGGGTGGCCGTTTAGGGGTTCGGGTGGCGGTTTAGGGGGTCGGTGGCGGTTTAGGGGGCTCGGGTGGCCATTTAGGGGGGTCGAGTGGCCGTTTAAGGGGTCAGACGGCCGTTTAGAGGGATGACTAGGCGTTTAAAATAAGCGATTGCGCAGCCACTAGTACCACCATTTATCTACACATTTTCAAGCATCATAATCTGGCTGCCAGACCACCATCACATAGTCTAGGTGTCACACAGTCTGGGCGTCACACAGTGCGTCACACAGTCTGGGCGTCACACATTCTGGGCGTCACACAGTCTGGGCGTCACACAGTCTAGGCGTCACACAACCTGGGCGTCACACAGTCTGTGCGTCACACAACCTGGGCATCACACAGTCAGGGCGTCACACAGTCTGGGCGTCACAGTCTGGGCGCCACACAACCTGCGCGTCACACAGTCTGGGCGTCACACAACCTGGGCGTCACACAGTCTAGGCGTCACACAACCTGGGCGTCACACAGTCTGGGCGTCACACAACCTGGGCGTCACACAGTCTAGGCGTCACACAACCTGGGTGTCACACAGTCTAGGCGTCACACAACCTGGGCGTCACACAGTCTAGGCGTCACACAACCTGGGCGTCACACAGTCTGGGCGTCACACAACCTAGGCGTCACACAGTCTGGGCGTCACACAACCTGGGCGTCACACAGTCTAGGCGTCACACAACCTGGGCGTCACACAGTCTAGGCGTCACACAACCTGCGCGTCACACAGTCTGGGCGTCACACAACCTGGGCGTCACACAGTCTGGGCGTCACACAACCTGGGCGTCACACAGTCTGGGCGTCACACAACCTGGGCGTCACACAGTCTGGGCGTCACACAACCTGGGCGTCACACAGTCTGGGCGTCACACAACCTGGGCGTCACACAGTCTGGGCGTCACACAACCTGGGCGTCACACAGTCTGGGCGTCACACAACCTGGGCGTCACACAGTCTGGGCGTCACACAGTCTAGGGGGTCACACAACCTGGGCGTCACACAGTCTAGGCGTCACACAACCTGGGCGTCACACAGTCTGGGCGTCACACAACCTGGGCGTCACACAGTCTGGGCGTCACACAGTCTGGGCGTCACACAGTCTGGGCGTCACACAACCTGGGCGTCACACAGTCTAGGCGTCACACAACCTGGGCGTCACACAACCTGGGCGTCACACAGTCTAGGCGTCACACAGTCTGGGCGTCACACAGTCTGGGTGTAATCTGCTTTACAGCCTTCAGTCTTCACTCACCTTGCTGGACTTGATGGTGCAGCTGAAACCGACTGGAAAATGCCTTCTGTTGAATGTCTGTCTTTATCTCAGGACACCTTGTAATCACGTGCCCGGACTGTGGCGTGAAAGGCAGCGGTGCTAACCACTACCCTAGGGCCCCAGCCCTTGTCTGATGGAGTACAGTGGTGTGCTGTTAGTAGACAGTATGCCCGTGTGACGCGTCACAACCCAGCGATCACCAGGCATGTTGGCTTAATGTTTGGCCAGCATCTCAGACAGTGGCAAAGCATTATACCAACATATATACATATATGTCTGGAAGTTAATGTGACATGTGAGTGTCTTTAAGCTTGGTTGAATGCACGTCATCACTACGTCAGCAGCAACGGGAGGCATTGAACCAATGTTGTCTTAATGTTGGGCCAGAGTTATAGACAGTGGAACAACATTAAAACAATATTAGTTCAATTACTGCTGTTTTCTGGTCATCACCACATTCCATGTCACAGCCTGTAGTTCTGTAATTAATGAACTCGTCACAGCCCAGGTAACACTTGGCTTGTTGTTTTAATGATGGGCTATCGTCTACGACGTTGGCCCATCTCTAAACCGTCATACAGTCTACCCCCGATGTTTCACCACCGTATCTCACAGCCATTGTCAACATCTGTTTAGTGGTCATTTCGCGGTGGCTCATTCAGGTTAGTTGTGGATGTGTAACCTGTATATAACCATCAGACGCGATATATTGACCCAACGTTGTGGTGATGTTAGGCCACAATCAATCAATCAATCAATCAATCAATCAATCAATCAATCAATCAATCAAGCAATCAAGCAATCAATCAATCAATCAATCAATCAATCAATCAATCAATCAATCAATCAATCAATCAATTATTCTATCAGAGGTTTTCATGCTTCTAGAGATTCCTGTTAATATTCCCACCTCACTCGGTGTCTCTGTTAAACACGCTCTGTAAGAAAGAGTAATATTATATCAAGTCTGTTTGTGTTGAATAGGTCTTTAATCACTGTTATTATGTCTAACACACACTGTGTCGCTGGAACGATGAATTTAGCTATCCACGCTTTCAGTATGAAACAATTGGAGTTTAGGCTAAAATTCTGCCTATATAACGTCCCTTTGGATATGAAAGGGTGTATCTGCCACTTTGTAAAGTGGCAGATACACCCTTTCATATCCAAGGGGACGATAAGCTAAACTGGTCGAGGAGTGAGTGAATATTGCTTTACGCCGCTTTCTGCACAATTATGGCAATATCGCGACAGAAGGAAGTCCAAAGCCGGGACTATACCCTACTCTGAATTCGAGTGAATGGGTTCTTTATAGTCCACAGTACCATAGGCAGCACTGTACACTCCAGGCCTTTGAACAGTTTGGAGCACTGCACAACCAGGATAACAAATATCTGGCACGACCGGGATTCAAAACTGGTCTGTCCTGGTTACAAGCCCCAGTCGATACGAATAAGCCATTGGGGCCAGCCAACTGGACAAAGAGAACGCTCTGGCGAAGCTGAGATGAATGAGATGACACTGCCCTCCAGACACAGGACTCCAGAAATTCGAACCCTGGCGGTCTGACGCCGAGCATGATACCTCTCGGTCACAGAGATTCCCCAAGATATTAGATTCTTATGAGTGACCGTGAAATAAACTTATGTTCTTTCGTAACCTAAAAGCCAGAGCGGGGTATGAACCCGCAATCTCTTACTTTCCAGGCAGGCAACTTTGTCACGGTGTTGTACCTACCACTGATGGTCAACTCTGTCACGGTGTTTTACCTACCACTGATGGTCAACTCTGTCACGGTGCTGTACCTACCACTGATGATCAACTCTGTCACGGTGATGTACATACCACTGATGATCAACTCTGTCACGGTGCTGTACCTACCACTGATGGTCAACTCTGTCACGGTGTTGTGCCTACCACTGATGGTCAACTCTGTCACGGTGCTGTACCTACCACTGATGGTCAACTCTGTCACGGTGTTGTGCCTACCACTGATGATCAACTCTGTCACGGTGTTGTACATACAACTGATGATCAACTCTGTCACGGTGCTGTACCTACCACTGATGATCAACTCTGTCACGGTGTTGTACCTACCACTGATGTCAACTCTGTCACGGTGTTGTACCCACCACTGATGGTTCTACCTGATAGTGATCGTTGAATTTAGTACGAACTCACCATTCATTAAATACGCTGTTATACTGCCGCAGTTAACATGCATATTATATTGCGTTTTTTTACATACGCTGACTTTTATATAATACATTTTAAATTTACCGTTTTCCCCACAAGGAACATGTAATATATTCAATCGTATACTTGTACTGTCCAGTAATGCTTAATTAATTATTCTGCTTCTGATCCAATATGTCGATATGACCCACATCATACAATCAGATCCCACGAGTCTTCATAGAGCTCAGTGCAAGCGATCAGTTCACAGATGATATCTCAGTTCACAGCATCAACTCACCAGGTGACCTTTCTGTATCCAGAATACACTCACCAGAATACACTCACCAGTAACCATGGCGCTAACCATTCTCATTTATCAGATCCACTATCTGTCCACTAGCGTCAGCCAGTGGCTCTGATTGATTGCACTGTAAAATGTGTTCTGTAGACGTATTCGTGAATTTGACCTGATTTTGTATTTGGCCAATAAGGCTATACTTGACAAATGAAATGAAATGAATCGGGCTTTAGGCCACCTTTGTGCACATATAGGCTAAACTGGGCCAGGAGAACCTCCTGAGGATGGTGAGATGATTGAGATGACACTGTCCTCCAGACACAGGATTCGAAATTCGAGCCCTGGCGGTCTGAGGCCGAGCACGCTACCTCTCGGTCACGGAGGCTCCCCACAATACTAACTTTCACACGTGGATGGGGAAGAAACAATTTTGTTTCTTTCAAACCGCCGAGACCGGGAACCGAACCCCGGACTCTGGCGTGAAAGGCAGCGGTGCTAACCACTACCCTAGGGCCCCCGCCCGCTATACTTGACAAAAATGGTGTCCTTGACATTCTAAACAACATGGTCATGCCAATGAATATATGTAGCCAGGAATGTGACTATTTTTATGAAACAAACAGCTTCTTTTAACCTGTTTACCTGAGGGTGGGGTGGACCAGGGAGGAGTTTAACTACATTACTACATCTAAAATGTTATATTTGTTGGCCTGATATCTTGTGGATATTTATGCCTGACATTATTTGCGCCTGTCAATATTGCCTGATGAGATATAGGCCTACATCTGTACATGTATCATGTGTATTGACTATCCTACTAGTATAGCTTTATTATATAAGTTAATATACACATGGTCAATGTTGATTTTATGCTGTGCCAGCATCGCAGACAATTGACATACATCAATCCAGAATTGTCAATCCTACAGCGTAAACAGGATAGGTCTACACTGGCCCAATGTTTTCTTAATGTTGGGCCTGCGTCACAAACGATGAACCAACGTTAAACCAATATTGGGTCAGTGTGTCGTACTGACTGAGACTGCAAATCAATAAGAACGATGACCCAGCGCTGGGTTCATGTTAATCCACAATATGAGATGCTGTCCCAACAATAAACAAAGAGTGGCTGTTAACATCACTTTGGACATTCTGCTGGTATCTTTGCCTTAGACAAAAGTAAGTCTACAACAACACAAGTAAAAGACGCACATCCAATGTTGCTTTTATGCTGGGCCATCATTGTATAGGATGAACCAACTATAATACAACACAGGTCGATCACATGTACTGGTCATAATAATACTAGGCATATAATGACAACCATAGCCCAGTATAGGGAAGACCTTGTCTCTTACAGGTGCAAGGAATCCTCGAACTTGACATAGTTTCATGGTCAGGTGTGGGTCACGGTACACCAAATTTTTTGTACCAGAAGAGATTCTCAAAGCACTGTAGCAGGGCCACCTAGCTGTGCTAGTGTGGCCCTGAGAAGGAGGCTGGGCGCTAACCTGCTCACTGAATCTACCTCACAGAGCCTAAAATATTACAAGGTTGCGCTGTAATATCCAAAACGAAAGCAATCAATTTGGAGAACACTGGTTAGTTCACTGTTTGATCGCCAAAGACGCAGCCACCGGTCCGCTTGGTCCGGTTTTCACTGGACCAGTATTCCGACGGAATGCACCATTTGAAATGTGGGTGTGGGGGGGGGGGGCATGCCCAAACACATCAACCTAGACAACCCCACCTCCCACACACCGGTGTAATCAGTATCCCGTGGCTACGGCCCTGCGCCAATTATTATAATTATTATTGGTGACTAAAGTAGAAATTAATTTGCGGCACATGTTTGTCGCGGATTTATTAGACAATTAACATTATCTGATTACTAAGAAAAATGATATTTATGAATAACAGTATCTTCCAAATTGGTTTATTTCATTAATTGATTTTGTAAATTCCAGTGTAATCTGATCTGATCTGAAATTAGTTTTAAAATAACTTTAAAAATATAGAATTAGGATAATTTGAAAAGATATGCGTGTAACCCACTCTGTGTTCGACAGTGTTTTCAACCTCATTGTTTAGTTTTTCAATGTTTAGAGCAATGTAATAATGATTTATTTGTTTAACTAAAGACGTTTCTATTTTTTCTGCAAAACTATTTAGCATCTTATTTTATTTTATCGGTTATATGAACAGACAGACCCATTCAAGATCTAACATATTTCCTGCTAGATCGTTAGTGAATAACTACAGGAGTTTATTGATGGACCAAGAGACCAGAGAACAAGCAATTTATCTCACAGAACTCTGTCATGTACAGAGGACAAATGACGTTAAAAATGAAAGTCTGTACAAGTTATAGCAAGTGGATAAATTAAGCAAATGAGATGAGCTTAGTTTCACAACTCACTGGACGACTGGGGATAGACGAGCTTGACGATACTAATGATGATGACGACTTCGCTCTCTCCACTCACAGGGACGGAAATGATGATGATTTCTATCATTGGCAGCTTCAGACGACTCATTTTGACAAGAATCGATATGTTGATATTGGTGAAAAATGTTATTAGCAGCCAATATCGTACCAGGGATGTCGCTGCCTCGCTTTCGATGACATTTATGGATGTCTATTTAAACCATTTTATCACGCGAAATAATAAAAACATTGGCTATTTTTCTAGCGTTATTTAGAAATACAACATTCGTCTTATCGATAATGTAAGCGCTTGCACCTTATTCGTCGGACGGATGAATATTACAGATTGATAATGAAATGGTACATTGGGGTTTCTATATGATTATATATACACGTGAATGTTTTTTTCTATGAAAGGCATAATTTCCTCTACTATGGATATTTTAAGTTTTCAAATTGAAGAAAAATATGTTTGGAAAAGTAAGTAAGAGTTTGTCTCAAAATTCTATAGGAATTGTTTGATAGAAACAGGACGAGTCGACCTACGAGCGCCGTTAACCATATAATCTATTTGAAATGAGTGATATGTTGTATAAAAAACAGTTCGCAAGTGTTTGATGCAGTATAAAATAACTGCTAGATGTGATAATTACAACAATAAAACATTTCGAAGAGTTAGAGACAAATAAAAAAGTCAATTATTGTCCTTCAATATCTGAATATTTCTCGTTACGCTCGCACAACAGGACCAAACCCCTATGCCAGCATACAGAGAAACAGAATGAAGTGACATAGCGAGAAAATCCAAATTACACTTAGAAAATCTGATCTCAATAAAATCACGCTAGTATTGAAATTCTGCAGAACTACTCAGTACTTGAATGTTAATGTAAAATACCCCATGTGTCCATGTGTACCTGCGTTTAAATAATTAAAAAAAAATACAGGAATAAAATGAAGAAAACGGATAGCTTATTCAACGTATTAAGCATTTAGATGTCAACATAAACTGTGAGAAAAACAAGCCCAAATCATTAAGAGTCTGTATAACATCATTTTAAACCAGTAGTTCAATCCACATTGGGTCAATCCAACAACAGGTGGCGCCACCCGCATAAACTGTTATGCTAGGCTTACATTATGTTCCCGGCGGCCACGGCGGCCACGTTTGCGCGAAACGTAGTGCACCGTGGGATTTTAGCCCTTTCCCAATTTTTATTAGGTCTTGCTACGTTTTCTAACGGTCTCTCATGTATGCGGGACGGGTCGTGACGGGTCGCAGGTGGTCGACTCCCGGAGGCTCAAAGGCGCGGTACGGTTCGGCCCGTTCGGCCCCCGATCTATTACGGATGCCAGTACGTTGCCTCCCGGGCCGTCACGGTCTGATGGGGTTCCTCGCGTTTCTCAAGTTCTAACCAAGGACTGACACGTCTTTCACGTTCTCTCAAGACTCTCTGCGGATGAAACGTGGACACCGGACAGCTTCGGAGTGCGTTTGAACATATTTTGCCTCTTAATCAATTTGTAAGAAGATTTTGGTGGCTAATTTAAGAGGTCAAGAAATCTGCTGAAACTATTTTCAATTGCTAAATTACATTATTCTTTGTGTGATTCAAGATGGCGTTCAAAATAAAATAAATAAATAAATACCGTGAGAGGCCGTGACAGGCCGTTAGAAAACGTAGCAAGACCTAACAAAATTTGAAAGAGGGCTCAAATCCCACGGTGCACTACGTTTCGGGCAAACGTGGCCGCCGTAGCAGCCGGGAACATAGTGTAAACCTAGCATAACCGATGTCACACACAGATAAATTATCCTTTGTTCAGATAACTTAGCTGAAGTCACAGCTCAACAACACATAGTGGATCTGAACAATGGAGAATCTATCTGTCGGTTAATGTCAGTAAACGCCTTTTACTGTCAAACAATGTTAATAATGACATTACCTTATGTTTATTTAAACGTATTATTGTGGTAGAAAAATAAGAAACTCCTTCGTTTACGGGTGAGTGGTCTATTTTAAGTTCTGATTAATATGTGAGATATATCGCTTACATACATGTACCTTTATTAATGTAAACTCAATTACAGTTTATGCGAGTGGCGCCAACTGTGATCAAACTGACCTTAGGCCTCAACTGGCCGATCATTTTTAGCCTGACCACTGGCCCTGTGATTACATATTGGGCCAGAAACGGGGCTCTGGTTTTTAGGTTGTGATTGGCCAGCCTCAATTTGATTCAATTTGGGGGTGTGGCTTGAAGGTTGCAGTCCCATTGGCCGATTGAGTTTAGAGATTCCCCGACGTATTTCCTTAAACTGTCAATATAAACAAGCACGATTAGTAATGCGCACCACACTAGTTTTTTTTACAAATATCATGAATATGTACATTATCAATTTATAATATTCCCAGGAAACACGTTACATTGAAACAATGCTGTTTTTTAGTGTTGGGCCAGCGTCGAAGACAATGGCCAAACATGAAAACAGCATTGTTTTAGTGTATCGATTTTGCTGAGTTGACCATTTCTAGGTTATGCTCTGCATCACCGATCGTACTTGCATTATCACTCTAAATAGCTCTGTGACCCTCACTTGTCGGTAACGTATATAGGCCAGGTGAACCGGTGGGAATCTCTACTGTTGAAAGAATGTCAAGAATGTAAAATGGAGCCCAGTATCTAGCCCAATATCAGTGTTCAGGCTAGATCATTTCGAGTTAATAATACCCACAGGTGTCTCAGACCACATGGAATGAAACGGCTCTGATATTGTCTTTAGGATATAAGGGCGGACATGAGTATTGTATTCAGTACTGCATAGCGAACGTTGGTTTATGTTATCACGTCTGCGACGCTGGCGCAGCATAAACCATTTCAGCGCGTGGATAGACTTTAGACGTCAGAATCTGACGTCTGTAGACGTCAGATTCTGACGTCTAAAGTCAATCCTCGCACTGTAAGAGTAGGCTAAACATATTTATAATGACCGTAGATCCAATACATAAGCACTCAAATGAAGCGGAAAAAATTAATTAGGAAATATATGATGATTTCAAATCTAAAAAACCTTTGGTCTCCACGGTTTATACGAAAGTATTTCAGGGTTAAGTTCTTATTAGGACTGTAGTGCACCCTGTCTCCTATACCTACATATTATCACTTGTGTTTGGATATAAACTGGCGAAGATATTAAAGCAGCTCCTTGGGATGACATCAATTTTCGTTTTTAGTTTTGTAATGAAGTAGTGTATCCCCCAGATCATGATTTGATTTTTTTTAAAGTTTTTAGATTTTTAGAAATATTTTTTATCAACATTTATTTGAATCCGATTAAAACCCAAACAAAATTTGTGTATACCTAAACACTTGCTAAACGACGGCTGAATGTTCCTACAGCATTGGTCCACATGTTGATACCGTCGGCCCAGCGTTGGGCAGAGAATCAGTGTTGCAGGTGTATCCCCTCATGTCCTGACTATAAGACACCAATTAGTGGCGATTGCTTTGATCTTACCGTTCAAGACGTGGGAATATGTGGTGTAAAGTGCTGTATATTGCTGACTTGTTTTGTTCACGTGGCAATATACGACCTGGAAATATAACTATTTCACTCTTTTTCGGAGCTTTAAAATTGTTTTTTTGACTTTCTTGTATATTTAGTTAAGATCAGTAGGCTATATAGACAGGGATATATCCTAATCAATCTAATAAACATGTCTGTCAAACTTTTCTCAACGGTTTCTATTGTATTTTTTCCCGTAGATTTCAAATCTGCCAGATACCATTCGAGATTTTGCATATTTAATTAGCTAATTTGCATATTTCCAAAATGGCCGCCCCAAAAAAAGTAATCGGCTATGAATACAGTCTCGCAATCTTAGAAATGTGTTTTTTGGCCCTAAGTTCTGGTTTTGAGATCATATAATGCCATTTTGACGACAATATTATTTTTGGGGTCATTGGAAGGTCATAGGTCACGTGACCATTGAAATGCAATATCCCACCTTTACGTTTTAGCAAAAAGTGCACAAATTGACTTTTTGGGGGATAAAATGATGATTTGAATGTCTGATGATATATATTTAATTTCAGAGAGTTGCATCTCATAAACAAGACAGTATTTAATAAAACAAGATGGCCGCCATAATCCAAAATGGCCGCCAGCCGAACCTAAAATCAACATATCTTAGCTTCTAGATATTATATTTAGGCGATCTTAGTGTCTAGATTGGATTTTTTTATCAAGGAATACAATGTCAGACATCATTATACTGTCAAATAATTTTTTAGAGGTTTTTGATGTCTTTTTGATCTCTATAGTTTGATATTTTAGCAAAATTGTGTTATATCATAGTTATACTTGAATAACTTCCTCTCAGAACGAGGTTATCATCCGCACACTGTTCTGAATTCACATGCTAACATGATCTAAAGTAAAACAATATGCATCACATGTATATGACAGCGATAAAAGAGGTAAATAGACAAATCATATACATTATAATACGGCACTGTTATTTTGTAGAGTATGTAGAACTACTACCCAGGGTGTAAACATAATTTTCCCTGGAAAACTGACACGTCTTGTTGTAAAAGTTTGAGCACCTGAAATGATATCTACATATATTTAGGATCACAACCTAGGTGCACAACCTTGCAAATCGACTAGGCCCTACTGGAAATTGACAGGAAGCCAATAATGGCGGCCATTGCCAAAAAACTTGAATTTGTCAATATATCGGTCAATATTTAAGATAATTTGCTTTTAAAGTTGTCTGAACCTATCTTTTTAAGGTCAAGGATCAATATAAAGCCAAACCTGAAGTCATTTTATGTCTTCTTAACAAAGATCTGCATTGCTAGTGTGAAAATAATGTTTTGCGCCAGATATGATTAATCACGTTTGATAAGAATACATTTGATGTGATAACAATGTTAAGTTTATGAATATAAGCTAATATAATTATCAATCCTTGTAGTGTTGCATCACTTGTTACAATAATCACTTCAAAACAAAATTAACCTAAAGTTACATGAAACAAAAAGCAAGAGCGCTGAAAATAATACTGTCGAAGGACCTATTGTTTGCAGGAAGCAACATGCACGCAACTGCATTGTATAACCTGATAACGGTAGATGTGTATGACCAGGCAAAGTAGCTTCTTGTAAAAACATAATCCAACTTCGAAGGCTGTGATATACTCAGATTCATCAAGTTTTATAATAAGAAATCAGTGCTGAAATTACTGTCACCCTCTTGCTTTCGAACAACATCTAAAGCGATCAGCACTGGCAGCAGCACTAAGTCTTGACAAGTCAGCTTACATCGCCAAGCTTACCTGCAAGCCTGAGGATTATGAACGGGTTGTATAAAATAATAAACAGATCCCAGGTAAATCTACAAACCCACCAAGACCACCGCATATGGCACACACAACTTCACGTGGCTGCAAGAAGGGTTGCAAAAGAACTGCTCGAGTAAGAGAAGAACAATCCACTGTGACTGTCAGATATATCTACATGTAAGCAAAGGTAGCCGTGTACAACATATTGAGGCCTTAAGCGAGAATGATCATGATAATTGAATAACAATTGTCTTTCATACACTATAAAACTCTTTTTTTTTAAATTTTTTGTTAAGCACACCCAAATTCAACGATCCTCTAACATGTCTAATATATAGCTAATCCCTGCAAACAGTGGTTATTTTGATAGTATTATTTTCAGTGTTATTCAATTTTGTTGTGTGCAACCTAGGCGACTACTAGATCAGGCTGACTACTAGTTGTAGAATAATGCTTAACGTCGCTCGGCACTGATGGTCATTTAAGTGATACTGTAGTACGATAAAAACAGTGCAGTCCATTGATGTCCATTGATGACCGATGTACAGATGATGGCGTGAGGGTGGGATGATAGGGCATGGTGGGTTACTGCCCTATGTTCTGGGCATGTCTAGGGAATTTACCCTCAGACCTGCCCAGACGATCGAGGAATTGTGTTTTCATGTGCATTTTGATGCTGAAACACCGAGGCCTTTAGCACAGCTCCGCTATCCTCCGGTCGGATAGTCCTCAGAGTCACAATAGTTGAGGGTAACTCCATTCATGCCACGTGAGAGACCTAATGCTAAGCACTATTGCCTGTAGTTTAGGCTCTAGCATGGCCAACATCAGTGCCTGCACTGATGAGGGAGCTGCATTTGGCACCACTATCGAGTGGAGGAAACAGGCTACCCCGCTGGCAATCCACCACAATATTATACCAGCCACATGTAGGCTGCAGCTTCCCTTGGATAAGCGTTATAGACTAGTAATTCTGTATATAAGGAATAAGGCTTTAACTCAACGGTGTTGGCTCTATCACTGAAGTTAAGCAACGTCGCGCCCAGTTTATAATTGGATGGGTGACCGCCTGGGACTGCCAGGTGCTGTATACACTCGTGGGGCTCAGAGAACCACGTAAATCAGATGGCTCGTCTGACTGACCTAGAGTTGGACGTAAAAGAACCTCAATGGACGTAAGCGCAGTTTCCATCCGGCGAGACCCCAGAAAATCCACAATGTGTGAGTACTTGGCACATAAGGCGAATTTGTTTGAAATGAAAATAGCTTGATGCGCCTCAATGGCAGCTCAGCTGTATATCTCCCAAGAGACTAAGTTGGAATTTGAATGATAACGGGCCTTGCTAAGTTACTCTCGATGTTCTGCGCTCTGAACAGCCTCGGGCTGGATACATGCGCTATATAAGATTTCATTCATTCATTCTTTCTTATCATTCATTTCATTCATTCATTCTGTAACATGCGGTGCAATATGCAACAGACGGGACAGATCCCTAATAACCCTCCCCAGGTGGGTGCGAAAAGTACTACTACTAGCAACCATCCCAGTACTCCTTAGACTGACTATGTTATGAAGTGATTATAATACCAAATGTTACATCACTGCATGGGCTAATACTTTTTTTATATCAAGTTTATGTTCAATAAACTTTATCATTGTTATGAATGCCATGATGTTTTCTTATCAAAAGTGATTATTAATATACAGTGTGAAACATTATTTCCAAAACATAACAGCAGAGTTGTGTGTACTGGTATACATATTTACAAGACAATGATATCTACATATATTTTAAAAGCAAATTTTTTTAAATATTGACCGAGATATCGACAAATTCAAGTTTTTCAGTAATGGCCGCCATTATTGGCTTCCTGCCAATTACCAGTAGTCGATTTGCAAGGTTGTGTACCTAGGTTGTGATCATAAATATATGTAGATATCATTTCAGGTGCCCAAACTTTTACAATACGCCGTGTCAGTTTTCCAGAAAAATGACGTTTACCCCCTGGGTGGTAGTTCTACATACTCTACAAAATAACAGTGCCGTATTATAATGTAATTGATTTGTCTATTTACCTCTTTTGTCGCTGTCATATACATTTGATGCATATTGTTTTACTTTATATCACATTAGCATGTGAATTCAGAACAGTGTGCGGATGATAACCTCGTTCTGAGAGGAAGTTATTCAAGTATAGCTATGATATAACACAATTTTGCCAAAATATCAAACTATAGAGATCAAAATGACATCAAAAACCTCTAAAAACTCATTTGACAGTATAATGATGTCTGACATTGTATTCCTTGATCTAAAAAACACAATCTAGACACTAAGATCGCTCAAATATGATATCTAGAAGCTAAGATATCTTGATTTTAGGTTCGACTGGCGGCCATTTTTAATTATGGCGGCCATCTTGTATTGATAAATATGGTCTTGTGTATGAGATGTAACTCTCTGAAATTAAATATATATTATCAGGCATTCAAATCATCATTTTATCCCGTAAAAAAGTCAATTTGTGCACTTTTTGCTAAAACGTATAAGTGGGATATTGTATTTCAATGGTCACGTGACCTATGACCTTCCAATGACCCCAAAAATAATATTGTCGTCAAAATGGCATTATGCGATCTCAAAACCCGAATGTAGGGCCAAAAAAACACATTTCTAGGTTTACCGGAACTGTATTCATAGCCGATTACTTTTTTGGCGGCCATTTTGGAAATATGCAAATTAGCTAATTTAATATGCAAAATCTCGAATGGTATCTGGCAGATTTGAAATCTACGGGAAAAAATACAATAGAAACCGTTGAAAAAAGTTTGACAGACATGTTTATTAGATTGGTTAGGATATATCCCTGTCTAATATAGCTTCATCTAAGTTATATTTTCAAAATTGACACAATTGAAAATGTCTCATCCCAAGAAGCAGCGTTAACTTTTCAGCGGGGGGTTGAATTTATACGTCAGAATCTGACGTCTATATACTTCAAAAGCCCCAAATTGAATATGAAATGTATTTGTAATGGCCGTACCCTATAACATAGGTATTCAAATGAAGGAGAAAGAGCTGACTAAGATATTTATGATGATTTCTAATTGAAAAACTCCTTTGGTCCCCATGGTTTATGTTAAATATTTCAGCACTGTTAAGGTAAAACAATTCAATATTATCGCCTTTATCTATTTAACGTGAAACACATGGATTACGATATTCATTGCACACGTGTATACACGAATAGACTTCATGTCGTTAAGAATAATTATGTATCATTTTATTAGACAGTATCCTAAATGCACGACACAAAAGACACGAGACATTGGCCCAATGATGGGACAATGTTGGGTCAGCGTCGCAGACGGTGGACCAGCTTTGAGTTGCTTTCTTGTGTTTGCTGGGCTGGTATTATATCTAACATTAGGAAAATGTACATTAATGTTTATTATTAAAAAATAGCTTATTACATATTTGATCCTTTGACCGCGGGGACCGACTTTATTCCTGAAGAAATCTTGCCATTGACTCCCAACTTATGGCTGTGTTAGTCCAGCAGAATGGTGCATAATCCAAGATGGTGTGTGCATTTTATCATACAGGCATGCAATTTTGCACAAAGGTTCATTTGGATGTGCTCTTTCATATTGGAGTAAGAGGCAAACTTTTTCCAATATTGCCACCAAATCCAAGATGACCGCCATCGACTGTTTTAAAGATAGAAAATACTATTATTTCACGCATGAACAAGGAATTGATTATTAAATACCGAACAAAAGTAAATTATTGGGACCAGAAGACATCGCTGAAAGTTGCAGCAATGGTATTCAACACTGTATATAATTAGGAATCCAATATGGCCGCCTAAAACCCGCCTAACGTGTGTTTTATAGATGTCATACTGAGCGACTAATATCAAAGGCAACTTTGTTATTTACATTTTCAATCAACCTCCCTACCCTCACTCGAAGCTATATATGATGCATTTTGTAGTGTTATGGGAGGTCTGTCCAATCTAAATATGGCCGCCAATGACGTTTAAACATGATATTTCCTCCATAGCCATTCAGAGTGAATAGGACGTGGATCTTTCAGCCGAGCTCCACCGCAGATAATTGAGGCCATCTATACTACCTGTAGGAGGTACCGGTACAGGTGATCTGAAGTGATAGGGGGATATTCCAGAGAAGGAGATCTGTGCTTCTGGGTGAAGAGTTCTCTTTGGGCATCATCAATGCACTCACAATGAGTGGTTCGAATATGCATCTAACAAGCAAACTGTTCAAACTGGCCGGTATATGCCTGCAGCATCATAACCCCTAAAGGTTTTTTCTCCCAATGACTGGGCTATTACATGGGCAGGAATGATGAGATGTTCCTTCCAATTTCCAAATGCAATCCCCAGCTCATTCAACACAAGTAGACAGCAGAAATAAATTAAAATAGAGTGGCAGATACAGGATCGGGTGCCGGGGTTTATTGGTCAATTTAAGGGACATTTTAAATCACTTGAATCGAAAATGCACCACATAACATTTTAACGTTTTAAATCATTTGTTAAAAAATATAGGAGGGCCGCCAATTCAGCATCTGAATACACTGTTTGCACGATTTTGCGCATAAGCAGGACTCCCAACTAAATAGTTCAGTTTTAATCACTGTGTGGCGTGTTGTAATAGAAATGTCACAGGACTCCCAACTAAATAGTTCGGCTTTTAGTCACCGTAGTGTGTGGCGTGTTGCTATTGGGAAAGGTGTATTGACAGTGCACCCCATAACATGATTGTAGTCATCTGGGCAGCTTTGCGCACGAGGAGTGCATGGCTCGATTGCTGATAAAAGACCTATTTTCACTTTATGTGGCACAAAGTCAACAGTGCACCAATCTTGAGAAACTCTTGTAATTTTGATGTACTTGATGTATTTGATTGTATTTAATGCAACACTGTTTCTAGTTACCATTTGTCTACTCTCTGGAATAGAAAAATTAAGACTGCATGACTTATACATGTTATACCCATCCTATATGACTTTAATTCTAAAAGGCTTTTGAGATGTAACATATGGAAGAAAGACTTGTTGAGTATTATTTTCAAAAGTATATGCACCATTTCTTAAGACAGGAAGTGTGTCTGATTTTGTGTGTGACCTGATCTCTCGAAAATCTTGAGAGGGATGTTTTATACGACAAACGAATTGGTACAGATACAGATCTTGATCTATCATTTGACATGATTTATAAAGTCCTGAAAAGAGTGAGCACTGTTTGCTCAGGTAGATAACTGATCAGCTGAATTTGTTTTGTTGGGCAGTTAAACAGTGCTATGATGTTTCTCTTTATGAACTATAGGCTCTGTTTCTTTCTCGAAGCTCTTTTCAACATAGTCATCAAACTGTTTCTTTCCCAATTCCTGAACTGTTCTCACTGGTTTTACGACAGCTTCTCTAAAAGTTTTTTGTATCACATACACACAGTACTAGCTTTTGGAAGCAAATGAATACCAAGATCATGGATTGTCTTTGTGCGTGACTCTACTTCCTTCACAAATGATGCTTGAGTGGATCATGGAGGGTGAAGTTTTCAGATCGCTCTATCAATCATAGCATTGATGACACGTGCTTCTGACCATATATAGTGAGCTGTGAGTCAGACCATGGTCAACCGTCCCCTTTCGCTATTGTATTGTTTCTCGTGGGCCTGGTCGATACGGTTGCTTGAAAAGACAGGTGACGTTTTGTTGACAACAAACTTGCCTTTCAGAATTAAGCAGTTATTTTTGGATGTATTTTCTCCAGTTGTATCATAAAGCATAGAATAATAGGCAAACAGCGACTGTAGTGAGGATGATAAATTTCTTTAAATTTTCCAAATATACCTGGCCTGCGTTTATCTGCTTGGGCTGTGGCCATGCATTTGTCAGTTGCTGTCAGTTGAACAGAAGGCTCTGGTACATTGACTTCTTTCTTTAACCCTTTGACTTCCAGGCCGGGGTGCATGCCAGGATCCAGATATACTGGTGTAGGAGTTCTATTTTTCGTCATTTGAAGCTGGAATTGCTAACGCAATTCCCAGCTTCAAATGACGAAAAATACATAAATGTAGTATATATTTGACGAAAATTTGTGTCATTTTATGGTTACGTTCATTGACGAATGACGACGGAAATTTCCGTCATGTATGGTAGTGAAAAGGTTAACATATAGACTGGTTGTGTAATGGTGTAACTGAGTTATAAGTTCTGGATCTCTTTCGAAATTGACAGAATCTCTTTCTCTGCTCAGATTTTGTAAACTGGGACGCAGAAATATTGACAATCAAGTACCTTGAACATGATGAAAGAACCATGTGTTGTTGCTAAGCTTCTTTCTTTGACAGATATACTGGTTGTATCGTGGTGTAACTCAGTTTTCAGTTTTGGATCTCTTTCTAAATTTACAGGCTCTCTTTCTCTGCCCTTATTTCGTCACTGGGATGCAGAAATATTAATAATCAAGTACCATGAAAGAACCCTGTATTGTTGTAGAGCTTACCGTGATGATCTAAATTGTCCAGATGGGGAGTAGACACACCTCTCATTACTTAAACAAGAAGACATGCATCATTACCCTAATCTTTGGGACATTTGGACTCCTATAACACTGAGAACCCTAAGCCAAGTAAGGTATCAATCAGTGTAGAGTAGTCTCCTGCTTTCTACTGCGATATTTTGATGTTGAACCCTCACAACTAGCTGCCTAATTTAAGGATAATAGATGAGAAAATTAACTTATTATCGCCCATTACTGTGTGACTTGTTTATGGATTTACAGGTCTATACACAGGACAGATTCATTTATTGTAAATGGTGCTGATCTAGATTATGCTAAAAAATAACTTGAAATTTCATGGGGTATGATGTTGTTTTGTAGTATATATATATTTAAACAAAAAAAACAGAAATTTAAGTCAAAATTATAATCAATCATTTTTCGAATCAATCAGCTAGACTAGCAGATAGAACGAATTATTGAAAGGAATGTATTCAAATTATTAGTCATGTTTGGTTATTTGTCAGGTGTGAATTTAATGTTTTTGACAACCCATCTAGCCCCCAACGTTGTGATATGCCCCACTATAGCTTCAGATGTAATATTGAATCTACAAATATTACGCGAATATATAGCTTAACATAGCATGCATATCATAGCTGTTCTGTAAATTGTTTGAGAGTCATGTTATTATTATGCTCACTAAGTTAGCTGGTGATACGGGGATGGCGGGGGAGGGGGGGGGGGGGGTGCATTACCTTGACACAACATCGAGAAGTATTTGAACATACTCTTTGCAGTTCGTACCCATGTGTATTGGTTCCGTAGAGACAAGGGTCATGTTTAAGCGTCATTGACAACCGTATTTGATTTATTAGATATCCCATAATACCTGATATGCACCATATATGGCTTTCATGTGGGAGTAAGAAGGTTTATATACAATATTTATCCTTAGTTTGCCTTCAGTATCACTCGAACAGTAAAACATTTATGCAACACATTTTAGGCCGATTTTCAGCGGCCATATTGGATTACAAACTATATAAAGGGCTGAATAATATTGCTGAAATTGTATTTCTACATCTATTCATCCTTAATCTTTAATTCTTACAATAATATACATTATTTAATGATGAGAGGTTGATGTAAGTAAACATTACTAGAGCATATAGGCCTTCCAAACGGCCAATGGCGGTCATCTTGGATTTGACGGTCATATTGAAATAATTGAGCTTGCCTCTTACTCAAATATGAAAGAGCATATCCTAATGCATCTTTGTTCAAAATGTAATGCTTGTATGATAAAATGCACACACATTTCACCATTCTGCTGGACTATGTTGGCAGTCTATAATCAATGGTGATAGTTATTGGTAGGGGACGTGTCTTTATTGGAAAATGTGAAACATCATAGGCTGCCATATCGTCACATTGATATTAAAAGGGCGTATTGGACACTTTATAAGCGGCAGATACGTCCCTTTAATGTCAACGCTACATATTATGTGAAGGAGAAAGAACGAAATTCGATAGATTTGTAGATCTGAATGTACGAGGCGCGCCGCCGAGTATTCAGATCTACAAATCTATCGTAATTGAGCTCTTTCTTCGACTTAAAATACACAGCATAGGTACATGTGTTCCAAGAATTGATAGATAAAATAGTAAGGGTGGTTAACCAAGAAACATTAGGCATGTAGTGTCATGATAAACCTGCATAATAATCAATGTGTCCGCCAGTATGAAAAAGAACAGTTCAATAACAATTTTTATAATTTTGTCCTATTTTTGCGCAACAACGGAACTCTTTCAAAAACGTTCACAAAACAGATCGTTTAATTTCTCTCATGTTAAGGGTACTAACTCTGGTAAGTTTGTAATTCGTAGCATTGTCATGCTTGTAGCAGTTATTTGGCAAACATCTGATTGTACTAGTAACCAATAATAACGCATCTATCTATACAATCATGTACATAAATCCATTGTTTCTGTCAAGACCATGTATGGCTGTCAACACGTTTCAATTGTGTTTGATGTGATCAAGACAGCGTCCGTTTGTCAGCTCGGGACATTCCGAGATGTCAGTCAGAAAAAAGGTATCTATATAAATGAAAAACGAGTTGTAAACATTGAACCAGAGTTGGGCCAACGCCTTGCTCTTAATACTAACTAGTTGCATTGACCCGGCGTTCGGCCAACGCCTTGTCCCTATTGAAGGTGGGACAAAGTACAGGTAGCATAATAGCCGGAATGGTATTGTCTCAAGCGCAATCGTTTGTGCAAAGCTGGGCCAGCTTCTGGAGATGGTGGACCAGCGTTGTACCAGCGCGGGACACAGCAACATTGATGTGTGCAGTATTCAGATGGTACAATAATTGGGCCAACACTGTGTCTTACATGTTGTATTGGTGCGATGGCGGCCCAGCATCCTAAGGTGGTGGACCGGCATCGTGCCAACGCCTGTTTCAGATGCCAAACTTCCGAAATTCATCATGAATCCATGACTTTCAACAGTCCCATCTGAGTTTAGCCAAGATCGTTAGGTTCTGTAAAAAATAAATGTTCTCGTATTATCAAATACACATCCTACTGACTATTATGAAACAAAGATCATTTTACAGTGAGAATACATGTATTTCAAGAAGTACACCTAATGGTAGCAACATCTATATACTAGTTGTGACATATCCTAATTGACCATAATTCATTTAAATGCCTAATATAGGCCTACTTCACTTTGTGTTAACACGCACTCCGACTATAGGGTTAATTACCATAGATATTGATATACACGATACGGGTGCCCTATCAGGATTCCCTGTGCTTCACATTTCTCACCAGAGCGATATGGCAGCCTATGATGTTTCACATTTTCCAATAAAGACACGTCCCCTACCAATAACTATTATCATTGATTATAGACTGCCAACATAGTCCAACAGAATGGTGAAATGTGTGTGCATTTTATCATACAAGCAATAAATTTTGAACAAAGATGCACTCCGACTATAGGGTTAATTACCATAGATATTGATATACACGATACGGGTGCCCTATTAGGATTCCCTGTACTTCACATTTCTCACCAGACCTTATTGTCCTCGGACCAAATAAATTACATTAAAATTTACAGAAATCATGATATTTGTTGAGTAATTTTAAAAGTGAACCACTTTTTTCACATCTTTGTTTAATATTTCAGTCAGGTCGGTGGTTAAAATTTTTAAACAGTTGCTCATCGAGTAAAAAATCGATGTTTTTTTTCAGCTGAAGTTTCCACGTGAATAACTTAGAGTGCAGAAGACACTGGCAGAAGACACTGGCTAATCTGCCCTGTATATCATGTGGCGTGTTCTGTGTGGTGGGGGTATTTAAGCCTAGATAGACAGACAGACAGCCCATCATATTAACAGAAAGTGGAATAACCAGTTTCTGATCAGTCGGGAACAACTTTATTGGATATTAACGCCGCCATATATTGCATATATTTTATTAAGTATTTCTAAAAAGTAAACAATCAATAGGCCTACTACTCATGTATTAATGATTTTTACGCAATCATGAGATGGATCATATTCACTTTTATTCGTTGAAATATTAAGCACATTTTATTTTAAGATTAAAGCATGTGTTTAAGAAGGTCTTCTTGTTTGTGTTGCGTATGGAGGCCTATGTTAAATAGTATAATTTAATATAAATTTCCGGGAATCCGGGCGCCTATTGTCGAATAAATCTTTGAATATACACACGCAAGGGTGAAGTGAACTTGGTCAAATAATCTGCATTTATTAGACTTCGAGATTATGTTTCACTTTGTCAGCCTGATTGAATGTGTACTCACCTTATTATTTTCCAGCTAACATAAATTGATTACGATCGGCGCCATGAAGGAGAGTCTGCTGGCCGACCCTCTGTCTACTGATGAGGTGGAGAAACAGGATGAAGAGAAAAGGGAACGGGTAAGATTCAGGCCTAATAATATCAAGTGAGATAATCTAAACAAAGAAAATAACAAATAAATATAAAATCATTCGGAGTATAATCAAGGTCAGATGATGGTAATTAAAGTATGAAAATATGTACTCATCAAAGCTGACTAGTTACGACATTGGTGTCTAATAGTATATTTTATGTCATCTGACATATATGCGTCATCTGACATATATGCGTCATCTGACATATATGCGTCACTTGGCATACATGCGACATCTGACATATATGCGTCATCTGGCATCCATGCGTCATCTGGCATATATGCGTCATTTGACACACATGCGTCATTTGACATACATGCGACATCTGACATATATGCGTCATCTGGCATCCATGCGTCATCTGGCATACATGCGTCATTTGACACACATGCGTCATTTGACATACAAGCGTCATCTGACATATATGAGTCATCTGACATACATGCGTCATCTGACATACATGCGTCATTTGACACACATGCGTCATTTGACACACATGCGTCATTTGACATACATGCGACATCTGACATATATGCGTCATCTGACATACATGCGTCATCTGACATACATGCGTCATTTGACACACATGCGTCATTTGACATACATGCGACATCTGACATATATGCGTCATCTGGCATCCATGCGTCATCTGGCATACATGCGTCATTTGACACACATGCGTCATTTGACATACATGCGACATCTGACATATATGCGTCATCTGACATACATGCGTCATCTGACATATATGCGTCATTGACTAACGTCATTTGACATCTATGCACATTTGCCATATATGCGTCATTTGAAATACTTCATATATGCGTCATCTGACATGTATGCGTCATTTCACGAATATGAGTCATTTGACATATATACGTCATTTGACATACGTCATCTGACACATAAGCGTCATTTGACATACATGCGTCATCTGACACATATGCATCATCTGACATATATGCTTCATCTGACATATTTGCGTTATCGTCTGCCATATTTGCGGCATCAGCTGACATGCGTCATCTGACATATATGCGTCATCTGACATGCGTCATCTGACATATGCGTTATCTGACATGCGTCATCTGACATATATGCGTCATCTGACATGCGTCATCTGACATATGCGTTATCTGACATGCGTCATCTGACATATATGCGCCATCTGACATATATTCGTCATCTGACATATATGCGTCATCTGACATATATTCGTCATCTGACATATATGCGTCATTTGACATACATGTGTCAGCTGACATATATGCGTCATTTGACATACATGCGTCATCTGACATATATGCGTCATTTGACATTTAAGCGTCATCTTACATGCGTCATCTGACATATGTGCGTCACCTGACATACATGCGGAATCGTCTGCCATATTTTGTATAATAACTTTTAATACAAACACCACAACCGATAAAAATAAGAACATTTGAAGCTGAATTTAATATATTACACTTTGAAATCTTATAAAATGGAATCATTTTCATTCTCTTCGGGGCTCAAATTGCGGATCCACAAATGGTATTTTACACGTTATCCACATAACAACTGCATGACGGCCTGTCATGTGACAGGCTGAGTCAACTTTCAATCGGTCGCGGATTGTTGACCTCATCAGTGAAGTCAGTGAAAATATGGTGACATCCCAGCAAACACAAGACGTCTACCCAATGTTGGATCAATGCTGGTGCACAATCCTCGGCTTATAGTGGATGACGATGGCGTGGAGTGGGTGACAAATCAAAACAATTGCCATTTCTTGTTAAATCATTTTGATCCAAATGATTGGGTCAGTTTGCAAAATAATTTTTTTAGAAATGCAAATCATGCTTTGAGCGCCATGATGATTCAATGGCAAATATTAAAACAAACATTGAAAGAGTCAGCAGCAAGGTTTGTCATGTTCAAAGGGATACATTGATTTTGACGCTTTCTAGAATAATTATTTCAGACAAACAATGTGACGTTAACTTTATTTCAGACACACATTTTGACGTTAACTCTATTTAAACACACGTTGTGACGTTACCTCTATTTCAGACTCACATTGTCACGTTATTTCTATTTCAAACACACATTATGACGTTAACTTTATTTCAGACACACATTGTGACGTTAACTCTATTTTAACACGTTGTGACGTTGCCTCTATTTCAGACTCACATTGTTACGTTACATTTATTTCCGACACACATTGTGACGTTAACTTTATTTCAGACACACATTGTGACGTTACATTTATTTCCGACACACATTGTGACGTAATTTCTATTTCAAACACACATTATGACGTTACATTTATTTCAGACACACATTATGACGTTACATTTATTTCAGGCACTCATTGTGACGTTATCCTCATTTCAGAAACACAATGTTACGTATATCTCTATTTCAGACACAGAATGTGACGTTATCTTTATTTCAGACACACAATGTGACGTTATAATAATAATAATAATATAATAATAAAAATAAAGTCTTTATTTAGCGAGGGTACAGGTATATACAACAACGTACAAAATCAATAAAAATTAAAAACATCAAACATGTATGTACCAACCCACTGAGCATAGCTCATCCGCCGTGGGGCCCTCATACATAAACATTAAAAAACATACATCGATATATACATCTATTTAAATAATATAATAAGTAAGTAAGTAAAATATTTGCTTTACTTCACTTTTCGGCCAGTATGGCCATTTAAGTGAAAACTCCAGGTATTACAATATCCCATATTGTATAGTTAAAGTAGTAAAGGAAAGACAAAGGCAATAAAAGCATGTTCGTACTAGAATATTCAGTTTAAAGTGTTTGATATGATAAGATGACGATGCTCATGGCACCTATATCTAACGAGTCTGGTGACATGTTGTAGCGCCTGCACTACAACACAGTTTAATGGGTATATAAATATCAGTATAAATAATGTAAAATATGAAGTGATTATAAAATGAACGACTTTTCAAGTCACTATATCTCTATGAAATTAGGATGATTGTGTAAAAACTACAAGTCTAAGTCAAAACAGTGTCATTGTCAAAACAAATATATAATATATACTATAATACTATATACTATAATCAAAAAAGTAAACCCATTTAGACATAAATATGAATGACATAAACAATGAACAGAGAAACCATTAAGTAAGTAAGTAAATGTCTTTTTTACTTCCCTTTTCGGCCAGTACGGCCGGAGACATCATAGAACCACAAAAAATTCTCAAAAATTCAAGACTTACAGTGCCCCCACAGCTGGTAATAAGGTCTGTGATATTGGAGGACATCACAGAGCGATCACAACCATGAGGACACCGTAAGTCATCACAGGCTAACTGTACGACAATGGCTTCTCTATGACATGCTGCATTATCCGCCAGGATGTCACAGAGAAACCTTTAAAACAATAAAGTGAAAAAATAATTATATGGTTTCTTTCGGACATCCCGTCCATCGCCAGGATGCCAAAGAGAAACCACTGCAAACACAAAAAAAAACAAATCATAGAGGAACTATGAGTAGACCCACAATGCCCCCACAGCTGGGGATCGGGTCTGTCATCGAGAACTAGCACGACAGAGCGATCACAATCCGCGAGAGCACTGTAAGGCACCACAAGTACAATGAAAAAATATATAAAATATATAAATATGAATATATAAAGAATATATAAAGAATTTAAACTGAAAACCATCCGAAAATAAACATAACAACCTCAGTGAAAAACCACCGGAAAGCAAACACAAAAAAACTTCACGTCAAAAAAAATAACAAAACCTGGTTTGATGAAGGTTTGGGTGTGCTTGGCCTTCTAAGAAGTTGCCCAGGGGGGACCACGCGGAGGTGACACCCTTCCCCCCCCCCCCCAAATAATATAATAATATATACATAACTCGTATGATTCATTTACTTATATAATATAAAATAGTAATAATAGCATATATTTAAATTCGTGCACATGGTAAATCTGACAATCTATTTGGCAGCAACATATAATTTTACAAACATCTACAGAAGAAGTGATCATTTTGAAGTGAAACAATTTAAATGATTGATTTGTATACATGGAAATAATTGATGAAATAAAATATACTTGAACATTTTTTATATTGAGGTATATTTATATAACTCAGTACCTAACCTCATATTACATAACTTATAAAATAATGTATGGTATTGATATAATATATATACATATACATACATACATATATATACACATATATACATATATATATATATACAGTATATACATTGTAAACATGCCAACTACAAACACACATACATAAATTACATTTGAGAGTACAATTAAAGCACAATTGCAGACAACATATATATTATTTCAAACACAATAATTACAAATCTGATATATGTATATTGTAACTACTTTTTAGTTCAGTTTTTGTATTCGCGTACAAATTCTTTTAATGTTGTTGCTTTGCGTGCTTCATCGTATAGAGAATTTCAGATTTTTGGACTATCAAACCTAAGGCTTTTGTGATGAGCTGCTGGTACGTGGAGTTTGTTGCTTGTCTTCGATCTTAAAGAATGATTTGTGTTTGTGCATGTTGGTTTAAATAAATTAGATATATAATCAGGGGTAAGGTTGTTTAGAGCTTGGAATACCATTGTGGCCTGTTTTTCCTGAACAATTTTATTAAAAGTATCCCATTCAAGTTGATCGAACAGAGGACTAGATAGGGAATACTTATCTGCATCCAGAATAAGGCGTGCGGCTTGTTTTTGCAATTTTATTATTGAATATATGTCAGTTTTGATACATTGTCCCCATATAGTGCAGCAATATTGTAGGTGTGGTTTAATATAGTGGTTATAATACAAAATACGGGTCTTTGCAGGTAAATAATGTCTTATTTTTCTGAGAATAGACAGCTTGAAAGCAATTGTTTGTTTAGCTTTTTTTACTTGACTATGCCACGTTAAGTTATAATCGATAAGCACACCTAGGAGTTTTTCTTGTTTGGTAATTTTTATTTGTGTGCCGTTAATATTTATGTTGATGTCTATTTCAGTTTCAGCTAAACGTGATTCTTTTGCTTTTGATAGGATTACCATTGCTTTGGTTTTTTCAAAACTTAAAGCCATGCCATTTTCATAGCACCATTTGTTCGTACGTACTGCTTCATTAGATAAATGTTCCTTGACAAAGTGTATCTCTTTGCCACGGACAGTAATTGTTGAATCATCTGCAAATAATGATGTTTTATCAGATGCATTTTCTAATGGAAGGTCGTTAATATAAACTGAGAAAAGTAAGGGACCCAATATAGAGCCTTGTGGAACGCCATGTGTGTTGCATATTACGCTTGAATATGTCGCATTGATTTTAACAGATTGTTTTCTATCAGAAAGGTAGGATTAAACCAAAAAAGAGATTGTTCACCAAGTGTATATAATTTTATTTTCTAAGTAGAATATTGTGATCAACCAGATCGAAAGCTTTGCATAAATCTAGAAAAAGGACTCCGCAATATTCATTGTTGTACATGGCACTAAGCCAATCATCAGTCATTTCAGTAAGTGTTGTTTCACAAGAATGTTTGATCCGAAAACCTGATTGTCGAGGGGATAAAAGATTTTTCACCAGAAAAAAATTGTACAATGAGTTGTGTATATGTTTTTCAAGAACTTTAGACAAATGGGGCAAAATAGATAGAGGTCTTTAGTTTTCTGGGTCGTCGGTTGAGTTTCTCTTGTGAAGTGGTGTAACTCTTGTCTTTTTTCAGATCGACGGAAAACAGCTGTTACGAATACTGTGATTACAAATTTCTGTTTCGTAATTACTGGGGCTGATATTTTAACAATCTTCGATGATATATTATCGATTCCTGTCGCTTTATTATTATCAAGGCTGGTCAAAAATTTATAAACAAAATCCTCTGTTATCATTTCCCTGTATTTGCTGTTCCTAAAATGACGAATATTGATTATAACAAAAATGATGGTCGTCATAAAACCATAACGTATCGAAAATACAATAACTTCAATTCTGCAACATTCTTGTCGGACTTACAAAACGCCCCCTGGTTTTAACTAACGGTGCTGAAAACATCTCAATGGATCAATATCTTCAAAGTTTTATTTCTACTTTTACTAAAATAATAGACAAACATTTACCACTAGTCACTAGACGTATAAAACGACCAAAACAACCAGAGTGGATATCAAATAACATTTTACTTGCTATTAATAAGCGAGAAAATGCAAAGAAAAACAAAGATGAATATTGTACGTACAGTTAGCATTATTAAAAATGTTTTCTTTTGGTAGTTCGTTGTAATAAAAGCTTCCAGTTTCTTCAGACTTGGAGATAGACTTTTTTCTTTATTTAGATATTTTCAGACACACTAGTAAAGTACTTGTTGAAAGTATTTGCTATATCAGCATCATCTGTAAATGTTTTGTTTTCATAAGTTATTGTTTTAATGTTGTTAGAAAAGTTGGATTTTTTGTTAAGTTTATTAAATACCTTACATAATTTTTTCGGGTCGTTTTTGTAGAGTTTAATTGATTCCGAATAATATTCTTTCTTTGCATCTCGTATTAACTTTGTGGCTCCATTTCTCCAATACTTCTCCAATATTCATCTTTGTTTTTCTTTGCATTTTCTCGCTTATTAATAGCAAGTAAGATGTTATTTGATATCCACTCTGGTTGTTTTGGTCGTTTTATACGTCTAGTGACTAGTGGTAAATGTTTGTCTATTATATTAGTAAAAGTAGAAATAAAACTTTGAAGATATTGATCCATTGAGATGTTTTCAGCACCGTTAGTTAAAACCAGGGGGCGTTTTGTAAGTCCGACAAGAATGTTGCAGAATTGAAGTTATTGTATTTTCGATACGTTATGGTTTTATGGCGACCATCATTTTTGTTATAATCAATATTCGCCATTTTAAGAACAGCAAATACAGGGAAATGATCGCTAATACTATACTTAATAGGAGAGCTATATAAAACGGGAAGATCATCAGAAACGTAAATGTGGTCTATAAGAGTTTCACTGGTGTTTGTTATTCTCGTGGGTTCTTTAATTATCTGGTTTAACTGTATATTGGTTGTAAGGCTGATCCAAGATTCTTGAAGTTTATCTTTTTTATCCGACATGATATCAATGTTAATATCACCCATTAATATCGTTGGTTTATTTTCGGAATAAATTTTATACATAGATTCTTCCATATTAGATAACCAATGTTGTATAGAATCACTATCATTATTTGGTGGGCGATAGACTGAAGTCAGTAAAATAGATCTATTTGAATATTTGATTTCAATACATAAAGTTTCAATAGGTCCTTCTATGTCATTTCTACGTTTGTATGAGATGCCATCGCGGACATACATTATTAAACCACCTCCTCTTTTGTTTAACCTATCTTTCCTAACAAACGTGTAACCATCAATACAGAGATATGACTCATTAATTGTTTCCGTTAAGAATGTCTCACTAAGACAATATACATCAAGTGATGGACTATCGTTGACTAAAAATAATTTTAATTGGTCAAGTTTTATTTCAGACACACAATGTGACGTTATCTTTATTTCAGACACACATTATGACGTCATCTTTATTTCAGACACACAATGTGACGTTATCTTTATTTCAGACACACAATGTGACGTTATCTTTATTTCAGACATACAATGTGACGTCACCTTTATTTCAGACACACAATGTGACGTTACCTTTATTTCAGACATACAATGTGACGTTACCTTTACTTCAGACATACACTGTGACGTTATCTTTATTTCAGACACACATTATGACGTCATCTTTATTTCAGACACACAATGTGACGTTATCTTTATTTCAGACATACAATGTGACGTCACCTTTATTTCAGACACACAATGTGACGTTACCTTTATTTCAGACATACAATGTGACGTTACCTTTATTTCAGACATACAATGTGACGTTACCTTTATTTCAGACACACGTGCAGAGGCTGAGGTACTTGTTGACATTTCTGCTGATGGGTGTGATATTCCTTTTCATGTGTTTTATTATTGGATTTATGATAGAAGAAGGTATGTATATCAAACTAAATATAAACACAGAAACTAAAGTGCTAATCATTTAATTTTAAAGACATATTTTGCTCACGATTGCATGTAACTCTTTTTGATTAGAAAGTATCCACTCATAGTGAGTATAAATATAATGGAATATCCGCGTGAGTGAAGATTAAGATTAATGCATACTTACACATATACACTATATCATATAAGCGCCGTAGTTTTGAATGGGCGCAGAAAGTCTAGATCAAAATGTTAGTTTATTTATATCAGTAGCTTCTTTATATCATGCTTTATATCATGCTACAGTGAGACGACATGGAAAGGTGGATGACGATATTAGTAATTCTGAAATGTTGATGGGTGAGATTAAAGCTGAAAATATCAGGAAATATCTCAAGTTAGTACATATTTCAAAAAATAAATACCGCATAAAAGATTGGGAAAAAAACACACAAATATTTCAAACCTAAAATAAAATAAATAATACATTTTTCAAACCTTATACTGTTATAATGTGGAAAAAAATGGTAAGTTTTTTCTATCTAGGAGTACTTTATACAATATAGCAGTGAAATGTGTGAACGCATGGAATGATTTGTAAAACATCGATATCTTGTATTTAACCCTTTGAATCCTGAATTTACCATTGTCATCTTCATCCACTAGGCCTACAAGCCGAGAATTGCTGTGCAATTCTCGGCTTGTAGGCCTAGTGCATGAAGATGATTTGATGTGGGTGAAAATGTGAAGAAAATTGCCATGTATTTGTAAACCAGTTTCATGGATTTTTTTTTCCCAAACTCTTTGTTGTAGGGTAATTAAGAAATTAAGGGTATGTAAAATGATGCTTTAATGCATCGTGAGGGCTTAAAGGGTTAAAAGAACAATAAACCTCCACTCATGTCCTGCTCAATTGTTTTGTTTTTGTTTTTCGTTATCGTACAATTTGAATTATTGGGCTAACTGAGCTTCTACAAAAAACTACATCAGCCATCTGAGTGACCTGACTTCTACACATCAAATCGTTTATTATATCATCACTGTTTACAATATTATATACTTTCGAACCCTAACATTTACACCTCCCTTACCTTATTGTATTACAGTTTTATATTGTGGAACCCAACGTCGATACCTCACTTGGTTTATTATATTGCAGTATTATATTGTAAAAGCCTCACATCTGCACATCACTTGGTTTATTATATTACAGTATTATATTGCAGAAACCACACATCTACACCTCACCTGGTTTATTATATTACAGGATTATATTGTAGAAACCTCACATCTACACCTCACTTGATTTATTATATTATAGTATTATATTGTAGAAACCTCGCATCTACGCCTCAATTGGTTTATTTTATTACAGTATCATATTGTAGAAACCTCACATCTACGCCTCACTTGGTTTATAATATTACAGTATTATATTGTACAAACCTCATGTCTACGCCTCACTTGGTTTATTATATTACAGTATTATATTGTATAAACCTCACATCCACATCTCGCTTGGTTTATTATGTTACGGTATTATATCGTAGAAACCTCACATCTAAACCTCACTTGATTTATTATATTACAGTATTATATTGTAGAAACCTCATATCTACGCCTCACTTGGTTTGTTATATTACGGTATTATATTGTAGAAACCTCACATCTACACCTCACTTGGTTTATTATATTACAGTATTATATTGTAGAAACCTCACATCTAAACCTCACTTGGTTTATTATATTACAGTATTATATTGTAGAGACCTCATATCTACGCCTCACTTGGTTTGTTATATTACGGTATTATATTGTAGAAACCTCACATCTACACCTCACTTGGTTTATTATATTACAATATTATATTGTAGAAACCTCACATCTAGGCCTACACCTCACTTGGTTTATTAAATTATAGTATTATATTGTAGAAATCTCACATGTACACTTCACTTGGTTTTTTTATATTATAGTATTATATTGTAGAAACCTCACATCTACACCTCACTTGGCCGGAACAGCTGCTGACCTGAAACAGGCTGAGCAGCTGAAGGCATTCTGGGAGGAGCAAGGCATGACGTCAGTCACCATTACCCAGTTCACTGTGCTCCTGTCTTACCCTGATCAAGACCAACCAAACCATGTTAAGGTAAGTGTTGTACGTCATTTTCTGCACATCATAATGTTATGTATGCCTGTCCCTGTCCTGTGTATTAAGTATGACGTCATTATGTATTGTTAGTACACTGGTTGTGTGTAGACTGTGTATAAGTATGGCAGACCGTTAGGCGTAGTCTATTGTAGTCTATTCCAGTATGTTCTCAGACGTTCTTTTTCTAGATCTTTCTGGTTATTGTGGAATCCTCTGGATCATAGGAGCTAGAATACCAGAATATATAAATAAGAGTAGTATTACGATTGTAAGCTAGTTACTGCCAGACTTTGCTACGGAGGTCATGCTAAAGTTCATGCTAAGAGTTTGCTACAAAACATTGATACATTATTTGATAAGCCTAGATATTTTTGTGAGAGATTCTACTGGTTCTTTATGCATTTTGCTGTGAGAAATTATTGACTGTAGGGTGATAGCCTAAGTAATAGGCTAGGCTACAGTGACTGGCGAACCTAACATTTTGAAGTATTGTCAAAATCGAGATCATCACAGTGAAAATTACTTGATTAAATACATTGTTATTGTTACTTAAATGAGACTTTGAGTTTTCATTTATTATTTTGACGCTGATCGGTTCAAACTTCAAAGTAAATTGGTTTATTCAATTCCCCTAGACAAACTCTAAATGGAGCCAAAATGAAACCCGATCTGCAGTTCGTAACAAGATTAATTGGGGGCTCGTCCCAGACTAATTTTGAATTATTTTCAAAAATTATTTTCAATCACTGTGATATCATTTTGACAAATACTATTATACTATAGTTTAGTATTTCACCATGAGCCACGAAAGTTTCATAAAAAATCCTATACCAGAGGGCCTTTCCGCTCTGATTAAAACAGAATTAGTTCAAGTGTGTAAACAATTATACATAAGCTTCAATATTTCCATGAGAAAATGTAAGCTGAAGAAATTAATAGCTGAATATTATGTTGATAATAATGAATGGGATGAAGGCTCTCTTAATATGTTTCTGATTGATACTAGTTCAGTTGAGCTTGAACTAAAAAAGTTAGAACTGAAACTTAAAATCGAAGCAGAGCTAAAACAGACTAAAGCAGAGTTACGACAGGCAGAATTAAAACATGAGCAGGAATTAAAACAGACAGAATTAGAATTAAGACAAGAGCAAGAGTTAGAGCTAAGAAAAGCTGAATTAAAGCAGGCAGAATTAAAACAAGCACATGAGTTGAGACAGGCAGAAATAAAAAAAAGAAATTAAAATAGCTGAAATTGAGAGAGAACGAGATATTCAGTGGAGAAAATGTGAAACACAAACAGAAATAGCTAAGGTAAAAGCTGAAAATCCTCATGCTGCTTCGTCGCATGACAACCATCATATTACGAGATTTTTAAAATATGGCTGAAAATCCTCATGCTGCTTCGTCGCATGACAACACTCATATTACGAGATTTTTAAAATATGTACCAAAAATTGTTGAATCAGATCCTGATGCATTTTTTTTTGCAATTTGAAATTTGGCTGCAGGAATGAAATGGGGAAAATCTGATTGGGTCATTTTGATACATACAGCTGTACTTGGTAAAGCTGCTACTGTTATTGCTGCCATGTCGCAAGCAAAATAAATTTGTTTATGATGAAGTAAAGAGTGTCATTCTGAAAGCTTATGAATTGAGACCTGAGGCATATCGTCAGAAATTCCGCAACTACCGTAAAAATGAAAAACAAACTTTTGTAGAATTTGTTGACAAGCAAAGTATTTTGTTTGATAAGTGGGTCAGATCTGAGAATGTTGACTCAGGTTATGATAATTTGAGAGAGCTTGTGTTAAAAGAGCAGCTCAATTCATGTTTACCTGAGGATATAAAGACTTATTTAGCTGAGGAAGCTCCTCAAAATCTAAAGAAAAGTGCTGAGTTAGCAGATGACTATAGCCTCATTCATAAGTATGACATAAAGACACCACAGATATTTATTTATGGTGATAGCTCTGCTGTACAGAATAATACAACAGGTGTCAGTACAAACAGTAATGTAAAGCCCTGATAGCAAGAATGGAAAGAAAAATAACCAAGTAGTAAAGCAGAAGCCTAAATGTTATCACTGCAGAAAATTAGGACACTTAAATTCTGATTGCTGGGAGCTAAATGGATCTCCTAAATCTGATGGTAAAAATTCCGCTGGATTTGTTACTCAATGGAGAAAACAAGAGGGTCACACTAATTATAGAAATCATAATGTAATTGTTGATAGGTTCGTTAATAAAAATGATAAATGTAATGAAAGTTCAGATTCAGGTGTAATAAACTGCAGCTTGCCAGCTGAGTTTACTCCGTTTGTTCTTGAGGGTTATGTGTCTAAAGAGACAGATAGTGATAGTGCCAAAACTGTGAAAATTCTGCGAGATACTGGGTATATGCAGAGTATGATTTTGACAAGTGCATTGCCTACCGGGGATACAGCCACTGGTGAGGATGGACTAATTTCTGGAGTTTTTGGCAGTAATAGGGTACCTCTGTATAAGTTTTACTTGAAGTCTGACTTAATTACAGGTTTTGTGGAACTAGGTGCTATTGACCAGTTACCATTTGGTAGTGTGTCTCCGTTGCTAGGCAATGACTTAGCTGGGGATAAAGTAAAACCACCAGGTTGTATTGTAGTGGATAAGCCACAAGAGGATGTTAATTTGAGTTTAGATGAAACTCTTACATCTTGTGTAGTCACTAGGGCTATGAAAAAGAAATTATCAGATAACAATAAAAATAAAAGTGTATTAGACACAGATACAGACACAAACAATAATAGCATAGCTTTAGCTGATACATTCATGAGTCATGATGTAGACAGTAGTGTGTCATGTAATGATAAGGTAGTAGAGTCGCCAGTTAATGGACGACAGCTTAGACTAGACCAGAAAAAGGACCCAGAACTAGCTAGTCTAATAAAAGATGCTCTACCTCCTAGCGAGATAGATAAAGTCTCAGAAGGTTATTATGTTGAAAATGACATAATAATGAGAAAGTGGAGAACATATGATGTTCCCACTGATGCTGAGTGGGCTGTGTACCACCAGGTAGGTAGTGCTACCAAAGTCATATAGAAATGAAGTGTTGAATGTAGCACATGAAAAACCACTGGGAGGGCATTTTGGAGTGCGTAAAACCAGAAAGAAAATTTTACAACAATTCTTTCAGCCTGGAATCTGGAAAGATATAGCTGAATTTTGTAAAACTTGTCATGTTTGTCAAGTTATTGGAAAGCCTAGCCATGATGCCCCTCCTGCCCCGCTCCATCCTATTCCTGTTGCTGACGAGGCTTTCACCAGAGTCATAATTGATTGTGTTGGAAAACTGCCTAAGACTAAATCAGGGTGTTAATATATTTTTACCATCATGTGTAGTACAATTCGGTTTCCAGAGGCTATTCCTCTGAGGAACATTAAAGCGAGAACAGTGCCAAATGCTTTAGTAAAAATTTTCACGCTGTTTGGTCTACCTAAGGAGGTGCAGTCAGATCAAGGTTCAAACTTCATGTCTGGCATGAAAACCATGATAAGGGCCTACGTCGAGCAACATCAAAAAGACTGGGATGTCGGGTTACCATTGTTAATGTTTGCTGCTAGAGAATCTGTACAGGAATCTCTTGGATTTAATCCATTTGATTTAGTGTTTGGGCACCGTGTGCGTGGTCCTCTTAAATTGTTAAAGGAACAATGGTTAAATGATGATGATGATGAATCAGTAAAAGTAAACTGACTAGATTTGTGTCTAAGTTTAGAACTAGATCACATGAGGCTTGCGAAATTGCCAAGAAAAACTTCACAAAATTTACAGCAAAAAATGAAAATGTATTATGACAGAAATGTTAAAGCTCGTGAATATAAACCAGGTGATAAGGTGTTAGTTTTGTTACCTCTTAAAGGAAACCCTTTTCAAGCGAAGTATCACGGGCCTTACAAGGTCCTTAAAAAGGTTAATGACCTAGATTATATTGTTGAAACTCCAGAAAGGAGAAAACCTAGCCAATTGTGTCATATTAATATGTTAAAAACGTATCACTCTCGTGATAATAACACAGTAGGTGTAGGTATGTGTAAGGCTCATGGTGATACTAGTCTGACAGACAGGGTTGCATGTGATAAGACACTTACGGAAGAGGATGTACCTTCTGATGACAATGCCGCCTACCAAGACACATCGGGGATGGAGGATGTCGGCAACCTGGAGACGCCTGTGAAAATTAAGCTCTCTAGCTCAGAGGTGATCGCCAATATAGACAGTAAGCTGGATGGGTTGTCAGTTGAGCAGAAACAACAGCACAAAGACCTTATCCAACAGTATGAATCCATCTTCCCAGATGTACCAAACAGGACTGATGCTGCAGTACATGATATTGATGTTGGTGACAGTAAGCCTATCAAGCAACATCCTTATCGAGTGGGCCCTGCTAAAATGAAACAGATGAAAGAAGAGATAGACTATATGCTAGCGCATGATATAATAAAGCTGAGCAATAGTGAATGGAGCTCACCATGTGTGCTGGTACCAAAGCCAGATGATAGTGTTCGATTTTGTATGGGCTACAGAAAGGTGAACGCTATTACAAAAGGTGTCACGTATCCACTACCAAGGATATTGGACTGTATTGACAGAGTAGGTAACGCTAAGTATGTCACCAAGATAGACTTGTTAAAAGGATATTGGTGCGTGCCTCTGACAAAGAGAGCGAGAGAGATATCAGCTATTGTGACGCCTTTTGGATTGTACGAGTACAACGTCATGGCGCTGGACTAAAGAATGCACCAGCAAGGTTCCAGCGGCTCATCAACCAGATCATCAATGGACTTGATGGAGTAGAAGCGTATCTGGATGATCTTATTGTTCATAGCAATTGATGGGAAGACCATTTGTTACTGCCAGACTTTGCTATGGAGTTCATGCTAAAGTTCATGCTGATATCTCTCTCGCTCTCTTTGTCAGAGTTTGCTACAAAAGATTGATATAATATTTGATAAGCCTAGATATCTTTGTGAGAGATTCTACTGGTTCTTTATGCATTTTGCTGTGAGAGATTATTGATAAGTAATAGGCTAGGCTACAGTGACTGGCGAACCTAGCATTTTAACCTGTGGATTAAACACTCGTTTGGATTAATCACCTTATTGGATATTTACACACTAGAGGACATTTGAGAACTGTTGAAATTAATGTAAGTGTCTTGTTAATTATTGTGAACTTGTCTGTCAAAGAAATTGCGAAGTATTGTCAAAACTGAGATCATCACAGTGAAAATTACTTGATTAAATACATTGTTATTGTAACTTAAATGAGACTTTGAGTTTTCATTTATTATTTTGACGCTGATTGGCTCGAGCTTCAGAGTCAATTGGTTTATTCAATTCCCCTAGACAAACTTTAAATAGAGTCAAAGTGAAACCCTATCTGGAATTCGTAACAATAACAATATCGACTGTTTCTGTCACGACTGACAGAAACTCAAGGTTTGACTATGCCCTATTTTTATTGTCTGATTTTACCGGTTCTTTCTTCATCGCGTACAGTACCATATGCAGCACGGCACGCTCTAGGTCATTGGTTTTTGAAAAGTGACGTAAAGCAATGATTTACTACTACTACTATGCTCTAGGTCATTGAACAGTATATGGGTAAAACTAAAAATTTGGGTAATTTTGTAGCATCAAAAATGGCAGTGAGGTGACCATCAAAGAGGAGGAAAACCACTTGATGGGTTTGGTGCACTGATCCCAATAGAGCATAAAAAAGTCACTGGCTGCGCTAGAAATTTTTTTTCGCTTCAAAAACATAACTTTAAAAAAGTTACAACATTCCATTTACTACTCCGTTACCACATCCAAACCATTTTAAAATTGATGTTACTTTGTTTAGCTTGACATCACACTTTTAAACGTGATATCCATATTGAAGCATAATACTAAACAATCGTATCTCAAAACTGCTAAAAAATTAGGAAAATTTGCCGGGATAAACAAAAATCCTTATTTCAACTCCGTTACCAAGCCGAAAAATACTCAACTCCGTTACCAAATGTTTGACTCGACATAAATATAAACTGTATATTCTCTTATCGTAACATCGATCATAAATGGGTGCTCTATTTATATGGGGACAGCGAGCCATGTTTTAAAAGACTATCATCAATCATTATGACTGTAAAAACCATAAAATTTGGCAATTCACTAATCCGTTCCCTTTTCTTGGTAACGGAGTAGAGTGGGACGGAGTAGTAAAAGTATTCTTGGGATTAATAAATATATTATGGGCAATAATTCAAAGATATATCATACTGATGGAGATAGTCCCCATAGCAACTGTTCTATGCGTGCAAGCATAAAAACAACTTGTTTTTAGACCCACAATGCTAGGAACGGAGTAGTAAAAACAAAAGTATATTTTCTAACGTTTTTCCGATGCCCTTCAGTGTGGCAAACTACACTTTATATAATTTTAGTTCATGATTATTCACTTGATGGGGCATGCTACAATGATGGTAACGGAGTAGAGTGCAAATGTGGGGACATGTATATTCATCAAAATTATATATATCGATATCAATTGTAAGTCGAATTTTGATCATTGATTAGTTTGAGTGAACAATGTCTAGCCATGAAATGTATTTATTAGAATTATATAATGTATTTGTATCTTACAGTGAAGTTTCAAATAGTGGAATTTTCTCTGGGGGCGTGCCATTTTCCACGTTGCCATGACATAGAGCTCTTATAAAACTATAAATTTATATTTTGTTTTTAAATAATCTAAACATTATTAAGTAATAATGCCTAAACGTGAAGTTGAACCATTTATTTGTATTATTTTTATATTTAATTCAAAATGCGGATCTTCTAAATCCTTGGGACACTAATTTTATGTAAAATTACCCCAATTTTTGGTTTTACCCATATACACAACACCGACCAAATGCAATTCCCAGACTGAAAAGAAATAAAAAGTTATGTGCATGCAAAAAACTCCTACCTCCCAACTTTCCTCCCCCTAATCTATACCCCCCCCCCCTTCCTCGGTACCTGCATATCCCACCTTCGTCCTTTTCTTATTCCTGCCTTCATTCTGTGTTCTTTTTATTCTGTTATTTCCTTCCTTCACCCCTCTCATTCTCTTACTTCATTCTTCTTTGCTTTCACTCTCCACTTGCATAAATGTTTTCAATCGTACTTGCACAAATGTTTTCCGAACTTGCATTAATGTTTTAATCGCACTTGCATTATTTTTTCTAAAGTTCCATCAATATATTGCAAATCATACTTACATAAATTTTTCATAAAATTGCATAAAGGTTTCCAATCTCTACTTGTATAAAAGTTTTTGGAACTTTCAGAACTTGCATACGTACTTGCATACATGTTTTCTGAACTTGCATACATATTTTCAATCATACTTGCATACATGTTTTCTGAACTTGCATACATATTTTTATATGCACCTGTATAATTTTTTTCTGAACTTACATATGTATTCAATCATACTTGCATAAAGTTTTTAATCGTACCCGCATAAATGCATTCTAAACTTGCATAAATGTTTTTGTGAACATGCTAAGATGTTTTTAAACTTTCATTAATGTTGGTGTCACCTGTTGGCCACCGTGGAAATGTAGTCATAACTTGTAATAATATCAGTGTAAATAGCTATAGGTTCTGTTTAATTTTCCAAATGAGGCTGGACATGGTATATTACCATCTCATCTGACAGCAGAGGTTCTTCAGGTGACAGAAGAGCTCCTTCACTGTAATAACCAGTTTGTTTTATTATCCTACACGTAGCTGTTGGATGAGGATGGAGATACTTTATTTACATCTCAGCTGAGGGAAGAGGTTCTTCGTCCTGAGCAGGGCCACCCTGATGTGGTTCCACCATTCAACGCTTATTCTGCAACTGGAAATGCTGCAGTGAGTACACACAAAAAAAAATTATTACCAAGATAGCGATCAGTCTGCTCCTAATTGAATTTTCCTTACCCAATTATTTTAAGAATTTACACAATTTTGTAATATCGGAAGAGGTCAAAATACAATAAATTACAATTAGATTGGTGGTTTAAGTCTAATATTAACCATTGTACTTCTGTATTATTTGCGAGTATTATTCATTTTGACTTTGCCACTCACTTCAGTCAAAAGGCCACTCGGATATTGATAGTTATCATTTCTTGTAGGGTGATTTGATTTATGTGAACTATGGTCGACTTGAAGATTTTATGTGGTTGAAGGAAAGAGGCATCAATTTTTCAGGCTGCATCTGTATCGCTAGAAATGAGCAGTTGTATCGTGGTAATAAGGTACTAGTCTTGAGTCAGTGATGAAGAATGAGTTTTCGTGATTGTCTGAGCGCATACATAATAAAAATGTTTACATAGTGAGGGACACTTCTAATTAGAACTTTAACAATACGGATAAAATAATAACAAGATAATGCGTGTTAACAATTATTTCTTGTGTTATACACATAGCAATTTCTGAAGTCCTTTCGACTAATAAAAAAATTAACTACAAATTCACTTGATTAATTAGCTGATTGACTAAGGGACTAATTGAATTAAATTGACTTGACTTGACCTGATTTGCCTTTTTGTTATCACTTGAGTTGACTTTATAATTTTAATAATAGTTTTATTTCATCTTGGTAAAATGCAATGAGAGAATGCTCATTTGCCGTGGTGTCTAAAGATGTACTATACACACACACATATATATATATATATATATATATATATATATATATATATATATATATATATATACATATAATTTTGCATATATTCATCACACGAATACAATACATATAATGTAAGATTTGTCAATTGTAGATTGATTACTTGATTGATTGATTGATAGATTGATTTCTTGATTGATTTCTTGATTGATTTCTTGATTGATTGATTGATTGATTGATTGATTGATTGATTGATTGATTGATTGATTGATTGATTGATTGATTGATTGGTTGGTTGATTGATTGATTGATTGATTGA